>JACAXG010000146.1:928321-1426145 GCA_018881555.1 Amblyornis subalaris | reverse complement strand
GATAACTCCCTTTTGTTCTTAAGTATCGCCCATCAATTCCCGGCCAGCCCCTCCCCAACTACACAGCCTCCCTGGTACCCCCGGGGGGGAAAGGAAACAAATTTGTAATTACTTTTTTTTTTTTTTCCCCTAACCCGTAACAAACAGATTGGAAGCAATAGGATCATAGTAATCAAAATTTACTGTTGAACAATTTTTCCCTTAAATCAAAGGTGAACTAAAGGTACACTTTGATGATTTTTTGTGATTAGTGAATTTCAGCTCCTTAAGTAGACTCATTTTAGYTCTCATATATGAATAGGAGTGCTCATGTAGTCAGCTGCTACATTTCAGCTGTGCAGTAGCTTTTAAAAAAATCATGGACATTTTTTTGGTCTCTGCCTATAGTAAAAATGCATTTTCAGAGGAAMAATGGAGATGACAAAAACTGAGTTATGATCAACAACCTATTGTAAATGTCACATGAAAAGCAGATTGCTGGTGTACTTTGCTATGAATTCTGATTTTTTAATTCAAACCAGAGAAAACAGTGATTGAAAAAAAGGTGAAAAAATAAGATTTCTAATAGTAAAATTATATAACTATGCTCTAGAGTTTCTAACAAAGTATAAGGCAGGAAGTCTAGGCATGGTCAAAAGAAAACTTTGATTTCAACACCTAATTCTAAATAAGGCAGTACATAAAGACTCAGCTCCAGAGAGCATGTAAAGTATCACGCTKTACAGAAAGATGTAGGTAGCAAGTACGAAATACAATCTAAAAATGAGGTAAGACTTAATGTAAGATCAGCAGACATACTATCTACAAACCTATCAAAATCGCAGCACATTTAGGGGAAACAAAAAATGTCCTTATTTAAGAGAGTTTGATCAATATTTGAGTGTGTGGTGGGTTAACATCTACCAGCAGCCAGACACCCACCCAGCAGCTCTCTCATTCCCATTCCTGAACTGACCTGGAACATGGAAATAAGATGGAAAAGATTGTGGTCAAAGACAGGGAGATCACTTACCTGTTACCATCATGGGCAAAACAGGGTCTTTATTCCTCCATTCCCACTTCCTCTACCCACTGCCCTTCCTCCACTACCCCCAGAGAGATGGAGAATGAGGTTTGCAGACAGTCTATAAAAGTTCCTTCTCTGTCACTCCTTCCTCCTCACATTTTTCCTCTGTTCCAGTGTGGATAGTCTCCAAGGGYTGCAAGTCCTTCAGGATAAACTAGCTCTGGTGTGCGTCATCCACAGGCCACCATTCCTTAAGGTAATATCCACCCGCTCTGGCATAGTCCCCTCCATATGTTGCAGGGAATTACCTACTTCCCTCCGGTCAGCTCTAGGGGCTTCGTGGGAATCTGCTCCAGCACTTGGAGCACCTCATCCTCTTCTTTCATCTCTGACCCTGGTGCTTGCAGGGCATAAGTTGAAAGAAACTGTCTATGTCTTGTTATGATAAAAAAAAAAAACAAGTCCAAGAATTATTCCCTTTTCAGGATCTGTTTTATTGAGTATGCAGTCTGTGACAGCATACTATAGAAAAGGGTGAGCCTAATAGAACTCGAAATTTGAAATCTGAACAGGTCTAAAATCCTGATCAAACCTATTAAGTGAATAAATCTACCAGATGGTCTAGAAGATGGTAACATACATTTAGAAAAAGAACCTTCATGTGTGAAATGTTAATTTTATATAAAACAGCCCAATGTGTATTTGTCTTGCTTCAGTTAATCTAATTAGCATGGAGAAAGAACTGTATGATAGAAAGCACTATCAAKGCGATGGTAAATAAAAGTCAATAATCTAAAAATTGCAGTGACATTCAAATATTCTTCTCTTTCTGTGAATTAACAAGAAAAATTTTGTTAGGTGATTTATCATCTTTTCATAACAAACCATCGTTGTTGTTTGATGATGAGAATATGATGTTAGGGGTATGAATAATATCATGAATCAAAATAAATTGAGATTGTTATTTACAGTGGACAGAAACACAGAAAGGCTAATTTTCTGTATTCTCTGTAAGCATAATAAAGCATGTGTCAAGCACTGTTAGACACTATTTCCATTCTTTTAAATTCAGAGCTAGATGAAAACCTCAGTGGAGTAGGAATATCAGGGGACTGTACAGCTTAATCCATGTCACATGAGAGGATGTGTGTATGTTATCAGCCAGTAATGAGAAGGAGGGAAGAGAAAGCGCTCTCTCTACTCAGCTTTTCTCTCTAGTAAATCTTCATCTGAAAATGTTCAAAGAAAAGCCTCGGGGTGACACAGGCTTTGGATAACCTTCAGCACAGTGATAGGTGAATGTCATGTAATGTGGAGAAAGTCCTCATAGAACTGTTTGATATGAGAAAAGCTTGCAAGGTTTAACCATTAACTATTAGGCCTAACCATCTTTCAGAATATTGGCCTATTATTCCTCATCCACTGCTGCTTTGAGATYTCATTCTAGGACTCCAAACAAATCTGAAATTTCCCATATTGCACAGAAGACACACTGTGGTATAACACTCAGAAAAATACAAAACCAAGACAGGAAGAATTTAAAGAAAGACTTGTCTTTTTTTGTCTCTCCCCCTTGTATTCCATAACCTTGAGAAGAGGAAGAACTAGGTTAAACTATTTGATTAAAGTTAGCTATGTGGACTGAAAATAGTCACCTCTTTTAAGCTTCTTCCATCTGTGTGAATGAATGGGCATGCCAAGAATGAAAGCCTCACTGCATATTTAGCCTGTCAGCATCAGTATCCTCATTTTGACAGCTGTTGCACTGACAACTGAGTGTGTGGAGAGAGCCTGAAGGAGAACACCAGCTTTACCAGAAGATCCARTCCCATGAAGCTGGTCTACAGCAATCTTCCTCATGCTACAAATCTGGTTGATAAATAAAGATTTCTATGTTTAACACAACATTATAGCTGCAGAAAAGCATTTCACTCCAAAAGAAAAGGTTAAATATATATGTATTCATGTGCACACATATATATACACACACAAAATTTATATTCTGGGGATTTAAGACATTTCACTTGAGGTGATTGCACTGCTCCAAATGTTTCTGTTCCACAAGAAAATGGGTCACGAGTTTCTGGTTTACTGAGAATATTCAAATGTTAATTYACTTTGAAACTTTGAGTATAAGTACGATGGAGCAATCCATTAATCTTATAAACCTTATTATTTTTCTTGGAAATTTAATTTGATGTGTTGAAAAAGGGCAGCAACTATGCATTAAATCTTGATAGTTTTGCCTTTAATTCAGATTTTTATATATTTTCCCATTTGACTTTAAGCATCACTCTTCTCAATGATAAGCCCTATGAATATTACTAAAATAGCAGAACAAATGACTTTGAGAAAAGATTATGTAATTTGGCCTTCTGAAAGCTGTGGGATATTGCTACAGTGCTTTATTATGGGGGGATAAATGAATCTAACTTCACTTACGCTAGGCAGCAGTATGTRGATGCACCTCTGATGCAATGAAGCCAGAGGACAGAAATCAACTTACTAAAAGTTAAAAAGCATACCTTGTCTGACTGTCAGCTCATATAAGTGCAACAAAGTGCAATTTTTAGAAATGCTACATCTTATTAAACAAAGTGGTATATTGCAGTCCTATGTCCCATCTTGATCCATTGAAAATTTCCCCCATGCGCTGATCCACACCTTATTTGTAAGAATGGAACAGAAAAGTGGGAAAAGTTTAAAAGAAAAAGAGCACCTGGATGCAAGGCAACATGGCAGATAAGAAATACTCTGAGGCACTGCCCCCAAGCAGCGTACCGTTYCTACTCTGCAATTAGTGTTATTGAATCTGACCCGGGCACTGCATAGAGCATTACAAAATTTAAATTCCACATCTAAGTTACAGAGCAGAAGTGGCCTACAAGCTTAGCTTGAAACTATATTTACCAGCTGTTGACTTTTCTTAGCAAGTAGTGCATCCTAAAAGCTGGCTGTGGATAATCTATACTGATTGACCCAATAAGAAGGCGGCAAAGGGGGATTGTAGGGCTTATACTTCAGAATACCCTCAGGTATACATATACATCCAGAATACACAGAAACACCAGAATTCCATCTGACTGTGTTGCATCAGGGGCCATATCCCTTGTACTATTTGTTTGTAACAAGGTTACATGACTGTCAATAAAGAACCCTAGGGTATTTCCTAAAATATGGAAGACAACAAGGACATCAAGATACTTAGGCATTCCCATATTAATTATTTTAATTTTTTCAATATATTTCAAAATGTGGTTTATTTCTCTACAAAGTTCTTTTTCTTTCTTTCTTTCTTTCCTTTTCTTTTTTCCTTTTTCTTTCTTTCTTTCTTTTTCTTTCTTTTTCTTTCTTTTTCTTTTTTCTTTTTTCTTTCTTTTTCTCTTTCTTTTTCTTTCTCTTTCTTTCGTCTTTCTTTTTTCTTTCTTTTTCTCTCTTTCTTTCTTTCTTTTTCTTTCCTTCCTTCCTTCCTTCCTTCTTTCCTTCTTTCCTTCTTTCCTTCATTCTCTTGCAAATAGCAATCTTCTAGCAAATTCCAGACTTAGAATTTCAAATATTGGAAAGATACCAGCATTTCTCGCATGCAAAAGAATAATGAGCCTTACTATATCAAGTCCTCAACTTCTCCTTGGTCTGTAGCACATCTTTCATAAAACTATAGAGTCCTGATGTGAAGTTCATATATGATATGAAATCCACCAGTTCTCTGAAAAAAATTGCTCCAATTTACTTATCTTTGTAATTAAAACCTGCTTAATTTTGTCCTCAGTTTTTAGATTTAATTTTCAATATTTGAATCTTGTCTTCCCTGAATGATGTTTTTGTGACCAGTTAAGGTATTATCTTCAGTCATAAATCTGTTTTTCATGCAAGTATTTAATTGGGTCAAATGGCTTGATGTTTGAATAAAGTCAGTAGTTCAAAATTCCTTACACCCAATATAAGGCATACAGGTCAGAATGCAGGAGTGTTTGCACATGCTGACTATGCAACCAAGTTACACTGGGGTTTGGGTTGTTGGGGGGTTTTTGGTTTTTTGGGCCTTGAAGGAGCAGGGGAGAATACTGTAATCTACTGACAACCTTTTGAAGCTACTGCTGCCTCAAATGAAAAAATGTGAATCATCAATAATTTTTATAATTGTAATATATTTTAGCTATTTCTGTGACTATTATTTTGTTCTTTCAGTCAAGGACCAGACTAGGACCCCTGCTAATCATGCTGGGACCTGATATCTAACTGAATGTCTGGGGTTCTCAAATCGTTCTCACTGTTTTTATTTACCAGAATACACTCTTCCATTTCATGTTCACCAAGCTATGCTCTTCACAGCAGACACATTGTCTTCCATTCAGGGCTYATAAAACATATAAACTTCTTTTTTGATAGTCAATAAGTCTCTGGGTAAACTCACCAGGAAATTTCTGCAAGAGTAGTGACAAAAAGCCCACAAGTAAACATCCGATTTTTCAAAATTGCATTGAACTTATCCKTTTCCCCTGTGGTAGCACCACAAGTGCTTTGACTTCTCTGTAAATATTATATAATCCAGAATTATTAAATCCTACAATGCTCTTATTTCAACTAGTTTTACTTGCTTTGTAACAAGAAAAACAACACACACAAAAGCATATTGTAAGAAGTTTTCTGAAATTAAAAAAAAAAATTATAGAAGACATTTATAATGCATTATGAAAATACACTTCATTTATATACTTAAATTAAATAATTAATTCACTATTAATCTCATTTCAGCTACACTGTCAACTGCCAGGAAGCTACAGGATATCTATAGGGACCCATTTGCATAGCATTAATTTTGGGTTGGCATCAAAACTTTACCATAATTATGGTTGCTACTGTAGTAAAGTTATAACAATAGTAAACAGACATATCAACAAACTTCTGTGAAATTATGATGTGTTTAAGTATAAGCCTTCTCTAAGCAAAGCAAACTGATATTCCTTAAAAAAATGTTTTTCCACAGTACTGAGCATTTTTCTCTTGAAGGCAAGACCATTTTATTTAAGAATACACAAATCATGAATTTTAAAGCTTTCCAMATTCTTTCTGTGCTTCCCACCACAACTGTTAATGTCCACAATRACAAAGAAAACTGTTAAACCTATTGTAATCCACAAACATGCCTTTAAACTGGCATGAACTTATTTAACTCATTTGAAGTTAATTTAAATCTGTGACAGAAAAACACCTAGTCCAATATTTTTTAGGCTCCCTTTTTATGAACATTGTTTCTAAATATTTACTTATCAATATAATTCTGGTTTATTCCATCACATCTTTATGTAATTGGAAAAATAATCATTGCATAATTCTGCTGGAAACACTTGCAACTCCTTATTTGTCTACTTACTTATTTCACTGTTCAAACAAGGCTATCGCTACTACAATGTTTATTAGATCACTACTTATAAAACTCATTGAACAGACATATAAATAGCTGGGAATACATTACATCATTCCAGTCTCTCTAATTCAAACTCTAAAGTTGTGAAAATAGAAAATGTCCTAGTTAAGCTATGCTAACCTACACAAGCTGTATCCTAAATTTCCAATATAATTATTTTTTCCCATAGATGGAAGAAATAAAAGCTAACAAAAGTAGTTGACACAGATCAAAATGAATTGCTGGTCTAGTTTAGCTATTCAGAGAGGTAAAGCAACTGTCAACCCAGTTCAAGTAACCACTTAACTCAGGTTTAGTACACTTTTTCTACAGCTGAAACAACTTTGCTTCTTTGACTATGACAAAATAAGAATAAATAAGAAACTGCTATCTAAGTCCTCAAGTTTCAGAGGATAAGAGGTATTTTGAATGACATCTTTTCCTAAAATATCTTGGAAGAGTACGAGAGGAAAAAGACAAAATAGTAATTGCTTTCCACAGAATGAAAGCCTTTTCCTCACCACTATTTCTGTTCCTCTGAAGTTAGGGAGAGTTTAACATTGTCTTTAATGGGAGAAGAGATGAGACAAGGCTTAGCAAGTCTGAAAACTGCCTATAATCTTCACTGATGATCTAAATTACATTCTTGCAGCTGGTACAGGGAGAAACAATTCATGATGTACTAAATGTGATGATGCCAATAAAGAGGAATAATTTTGAGAATCCTGTAATCAATAGAGAAAACCCTCCCAAGAATCAGGGGAAGCATCAAGGCTGGGATATAAAAGGCTGGGAAAGATACAAAACTTATTAAAAGAAAGTCAAGAAAATAYAAACTGTCAGAAAAAAACCCCCAAAAAACCCATGTGAAAGAATGAAGTATAACATGTTTGTGAAAATGATGCAATGTACAAATTAAAGCAAAAGCTGATCTGATGGATACCTAAAGAGAGTACATTAAGCTTGCATTTCATAAGTCTTTTCTGAAAAAGCTAACAAACACACTGAAGTTAGGTAGGAAACAACGTTTGGTCCTGCAGTCAGAATTCATTTTTTCAGAGAAAGACAATTGTATTTCTATCTCTTGCTGAGCAAGTGTCTCAAACAAATGAGAATTTTCTAAACAAGTGTAAGTCCTCTCACCTAATGCAAGGTTGTAACAGTGTAGGTAGTTTATGTTCACTGTTTCAGCTTCTCTTATAGTCAACATATAGAAGTGAGCACCATGGGGAAGTGATTCATTTATCCCATCCGTAAGTAACTAAGRGGGTTTTCTTGGACTAAGGGGGTTCTTGACTCTACCCCCCATCTGCTGCCTCTGTGCAATAAAGATGGTCTAGACAACTATGATATTATCCAAAATGTACTTTGACTAAGTGAAGGGTAGGTGAGATGAGTCTAATTCCTTTCCAAATTTTATTTTGAAGAAATTTAGATCAGCTCTCCAGATATGGAATCTTAGAAATCAAACAATTAGACAATTTAAAAGAGGGAGTGGAACTTAATGGTCAGAATTACAATTCAAAAACACATTTTAAATTACTCTGGGTGTGAAGGAGATACTAGCTCTATTATTTTTAATTAGTAAAGATATTTTATGTAAGAATTCCCAGTTTAACCTGTCTTAGATTTTGTCCAATTAAGAATGGAGCTGAGTTGAATCTCAAGTGAAGATTTTAAAACCGAAAAGTAACTAGTTATCCCAGATGTAAAGTCTGGAAAAAAAATAGAAAAAGAAATAATATTTTACTTTTCTTATTTGCTTGCAAAAATTTTGCCAGTATCTCCATGCAAATCTCTTTCATCTACAAATAAGCATTTATTTTTATTTTATTTACAAGTGTTTTATCTTCCAGTTGATAAAAAAAAAAWTTATAACTTGTAACTCTATGGTTAATTATACATGCCTCCGTTCCTCTATTTGCCTGGGTGTTTATTCAGTTATAATCAAAAAGTTTTCATTGACTTTTAAAGGATATTTTAAAAAAATAATAGACTAGATGTATTTAACATTAAATATGTGAAATTTATAGCTATACTCAGAYAATAAAAAAATTACTTCATGCAACACAAAAATGGTGCAAAAGTTCCTCTGCTTTCCTATATCATAGATTTTCCTATAGTACAGATTGTATTTTCATTCAASCTAGCATGTAGATTTAGAGATGTGGAAGGAACAAGCAGCATGAAGAACTGCGACCAAGGGATTCACTATTCTGAGTGCACTAAATAATTACCATAAAGAAGACAATAGAGGGAATGGGGTACAAATAAATATTACTACGTATTTCTTATATACCCCGTAGATTTTAACATAACCCTAATATACCTGCAAAAACAATTCACTTCAAAATATATGACATACAAAATATAATACATAGTCATATGACAAATCATAGAATCATTGAATATGCTGAGTTGGAAGCGACCCATTAGGATCATCCAGCCCAACTCCTGGCCGTGTGCAGGACATGCCAAGAATCACACCAGGGCCCTCAGAGTGTTGTACAAATGCTTAAAAAATATTATTACCAGAGTCTCTCTTTCAACATCTCATTTAATTAACCTTCCTTTCAAGCCTATGTGGATGAAAAGCTGAATAACTCAGCTTTGTGGGTTATATATATGTATTTATGTACATGCGTACATATGAACAGCCACAAACATCGTAAAAATCTTTATTAGTTCCCAAAATTTACATAAATGTTCAGCTAATATATAAGCCAGTTTTATTCTGCCCATGTGGCTATGACTAAGCTTGACTCATGATGATGACAAGTATTTCCATAACAACCAATACAGTCTGAAGTGGGAAAATGATAAAACGATGAAAAAAGTTTATCCAGTCCAGCAACTTGACAAAATATACAACAACGTGAGAGAATGTTCATTTGCTTCATATAATTCACTGAATCCTGATTTGGCAGCTCTTGTCAACCTAGCAGAAATGCCAAACAACCGTCCCCAAGCTCCTTTATCAGCGAGATTTAAGTAGTTAGAGTGGGATTTTTTCATTATTTTCTGGACATCAGTTGGTGTTTCTCATATTACAACATATTCTGGGGTAAAATAAGACTGGATGTTGAAATTCAAATAATGGAGCACACTGACTAGTCTTTTTCAAGTCTTTTAGACCTACCAGAGAGTTCTTAAAACAAAATGAAACAAAACCAATAAAGATAACCTGAATTACGATGTGGTTTGGAGGATGAAATAAGCATCATGATAACACTTCTAGATGCAGAAATTTTTCTTTGCTTACAGGAGGAGACCTTTCAAGGTCTCGGTCAAAGCCAAACAGATGATTTTCTAGAGCTCACTCTCGACACCTCTCTCCAGCATCCCAGGCCATGTTCCTTCACATGAGACTCCAGTCTAGAGTGCAGTGTACTATCTTCTCATACCCATTGCCTTCGCTTCCCTCTCTCTCAAGAAGAGAGAAGAGGCTAATGCACACCTGGATAAAATCAGGTCCAGTACAGACCACACATCCGTCCTACACCGCTAGTTGAGGTACAGCCATAACGATCTTGCTTTCTCCTGTCAGTTTTCCTGATGCCTTATATGTTTGGAAAATAAAGGCTGAGGCCGAATAAGAGGGTAAAAAGTAAAAATTTATTAAAGGATTCGGAAAAAGAAAAGGTTTCCCAGGGACAGCCCCTGGAGCACCCACTGTGCAGGCTTTGGGCCCAATCCTGCCGAGCGGGGTCCAGCAAGTGTAAGTTATACAAAGGTAAAAAGGGTACAAAAAGGTGCAAAAGAGCGCAAAAAGGGGTTCGTGCTTCTACTATTATACGATAACATAGTTTTGAAATATTCTCCAATGAAAAGCAGAATTTTGTCACACTACTCCTTGTGGCAAGTTTCTATTGGAAATTCTCTGCTTACTCCAATAGCTTCATTTTTCAGATTTCAAGTCCAACTCTGGAATGCTTAAAGGCTGATAACTTGGTTCTATTTTGTCTATAGGAAAGGGATACAAGGTTGCAAGATAGAGGTTATAGGATTATAGGGTTACTAATATATAAAAGTATAAAATTAAAATGCTACTAATCTAAAAAGCGTAAAAGCAAAAAATATCTCTGGCATCATTCCAAGCAAAGCAAGACCRCACTCACTTGGGAATACAGAGACCTCTGAGAAGTTTTGTGCATTGGGAAAGAAAGTAAATCACTGGTGAGCCACTCAGAACTCGTTATTTTTACTGATGAATGTGCTGAGATGCTTCTGAAGAGTCTGTGTTGTCCTTCCATCTGGAGGAAAAAGTGACTGTATTACCAAGTTCTCATTTTGGAAGARGAGACACCATGGCCATTGCATTTATTTTATACTCAGATGTTTTCAGTGAAAATATTTCTCACAAAATAAAGGCTGCCTGACATTTCCTCCAGTAATCCTTTCTAAGTCTGTCTCCTATCCAAATATCAAGATCTGGTATCTGTTCAGGGGAAATTTTGTGGACATGAGAAGGAGGAGTTGAAACAGTTCAGACTGTATGAAATTACAATTACTGAAGAAAACCTTTCKATATCATATATTTCACTGCCATTTTTTGCAAACATCTAGCACAGAAGTAGCTGGATCTAGGAAGCTGAAATCTGACAGATATGCTGCTTAYAGGGGTGTTTTTCATAATGCCAGTAAAAAAGCTTTGATTTAGTAAAAAAGAACTTTCTAAATAGAAACTGGCATATGGAAAATAGATTTGAAAACAGAATTCTTTATAATAACTACTTCTCTTGGATATCAAAGTGCAGATTCGACCCMATAAATGTCAGATAGAGCAGGAGCTTATACGTGAGAAATGTCAGACTGACTGTTGCATGAAACCATATACAGAAAGTGTCTTTGTTAAATCTCTCACATTCCATTTAATAATTTYTACTGTATTCTCATATGTAAATAACAGAAGATAACATTGATTAACATTTCAAGATCTTAACATGTTAGAAGAACATGCTACAGTAAAATAGCAGTTCTTTCAAATAACATAGTAATTTTCCCTAGTTGCAGAAAATCTTTTCTGAAGTGTAAGTACTGACTCCAGTGTGGATGTTGGCATCAGCTAGTACGTCCCCAGATCCTTTCTTCTTGCCATCTGCAGCTGTGAATTTGTTGCCATTATCCAGTGAGCAACACATATATTGCCTGAAAATTTTGAGAGGAAATGAGGGTGATTCCAACAACAAATGCAATTTATCATTTAATCAGAATGGTTGAGATTGGAAGGGRCCTCTGGAGGTTATCTTGTCCACCCTGCCTGCAGAAACAGGATCATTTAGAGCAGAGTGCCCAGGACGTTGTCTGGACACCTCTTGAAGATTGCCAAGGATGAAAACTCTACAGCCTAGGCAACAAGTGTCAGTGCTCAGTCACCCTTACAGAAAAAAAGACATTAAATACATTTAATATACTTTTATTTTAAAAGGAAGAGAGGCTTACTTCTGTATGTTGAAGTGTTTTATCTCTGGGAGGGTTAAAAGATTGGTTGATTTTGGAAGAGATCAAGGACAACTCCAGTTTTAGAGACTGACGCAAGTGACAACACTTAAAAATAGAAGTTTACCAATTGTTTCCTGAATTTCTTTGGGATTTATTTTAGTGGTAAAATGTACTTATTTAGTTTTAATACACATATAATGAATATAGGATTTACGCTATAGTTCAACCTAAATTTAATGCATC
The DNA here is from genome assembly GCA_018881555.1 of Amblyornis subalaris. Taxonomy (NCBI): domain Eukaryota; kingdom Metazoa; phylum Chordata; class Aves; order Passeriformes; family Ptilonorhynchidae; genus Amblyornis; species Amblyornis subalaris. The sequence goes on along the minus strand of JACAXG010000146.1, from coordinate 1,414,047 downwards.
ATTATTTTACCTCCACTGATAATGATATAATACAAAATCAAATTAACATATGCAGCATATCATTGGTATTAGATCCCAGGGAAAACCTCTCTGAGGAAGCTGTAAAGAAAACTCTTTCCTGCCCTAATTTATCTGCATGCTGCTCTTTTTACAGGTATTCCCAGATGATGACTCATATTTGCTCAAACACATTTCTTCTTGTGCCGTATAATAATACTCAGCCTAAACCTGTATATGAACACCATGCTCAGCCATTACAGGGATGTTGACCATTGAAACACCTACATTAGACAAGAATTTCTTTTATCCCCCATGCTTAATGATAAAGAAATGAAAACCAGACATTATCTACTGTTGATTTTATTATGTCTGGAATAAAACACACTTTTTAAGTCTGCATCATAATGTGTACAATGCCATCTTCATAAAAGGACAACATGATATACATTTTCTAATGAAATGTATATAACCCAGAAACATCTCATTAGTCACAGCATCACATCAACTGAAAGACTCTGATGAAATTCCTATGTATTTCAGTGGGATTATATCCACACACTTAGCGAATTGCTGGATGTTGGACTCTCAACAGGTTTAGTTCATATTTGTTACCTGCCCATGTTCTGTAACACAAAACACATGCCCAGAATAATGCTTAGCAGATGGATATGAAGCTAATTTTTACCATTGAAAGAGAAAAGACAATGTAATTTGTGATCTAGTTGATAGTGAAATTATACTTTCAAATATAGGTATCATTTATGTATGCAGATACACACAGACAGCTCTTAGAATGGAATAAAAAAATCTTGCCCTGTGCCATGTGTGTGAGATCATAAACGTTAGTTTGGAGATAAGTAATTTGTAATAACTAACACAGCAGATTTCTACTACCTATGTGACAGTCTCATCTACAAGGCTAATTTAATACCTATGGACATATAAAGTAAGAACACATCAAACACAGAATGCAGTGTATTTAATTCAAGCTGACAACAAGTATTATTGTGGATAATAAGCTAATCCTACTTTTTAGGGTTGTAACCAAGCATCAACAGAGCACAGAGCCCCAGTATGTTAGGTCCTTTCCTTGGGGAAATACACGGGGTTTTGTTCAAAAGGGCTCTGAGCTAAAATAATTGTAACATACGAAGGCAGACAAAAAAAGCAGACACAATAAATTATGTGATGACTGGCAACAATGTTTAAATTCACATTTTTAATAGGCTGAAGGGTACTTAGAGATAGTTGATGATAGACTGAAAGAAAAGGAAAAAGGAAATGAGGAGAAGTTAAAGCAATGAAAAAGGGTAAAAGGAGAAATGTGGAAAATAAATTCCGAGTGACACTGAAGATTAGAGCAAACAGCCAAATCAGAATAAATAAAAATCTAGTCAAAACTATGCAGGGCTTTAAATGAATAAAAGTCCAACCTTTGTTTGCTTCTGTAGCTAATATTTATAACGTTTCCTACTGATCTTCTCAGCTGCCATCAAGATCAGTGATAATACACTATTTTGCTATATTAAGGCCTGGACAATTTTCAAGATTCATCTTTATTCACCAGTTTTTCTCCAAACAATGCTTAGATGTCTGTGCTTTCATTTAGTTTAAAGGTGTCATGACTTCCAATATAGTAGAGTATTGAAAAATTAAATGAAGATGCCCATAGCTACATTGTACTACATGGCACATTTTTATTAAGAGTAACGTCCCTTCACTGATCAATAATCAGAAATTTACCAGGTAAGCATTACATGAGAGGTTGTCTTAATTACCTTTTTTGTTTTCATTCCAGAATATATGACAATATATTTGTTCCTTTGGATAATCAAATACAGGATTAATGTTGCAACAGGTTCAGTTATCAATTGTGAAAAATTTGTCACCGTCTTGTTTGTCACATCCTTGAATTCTACATATTGTGTTGGGAATAATCCTTTACTTGAATAAGCAGAATGTCTTGTTATTTCTATTTCTATTTCTATTTCTATTTCTATTTCTATTTCTATTTCTATTTCTATTTCTATTTCTATTTCTATTTCTATTTCTATTGTTATTGTTATTGTTGTTGTTACTATTATTATTACTTTTTTTCTTAAAATACAAGAAACTAGACATTATCTGGACAAACAGCAATGTTTGAAATACTAAAGATTGAAGAACATACACGTATTTGTCAGAAGGAAAAAATATATTTCATAGAATATATATAACTTCTAAGAACAGCTGGTGAACAGAGGCTGGCYACTCTCTGTTTTTCCCCGGCAGAAGGCTTAGAACATAATTCAGTTTGCACTTAGACAAAAAGGATCCTTTATATTCCACGGCAGAGGTGGATACTGGAGTACAGAACGTCCTGGATTCTAGTACCAGTATTCTGAAGGATTACTCTCTATTCGTTGAAGGACAAACAACTCTTCCTCTAAAATGAGCCTCTTAGCTGAGAAAGATCAGAAGCATGCTTCCTCTTCCCCAAACTATGTCTTGTTGCTCTTACGGGATGTTGTAAAAGACTACTTCCTTTAAATTTCCTCGCTATTTATTTACCCATCCACTGGCAGTAGTAAAAGTTTATTCCTTTCTTATCGAACTGTGTAATTGTTTCGAGTCTCTCCAAGTTCTTTGGATTCAATCACTAGTTTCAAACAGTCTGTAAATATTTTCTTCAGCTTCTTCAGAAAATAATCTTATGCTCTGCCAAAAGTTTTAGAATAGTACTATTAAAGAACATACACAGAGGCAGGAGAGAACCATCATTTTCTCACACTGAAATTGGTTCTGAAAGTTTTCAATCAAAGTATTTATACAAGCTGTGTTATGCTAGGAATTTTTTCAAATTCCTGTAAATTGCTATATACCAAATGCTAGGGAGTTTCTAAAATACTGCTTCAGCCGCACCTTCAGTGTAGCTGCCAGATAAAAACTCAGACCTCTGTGGCTCTGTGTTCCCAAGGATGCTGATGGCAGAGAACRGCATGAACGAGAGCTTTTCTGCAAAGAGACTGACTGGGTACCGCTAGGGATACAGGAAAGAGTCTGGAACAGAAAAATGTTACCTGTCTATTATTTCTTTGTATAGGCCACTGAAAAAAATTGCAACACTAATAGATGTGTACAATAAGCAGCCACCAAACAGGTAAGTATGTTGAAGCAAAATATTATTTTTTTAAATKTGATTTCATTTGGCTGCTGTTTTCTTAGGATGGCACTGGAGCCTTGTAGAATATATTTTATTTTGATTCATGAGAAACTAAATTAAGCAATGGGTCTATATGGTTAAATTGGTCTGTTTCTACTAGGTTTTTTATTTCTATATACTGAAAAAGATATTACTATTTTGATTCCTCAAAAATGGATTCCAGACTTATATGTATCACTTAAAGATTTAACTTAGCCTATTTCAGTATGCAATATACAGAATAAGCTTAGTCTTTCTAGGGATTTTGAGTTCCTTATTTTTAAATACTAATCAAAAATGTATACTATTTTCAATGTATTCAACCTTTGTTCTCGTTAGTGTTCCTTTAAGTCTTAGCTAAGAACTAGAGACGTGCTTTAAGTGGCACTAACAAAAAATTACAAGGGAAATTAAAACTAATATTCAAGTTATGATTATGCAAATATTTTTAAAAGTCCATTTAACAACTACAAAGAAGAGCCCACTGAAAACTAGGTCTCTGTCCTGAGAAATTTTGAGACTTCATTAAGGTTTTTTTCTATTACAGATCAAAATGAAAAGAAAAATAAACAGGTGAATTCATTGCAAATATTTAATTTCTCTAGCTGCAAATGTTTCACGATGTTATTTTAAAATTATATGTATAACTAGCCAGTACTTAAAAGCTTAGCCATGTCACTTTTGTGACATAACAATCTTTTCATTGAAATAAGTCTGAAAAATGTAACCTAAATGGGACATTTTGAAAGAGGACCTGCTGCTGGCCAAGGCCGAGCCCATCAGTGATGGTGGTAACATCTCTGGATAACAGATTTAAGAAAGGGAAGAAGTTGCTTCATTTCAGTTTCCACAGCATTTGCAGCTGGAGAAAGGAGTGAGAATATGTGAGAGCAACAACTCTGCAGACACCAAGGTAGGTCAGTTAAGGAGGGGGCAAATGTGCTCCAGGCACTGGAGCTGAGATTCCCCTGCAGGCTGTGGTGCAGACCATGGTGAGGCAGCTGTGCCCCTGCAGCCCATGGAAGTTCACAGAGGAGCAGAGATTTGCCTGCAGCCCCTGGTGGACACCACTCCAGAGCAGGTGGATGCCCAAAGGAGTCTGTGACCCAATGGGAAGCCTGCACAGGAGCAGGTTCCTGACAGGAATTGTGTCCCAGTGGAAAGAGGAGCCCACGCTGGAGCAGGTTGGCTGGCAGAACTTGTGAGCCCATGGGGGACTCACACTGGAGCGGCCTGTTCCTGAAGCACTGCGCCTTGTGGAAGGGACCCCACAATGGAGCAGTTTGTGAAGAACTGCAGTCTGTGGGAAGGACTCACCTTGGAGAAGTTCATGGATCACTGTCTCCCATGGGCAGGACCCCACAGTGGAGCAGGGGCAGAGTGTGAGGAGTTCTCTTCCTGAGGAGGAAGGAGAAATAGAGACAACATGTGGTGAACTGACTGCATCCTCCATTCCCCGTGCTTCTGTGCCACTGGCAGGGAGGAGCTAGGAAAAATTGGTAGTGACGTTAAACCCCAGAAGAATGGGGGTGGGAGTCAAGTGGGGTGGACTGTGCTTTTAAGATTTGGTTTTGTTTCTCATTATCCTGCTCTGATTTGATTGGTAAAAAATTAAAATAACTTCCCCAAGTAGGGTCTGTTTTGCCCATGATGGCAAGTGGTGAGTGAACTCTCCTTGTCCTTAGCTCAACCCACAAGACTTTCATTATATTTCCTCTCTCCTGTCCAGCTGAGGAAGGCAGTGATGGTGGCTTTAGTGGACCTTTAGCCCCTGGGCTTCCAGCCAGGGTCAACCTACCACAATATATTATCAAAAACTTATAAGTAAACTTCTCAAATTTACAACTCTGGTGACAAGAACCAGAATTCCCAATGAGAGACCAAAGATGAATATGCTTATCTAAAACCAAAGTCCTTTCCTTGTTAAAGACAGGAACATGTTTAAGGTCAGAAACATGACATCAATATCTTCTTGATATGAAAACAAAAGGACAAACCTTACTTTTTACCTAGCACCTTTACTTCTGAGATATTGGCACCAATCCAGTACTCACTGGTCTTATTTTTTCCTACTGCAGACCCATTCATTTTGTTCAATGTTCACATAATCTAATCTGACAATCAAACTGCTCTCCAAGGGACAGCARAGAATTAACTTTCTAGCTCGCTAAGGGCACACATTCTGAGCTATAAGGAAAGCAATAAGTGCTAGTTAGGGGATGTGTCGTAAAAAGTTCCCAAAAAACCAAAYAGGCAATACTCCCATGGCCTGATATCAGAGGAAGACTAAGAGCAGTATTTTGCCAAATAAAGTAGTAAGTGCAATAGAATATCACAGAATCACAGAATAAGCTGAATTGGAAAGGACCCACAATAATCATCAAGTCCAACTCCTGGCCCTGTACAGAACAGGACCAAGAGCCATGCCATGTGTCTGAGAGTATTGTCCAACACTCCTTCAACTCTGTCAGGCTTGGTGCTGTGACCACCTCCCTGGGGAGCCTGTTCCAGCACCCAGCCATCCTCTGGGTGAAGAACCTTTTTCTAATATCCAACCTAAACCTCCCCTGACACAACTTCAGGCCATTCCCTCAGGTCCTGTCACTGGTCACCAGAGAGAAGAGAACAGTGTCTGACCCTCCTCTTCCTCTCACAAGGAAGCTGGAGATTGCAATGAGGTCTCCCCTCAGTCTCTTCTTCTCCAGGCTGAACAGGCCAAGTGACCTCGGCCACTCCTCATTTGGCTTCCCCTCAAAGCCYTTCACCATCTTTATTGCCCTCCTTTGGATGCTCTGTAATAGTTTAATGTCTTTCTTATATTGTGGCACCCAAAACTGACCCCAGGACTCGAGGCGAGGCTGCCCCAGTGCAGAGCAGAGTGGGACAATCCCCTCCCTTGCCCAGCTGGCAATGCTGTGCCTGATGCACCCGAGGACACTGTTGGCCCTCTTGGCTGCCAGGGCACTGCTGACTCATATTCAACTTTCTGTCAACCAGGACCCCCAGATCGCTTTCCCCGGCACTGCTTTCCAGTATCTCATTCCCCAGTCTGTCCATACATCCAGAATTGCCCCATCCCAGGTGCAGAATCCAACACTTTCCCTTGTTGAACTTCATATGGTTGGCGATTGCCCAGTCTGCTAATTCGTGTAGGTCTCTTTGCAGGGGGCCTCCCTGCCTTTGAGGGAGTCAACAGCTCGTCCTAGTTTTGTATAATCTGCAAACTTGCTTAATGTCCCTTCCAGTCCTGTGTCCAAGTCATGCTGAAGAGCACAGGGCCAATGATGGGGCCCTGTGGAATCCCACTTGTGAAGGTCCCAGTCTGATGTCATCCCATTCACTATAACCCTTTGAGCCCAACCTGTGAGCCACTGGCTCACCAATCACATGATGTGTTTATCCAGCTGTTTGCCAGACATTTTGTCCAAAAGGATTCTGTGAGATGTAGTATGAAAAGCTTTACTGAAATCCAAAAAGATTACATCAACTGGCTCCCCTTGATCAGCTGGGTGGGTTATCTTGTCATAAAAGGAAATCAGGTTTGACAAGCAGGATTTTCCTCTCATGAAGCTGTGCTGGCTGTGACCAATGACTGTGTTGTCTTTCAGGTGTTTTTCAACACCTCCAGAATTATCTTCTCCATAACTTCACCAGGCACTGAAGCGAGACTGACAGGTTGTCCTGGAGTAATCTAGTCTATTGCACGAGCCTCTGCTTATACCCAAAAATCGCTATTGTTTTCTCTTTCCACACACTTCCCCCATCCTTCCAGTTTGGGAGGCAAGAAGTCCCGCCCTTTTCCTCCGGTTCCGGCTTTCGGAACGTGCCGGCGTCGGCAGAGAGGGGACCGGAGCAGTTTTTCTGGTGGACCCGCTGCCCTGCTGTCCGCTGCTGTGCCCTCCTGCATCTTGCCACAGCGGCTGCTGCCCGAGAGTTGAGGCCAGGGCTGCCCCCGCCAGAGCCCTGTGATGCGGGGGCGGGGGGGGGGCTTCCTCCCGCGGTGCTGAGCCACGTAGTTTTCTGCTTGGCTGGCTTGGGTTTTGGCTCAGGCAAAACACKTTTCTTCCCCCTTCTCTATCGAAGAAGCTGGAGCAGCGTTTGCTTTGACTGCCAGGAACTGAACTGAACAGGCTGCTGCTCCGAGAGTCGGCAGGAGAGGGATCGCTGAGAGTGGAACGGCTCCGTGCCCAGCCCCAAGCCCCAGGGAGCCAAGCCAAGGAGAGAAGGCACACCAGAAGGCTCCAGCTCAGCTGTTTTTGCCTCCTGTGACTGCCTTGGGAGGGAAAAAGGTCAACACCAGGTAGCCACTGGAATTTTTCTCTGCTACAGGACTGCTCCGTGGGGGCGGGGGGTGTGCTGTCCCTCCACGTGGAAAGCTGGCACCATCTTTGGACCACATGTTGGGAAGCTTGCACTGCTCCTGCACTGCCTCCACTCTCTGGACACTTTTTGGGGTTTTGTTTCTGTGTGTGCGGGGGGGGGAAGTGGGTTCCGATGGTTGAGTGCTTAACAGTTGTTTACCTTTTGTTCTTCCTTGCCTGGTGGGCAGGTATTTTTTTGTTAATAAACTGTTTAATTTTTTTTCACTTTTGTCTATTGGTATTCATTCCCTATTGGTGGAAARGGGGTTTTTGGAACCCTTTTGAGAGAAAGACTCTGTCCAAAGCGTCTCTCTCATAAATTTGTCTCAAAACTGAGACACAGGCCTGTAGTGTTTAGGGTCCTTCTTCTTGCCCTTCATGAAAGTCGGGACAACATTGGCCAGCTTCCAGTCAGCTRGGACCTCTCTGGATTCCCAAAAATCATCAAGAGAGGTTTTTCGATGACATCACCCAGCTCTTTGAGGATTCTTGGATCAATCTCATCAGGCCAGATAGGTTTGTAGGGATCCAGCTGGAGTAGCAGATCCTGCACAATTTCAGGGTCCAGTGGGAGTTGATCATATGTCACAAGACATACATGAAAAGATGTAGTCAATGTTCCTATCATTCACTATTTCAACACTTACAACTAGAATTTCATCTGTATGTCTGTGATGATAGATTTAAATATTTTCTAGAATAAACATTATGTTTTGAAACCCTTGTCCTAGGCACAAATTCTCTTTTGKTATTTTAACACACATGGCACTCAGTGCTTCAAAGGGGATTATCACATAACAATGATTTTCTCCTTTCCCTTCTCTCCAGGGAAAATCAGCTGAATTTAACCAGGAAGAGACAGGCAAAGGTAAATATAATCTGTGGCCTCTTAAGAAGTTGGTTGTTTCTTAGCTGTTAATAACTATCTCCTAACTAAGAATCCATCAGAAACATGCTGTGTTAGTGGTACTGCTTTGAGCAGCTCCAGCATAAAAATCAAGAACAGAACCTCTGGGAGGACTCTTTGCACCGTATGCTATCGGTTTCAGTCCAAAGAAAACCACCACTGTTAGTCTGTGATTCCTCTGTGGACATCAGCATGTGTCCACAGCACGTGTGTGAGCCTTCTCTGACTTTATGCGTTCCTGGTTTGTGCCACAAAGGTGAGGAGGGAATGCACAGCACTGCRCAAAACCTACCATCAAGTGCTGGACAATTCTAAAAAGCAGCAGCTGCTGGTGCCCACTGAATCCCAGTGAGAATGGGTGTCTGATCCCAGGGGTAGTCCTCTGAAGCAGCTTGAACTGTAATGAGAAAGAGGTGATTTATTCTGGTACAGAAGGAAGGAAATGTTCTCACACAGCTAGAAACTGTCTCAATTACCCAGTGCCAGCTAGCAGCTGAGAGGCAGTAAGATCGCTCTTAGCTTTAAGTGACTGTTTCAAAGCTAAGTAAAGCATGTTGTCTCAAACTACCTACAGTGACGATTTGAACTAATGTTTAATTTTGCCATGAAATGGACTGTGAGTGCTCAAAGAGCCAGGAAACAGCTGAGAAGCAGTTCAAAAAGCTGTTGAAGCCATTCATCCTCTGTGCCTCTCAGCAGTCAGTTACTGTCTCCTGATTCAGAAGTGGTGTGCGAGTGCTACCCATATAAATGAACTTAATATGGGTAAACATGTCAAGTCAATGACAAGTTTGGGATTAAGCTAATTATATAAGCACTGGAGATCAAGCCAAACTTTCACTGGAAAAATCCAGTTCACTCAACCCTTAATATTCTGTCTGAAATAATTTACATTCAGGAAACTGTCACAAAAAAACGGGTGAATGAGATCTGCTGCAGAGCACAGCCTAGTAGGGCCTAGAGTAACTCATATTTCACAAAAGTTTTCAACAGCATAGAAAAAGCCAGCATATCTATCTCCCCAGATTTTTTTTTAATGCAGTTATGTTTGTCCCAGTCAGGCCAAGATAAATTCCAAAAAGCAAAGAAATAAATACATTCCAAAAGGAAAATCAAAATGTATTGACAGTAAAGTTTCTGAAAAGCAAACAACTTCGTATAAGTGTTCTGTAGAGCAGTAAATGAAAGCTTTTGACAGAAATGACATCATACTCTGTGATGGGTTTACCTGGGCTGGCTGGCAGAAGTTCACCTATCTGCGCACTCTCTTTCTCCACCTTCTCAAAAGGAAAGGGAGAGAAATTAAGATGGAAAAGGTCATAGGTTGAGATAAAGACAAGAAGATAATTTACCACGGACTACCATCATGAGCAAATCAGCCTGTTCTTGGGGAAAAATTTATTTGATTTATTTCCAGTTAAAAATATATTTCGATGGTGAGGACCAAACTTTAAACCATCATTCCTTCAATCCCTATCTCCCTCCTTTCCAGACTCAGCTTCATTTCTCCATTTCTGACTTCACTAACTTTACTTGGAGGGAGATGGGGAATGGGGTCAATCCATAACAGTTCTCTGCTGCTGCTTCCGCTGCTCTAGCACGGGCTGCAATCCTCCAGGATAAATGAAGACCACCATGGACTCTCCATGGGCCTCAGTCCCTGCAAGAAATATCCACCTACTCTAGCACAGGGTCCACCAGAGGCTGCAGTGTAATAATCTGCTTCGTTGTGCAATCTCCATGGGCTGCTGGCCAATCTCTGCTCTGCTTCCTGTGGAACCTCCTCCCCTTGCTTTTTTTCTGGACTTGGTGCTCTCAGTGTTGTTTTTCACTTTTTTCCTTACTCCTCATTGCTTGTTCAGCATTTTATCTTACTTAAAAATATATTCCCAGTGGCGCCAGCTAGGTCCCAGTTGGAGCTGGCTGTGTCCAGCACAGGGCAGCCCTGACTTTCCCTCACAGAGGCCACCCTCAGCCCCACTGCCAGAACCTGGACATAGGCACCCTGGTACACCATCACCATCAGAGAATACTTACGGTTTCACCCCTGCTCTTCATACCTTGCTAAACTGTAATGCGCATTCAAGTGTGCCATCCGACAGGGGTCATTTGAAGAGAAATACTGGCTACCTCCACCTCACAAAATACCCAAGTGATTGGTGGGTTAAGGTACTTTCATGGCCTCATGGAGTTAAATTGCAGTTTGAGGCAAAAGAAGGGATTGAATCTGGAACTGTCCCATGTTTTACTTGCTCTACTAATCAACTATCCCATTAAGAACATACACAGAAGACCACCTTCTCCAGTGACTCTGTCTTTATAAAGGGGCTTTTTTTAAGTCTGTACAGGATAATCTGTGTTATTCTGCTGAAAGTTCAGGTGTTCTAAGGCTTAAATGGTTTTTTTTCCTAAGACAGAAATCAGACATCTATTGCTTAGTCAATGACCAAAACAAGTGGTCCGAACAAATATAAGAAGAGAACAAAGTTTTCAGTCATTCTTGACTTAATTAATCACTATATTTGATTAGTTAAATTAATAAGTAATTGCATCTAGGCTTTGGTGAAGGTGAAGTGCATAAACATGATTGTAGTGCCTATGAAAGATGATGATCACCTTAATAATGGTTCATTTAATCTCAACATTAAATGACAAATTAAATTTGTCTTTTCATCTTTTTTCAAGAAAAGCAGAACCCATCTTCAGAARACTTTCATTAGTGATAAGATCTCTGGTCTCCTTTGTTCTATAAATACAATATTAGGCAGTGACACAATTTGTTTACTTATATGTCATGAACTAAATGTACTCTCAGTAGACCTGCAAGTGTTTGGTCCGTGAACTTTTGTGAATCTCTATAGGTTCATTGCATTAGTCGCCCCCTCCCTCAACTCTCGAGTGTTCATTTAAAAAACAAACAAACAAACCCAACAAGAAACAAACAAACAAAACCAACCAATCAACAAACCTACCAAACAAACAGAAAAAGCCAGAGCAAAACAAAACAAAAAACAACCCAAAAAATAAATTTTTAGCCATTCAATTGAAATTTTAAAAATAAAAGTTTAAGGCTGGAATACACCATGTTCGTGTAAGTGGGACACTTGCTCTTATGTTATATATACAATTTGAAGACTGTGATAGCCTGCCATACAAATTAATTTGTTTCTAAAAAACAGCAGGACAAAGGCTCTGATGCTTCCAGGTCATTCACAGGAGTATAGCAAGAAGATATAACAAGACAACAAAACCAACAAAAATAATAATAGTGTGAGCACCAGCTCTTTCATGGGAAAGAAATGATAGGAGTTTTGTTTGAAAAATAACCTGGTTTTCAAAAAACATCAATATAATTGATCCAAAAGCAAGAAAGTAGATATACTSTATATGCAATACATGTTTTATATATAAGTGAAGAAATAACCAATAGTTGGGTATAGCTGCTTTTTTTCTAAAATTCACTCTGTTACACGTATTTAGAAGATGAAACATACTTTTTTTGCTTGGATCAACACCAAATATCAAAAAAATAAAAGGGGAAGAATGAGTTTTTAARGCTTGCTTGCTATTTCACAGAAGGATTGCTAATCAGATTAATAATGTCCTTAACAAAAAGCAACAATGCACTACATCATTCCTGACAGAAGTTTTTTAAATCTTAGAACAGTGAGAATGCAAAATTCTAATATTGGTAATTTTTCAGTTTTGTGACAACCAACTGAAATCTATGTTGCCATTTGTTTGATTTCTCTGGCAACCACAATCTGATATATTATTACAAGTAAGTTCTTRCTCTCTGTTACTTCCAGTTGCGTTATACTAATATTCTCCTTCAAAGTAATGGAAATTCTTTGAATATGGATCTTCCAGGCAATGATTTTAGCTGAAAGTAGAGGAAGCTGAAATTAAATATGAAAATTTTAAAATTTAATTAAAATAAAGACACCAATCTGACACTGAAACAAGCTTGTTAAAGGTAAGAAAAGTGACTTAGCACCTTAGAGGAAGACTGAAATCTCTTCAATAGAAAATATGTTTAGTGCAACCACTTGTTCTTGGCCTTGATGCTGGAATAGTAGAAGAAAATACTGAGGCTGTTTTGCATAGGAAGCAAGCCAAACATAATCAGGCTTGAGTAGCTCTCAAAGAGAAGTTACTCTCAGTTGCATTTCCCATGGGGTTAATATTTGCCCACAAATATTCTATCAGAAAAGTAGATCACCACATTTAACTTAGGATTTCTGTCATTATTCACAGAACAAACTACTGTGGCTTTTGCTCCCATAAGGGTCTGCATATGACAGCAGTTGTGCTAAATGCTGTCATGGAAACCAGGATGCTCCAGATAAACCTACAAGCTACAATTTGCATAGTGAATATGCAGGATCAGGTCTTTGATGAGGGTTTTTTTGCTCTTTTTCTTTACCATTTAATCACATTGTGGTGAATTGAGCAGGTGAGATTAATTCTAAGTGCAATCATTGGAGTTATATGAGGTATAAACTGTTGACAAATTCTCTAAGCTATCTTCTATGGTCCAGTGTGTCCATTCTATTCACAATATTGACTAAAGAAAAAGCAGGTTCCTCACGCATAAAAATATATACTTAATCCTGTTACAGGATAAGGAAGACAAAATAGTCAAAAGCCCAATAAAAATTTGTAACCATTTCTAACTCATGACCAAATTCAGCAGAATAGTCACATTTATGCAGTTGTCTGATGCATCAAGATTATCCTATTTTCAGTACCAAACCCTTTATGTTCCAATGTGTTGTACATACACTTCCTATATAGTAAATTAGTAGTCAAACAAAATCAATGGAAAAGGAATTATTATTGTAATGAGAACAGTTATATGCTAAAAATGGTGCTAGARGAAGTTCTTCTAATTTTTTTAGATACTTGGACAGTAGAGATGCTTGTTGCTACCTATTTCAGTGATTCCTTTTTAAAAAGGCAAGAGTGAGGACCCCTTCCACAGTCCTTAATACAACAAGGTCATCTAACAGAGTATCAAAGCTAGAAAAGCCATTGAAAGAAAAATCTGATCAAAAAAGAACAGAAATGAAAGATGAACATTGTAACTGCTAACAAATTCCTTTTTTTTTTTTCTCAAAGTGAGAGAGTCATATTACTGAGATGAAACAGGAAAAAAAGGCATCTGACATTTCAAATGGCTGCCCACAGGAAAACTCAAATGAATTAAAATGGCATTAGTAGTGCCCTGGCCACCTCACCCTTACCAAGGAGAATTTGGGAATACTAAGTCACATAAGTAATGATCTGGAAAATAGAAAATTTGGGGAAAGAGATTCCAGCTTGCTTTTCCTGTGAAGTGATAACCTGAGCAAGAAATAAGACGAATCTTTCTTACTGAAGATTCAAGACAGAAGAAAGCACCTCAGCTCAAAACACAGACTCAAAAACCTTAGATACTTAAGAATGAAGTTGCCAACAATCAAGTCTTCAGTTTTTTAATTTATGCTCCCAGCCATCTACAGTTGTTTTTTAGCTTTAACATCACAATGCAAATAAATGTAAGTTTCCACCATAAACTTCTTCACTATTTGCAAATTATCATTACCTTTCATTTACCTCGAGAAGCTTAAATCCAGTAGACAACCTCAAACCTCAGTGACTTGACTCCATTCCACACAAAATACTATAGCAGTTGCTTTGTTCAACCATTCACCACTGTCATTGCCCAGTTGATTGCCTATGTAAAATAGGTTCTCTAATTCCACCCAGTTACTCCTGAACCTGATAAACTACATCATATTACAATACACCTCCAGAATAAAAGTTTCCAGACTTGAATAGGAAAAAGAATAAGTGAGAAGAAGCTTTTTCCTTTGATATGGTGCCTTTTCATTTATTCTTTGTGTTTAAAAAGAAAAAAAGTATTTTATTCATCATTACAATTCATCTGCCCTCTGCTTCTAGCTCTTTTGCTTTCTTCACTTGATTAATGCATCTTTTTTATACAATTCTGGTATTGGGACATGAACATAGAAAAATTCATACACTTCTGATCCTTTCTAAAATCAAGGATAAAGAAAGTTGCAGGAAAAAGGATTCTGCCAATAAGTAGAGTGACAACAAATATTTTCTCAGTTTCTAGGCCTCAGTTTGAAATTATCAGAAACTCTGTTTTGTTTCATTTCCCAAATGTTGGTACAAAAGCCTGAAAGAAGACACAAAGAATCACATTATTGATGTCTCCCTAAGAATCACCCCCACTCACATGGTAAAATTACCCCCAGAGAAAAAGTACAAAAGGCAACAAAGAATGGAATAGAAAAAAAAAATCAGAAAAAATGCAGAGACAAATATAGATAAATGTATTATTTTTACAGAGAGAATAATTTGAAATACTGACAAGAAGGCCAGTCATGTCCTTTATATTGAACAAAATTATTGCTGGCACCTAAAATATAATTTATCTCCAGTAAAACAGACAAGTGAAGGAAAAGAAAGTCTCAATCTGTGGAGAAGGGGGATGATATTCAAATGAAATCTACAGATTTCTCATTGTTCAAGGTCCCACAAAAATCCACATATTTGGCAATACTTTTAAGAGATATTTCCCTAAATATGTGTCTTATAAATCTGTACGCACAGATACCTAGACTACCTTAAGACCTTGAGAGGCATTAATAATTGCTTAAAAAAGAAGATAAGGAAAAGCACTAGATAGATAAGATTCAACTTTGACTCTATCACACATGAAAGTGTGGGGTTATGATTTCTGTATAGAATTTGGAATCAAATAATGTCCCAACCAGGAAATATTTGCTTCCTGATAAAAAAAAAATGAAATCAATTAATAACAAGAGTAGGCTATGGCTTCTATGTGTGCTGAGCTGGTTCAATATTCCAGAGAAATATGTATACAATAGAAATAATGTGGTGGTAAAACTGTCCCCAGAGTAATGAATACAATTCTATTTTGCATTTCTTACAAGACTCTTTTCCTCTATAAATGTATTATTATCAGACCTTTCAGTATTTAAATTTCATCCTAGCTGCAGAAGCATTTCATAGTGGAGATAAACCTAAGTGCTCAATACTTCAAAACATTTGACTTGAGGATTTTTCTTAGTTATCTTTATTTGTACTATGAATCCCAATCATCAAAGGAAACCAGAACATGTCTGAAGAAGTACATGTATTTGTAAATAGAATTTGATAAGAGAATCTTTATAAAAGTATGATTTACAGTGTTAATTAGAGAAACCTTATGCCATTATGCATTTCCATCCAAACTAGCATAATAGGAAGAGGACCAAATAAATACTATCTGTTTATGGATCAGACTGGTTTTTTAAAGAGTTCAGGTTTGATAACTGTCTTTTAGCTGCCAAATATGTGACCATCTTTTCAGATAAGCCTGTCTCGACCACTTCCTTCTACCCTCTCCTAGACTGAAGCTCCGTGGAGGAGTCATTAAGGAGCTGTGATTTTTGCAAAAAAAACCCATACTCCATTGCTCATAGCAATAGCCGCAATGTGCTCATTTTCTCCRCACAAAGGGATGGTCCTCGCCCTAAAGAGGTCACATGCCAAGAGCAGATGCATGGCAAAAGTAGACACAAACTGGGGAAAGGACAGGCTGTAGAAGATGTTTACGCCACCTAATTGCAACTGGTTTGGACACGGGAATTGACAATCCAGGGTTAAGCTTGCGGTTTACTAAGACTGAGTTTAAGCCTAAAATTTGGCTCATTGAGACTTCTGATTTGGTCATGCAACCAGACAAGCAGGTCTTACACAACACGTGGTAGTTAACAACTCCAAAGGTAATGCTTCCTTCCTACCAGGGACTTCTGTGAGCCAGGAAAATTCTGTTTTCAGTGGAAATATATACTGTTAACTCTCTCTTAGATGGAACTGGAGAGGAAAGCTCCTGCTTCTCAGGTACATCCAGAGCCTAAATTACAGCAGCCAGGGTTGTTTTGTTGGTTTTTTTTTCCTTTCCTAAAAGGCAGCACCAATTAGCAGTCATCATAGCATTTCCATGTGTCTCCACTAAGCAATTCCTTCTCATCTCATCCCTAAACTGATAACTAGCATCAAGCAGAGTTCAGAAGCAGTTTACTAGTTAGTCCTYCAGAGTACTGCTTTTGAGAACAAAGCCTTCTAAAACTGCACATGCCTGAACTGGGATTCATCATCAGACCAGCTGTGTCGATACAACACTTAAGAGACACTAGGGATTGTGACTGACTTAATCCTTATTACAAACTATTCCTTTTGCAGATTTCTTTTAACTTCAACAATTTCAGTAACCTTGCTTACAATAGGGTCCATACACAATTATACTAGCACAACTGAGTGAACAATGAAATGCAGCATGTGGCAAAAGCTTTTAAAATTAGCTTTGTCATCCGACTAGCACACTGAGAAACTCAGCTGTGACTCATCTTCTTTCTGAACAGCATATTAATGCTCAGCAACTTAGCACTTCTGATTGGAGGTCCCCCCCTGCAGATCTGAAGTTCCACCTGAGGAGGCATTGTTAAGGATGGAAGTGTTATTACAGCGAGTGAACCTAGGGTACCTGATGAATTTCAATCAGGAAATTCACCAATGTTCTTCATCTTATACCAATGAGTAAACCTGAAATTGCAGGTATGTAAATATTCATGATTCTTAGTTGGACTTCTCCAGAAAACAAAATCCCATATGGCCTATAAAAGATCTTTCCTTCTTAATTTGAGGAAAGAGGTGCTCTGAAATGATGGGTACAATCTTGGTCATCACAGCATGATTTGTCATTTGTTTAAAGGGTACAGGATTCAATCCTGTCTTGTTAAAGATCATTTTTTGCCAAAGTACTATTTAACTACTTGGCATCAGCTACATATGTACATATACCTGTTCTGCAGAATATATGCTAATATCAACCAATTTAAAAGAAGTCATTACAGCCTACTATCACTAGGTTAAATTAGTTACTAGGGAGGAATTCAATAAAAAACTTGTCCCAATTAAGTAGAATATACCGCAATAATATTTTACATTTATATAGCACTTTACATTTGGCGTTTGACCAATTAGGCTGAGAGAGCCATGCTAAATCACAGCAGGCCACTTGGAAAAGGGCAGCAGCTAACTGTCAAGTTTTTCTACTTCACAGTGGGAAACTTTTCACAACAACAGTGGGCAAAGTCCTATTCTCACAACATGTAACAGACATTTTTCAAATTTTGAAGAAAAAACAATATGACTCCAGAATTACACTGATATCAACGCTCTTCAGTAGCCTCAGTATTTTATCCATTATGCTGTTTCTTTTGTCTAAGTACAGCCTAGAGTGCCTAAAATGGGGCTGAAAGCCAAACTATCTGGCTCAAATTTGAAGGGACSCTAACTACTTTAAACCTGGTTTTTAAATTAGTTACACATCTCCAATAGAATACAAAGCTTCTGTGGCTGCACTCTGTGTCCAGTTTCATTAAACTCCATCAAAAAGACTGTGTCTGCAAAAAAATGTATCCCCTCTCACCTTCTCTATATTAAATCTTTGAGGCTTTTCATATGTACTCAGTCAAAAGTAGCAAAGTTTAGCATCTAGTCATCAAGAGAATTAACCCTTCAAACTCAATCTGTAGATATGTGTACTTACTTTATGTCCCTTTAACTGCGATACAACAGTCATAATTTTAAGATGTCATTCCACAAAATAATGTGTTGTATCCTGTTACTGAATTGTTAAACAGTTCAAGTATTTCAGAAATTGTTTTGTCAACAAAGCATGTTGTCTACCAAGAACATGTGTAAGAAAATAAAAGAATCACCCCATTTCATTTTCCTTTGTTATTTTTTTCTCTTTATTTCTAAGTCACGTAACAACTCAATGAACTCAGTTAAATTGGAAAGGGTTAATTGCTGTGGTCAGTAAACTGAAGCCACTGCAGGTGTGAGGTTTAATTGAAAGGCAGATGCACAAAGACAGCAGGTAGAGATGGAAATTAGGTTAGGAAAGGAACAGGGCAAGGTGAATGCAGAATTCTGAAACCTAAATAAAACCATACACATTTAAACGATGTTTTCCTGCAATCTGTTCTTTGTAAATGATGTCAGGTGGTTTGTATTTGGGAAGAAGGTCATGATTTTGCAGTACATGTTCTCTAATAAGCACAAGTATTCTTCTCCAGTTATTCACCTTTTTTTGTAAAAAAAGAAACAACCCAAAACTTTTTCTTATGACAATCAGGAGTATGTTCTCATTTCAAGCTGCTCTTTGGCGTGCGTAAGGTGGTATTTTTATTTGCACCCTAGATGAATTAATGACTTTATATGTTACTAGTTGAGCTTCTAGCAGGAAATATATCCCATTGCTCACATACTGTTTAAATTAATCATCTAATAGGAAAGGCCAAGTGCTTCAATCACAACTACTTCTAAAAGCAGTTTTACAGTGTATGTTTTCAGAGAAAAAAAGGTTATTATGTTAATAGGAAGATCTGCAATCATAACATGATGGGATGCCTGGGGTTAAGACTATTGTTGCAGCACTGCTGAGCCCTAGTGGTAGGACGCAGCTCGTACTGGGAGCCAAAAGGCAACCTTTGGCCAAGATTTTCACAGAATCACAGAATGTGCTGAGCTGGAAGGAACTCACAAGGATCATCGAGTCCAACTCCCTGCCCTGAACAAGACACCCCAAGAGTCACACCATGTGCTGAGAGTATTGTTCAAATGCTTCTTGAACTCTGTCAGGCTTGTGCAGAATCAAAAAGGTTTGGTTGAAATCAGTGCCCTCCCTGCTTAGCTGGAAGGCTTTTGTGAATACTGATGTGGACGACTAAAAGCATGCATACCAAATGAAAACCAAAAATGTTTCTGAAAATATATGTATACAAAGAAGCTATTTTGTCTGCTTAACTGTTTCTTAGTTCTTTAAATCTCTGTTTAATCTGATTTTCAGTTTAGGGTAGACATGTCTAGACAATATTTTCCTACATTTTCCAAAGTTGAAAATGCACAGAGATAAAAAAATTCCAGAAAAACTGCTCGCTGTAGCTTGATGTCATGTGTTTGCTTGRCACTGCAAATATTGTTAGATTATGTTATAAAAGTCTTGCTCTGCACATGTTAAGAGTTCCAAAGGAGGCAAAAAAGCCTGGGAAATCCCAGTTACTCAGTCAGAGAAATAACACTTTGCCTGAGCTGCTCCCAGGTCTGTGAAAGGAGAGTCATCAGCTCCACGGGGTGGAGGTCATAGCCTTGGTGAGACGATCTCTGTTTTGTGAACATATTTGTGTGTGAACATATTTGTCTGAGTGCTGCAGTCATGGGTCATAGGGGCCATGTGCGAGTGTCTGTCTGGTGTGCCAGCAGCTGAAGCGTGGGATGATGTCCACCCAGACTAGCCACGGAGTGGGACAAGCATCATGGAAGCCAGGTGTCCGAGTGGCCTTAGGTCTGGACAGAATACATCTGCGAGTGTCTGTGACAATCATTTAATTGTCCTGCATCAAGCATCATCCTCGGGTAGAGAAGAGGACATGATCTCTAAAGAAGCTTGAAAATGCCTTGGGATTTGTGGAGAGCCAGGAGAAAAACAGGGAGTATTGGAGTAACGTGCTTTCCGCCAGCTACCCTGCAAATTAAAATTTTATTCTCCTTTTTCACCATAATTATTAATAATTTATAACTGATTATAATCATAAACCGAAATTAATGACTTACTTTCCCTCTATAAAAAGAGTACCTGATGGATAGGACTAAGACAGGAATGCTGTTATGAATACTTTTCATTCCTAAAAGTTATGTGCAGCTGAGAGTCTGACAAATAACCACAGGCATCCTTTGCAGAGCTTACTTCTCTGTGATATAAAGTGTGTGTGTGTGGAAATCCTATAGATGTAATATAAAAAAGTTCTCTTTGATCAATGATGCTGATCACAAATATCTACATCTAACTCAGTTTCACTGACTCATTTGAACAATTGCATGTCTCAAAACTAATGGAAGCCTTTCTAAAACATTACCACAATGAGCTCACCCAATGAAGTAATAGTAGAGATCAAATTAGGGGTGAAAAGGATGACAATTTCTAATAAGTTTATATGGCATATCCTATATAGAAATTATAAGACATTTATTAAAAACATCTTTTCTCACCTAATCATTCAGACTCTGAATGTAGACACAGATAGAGAATTTGATCATCATGATGACCAACATTTAAAACTATGCATAGGAGAACAGGCATTTTTAATAACAAATGTATCAAAATCTTCTGATAAAGTTGCTGCTTTTTCATTTTGSTGCATATTATAAATATAATTCATTCCAGCACTAGCTAGCTGATTAAAAGCTTCTTTCAATTTTCATATGAACTTAATAGATTCCAATCTTACTTTGTTACATCTATATTGCACTCTTAAATGCAGTTAGAATGAGAAATAAATGAAAAATAGTGTAAGAGAACAAACACTTATATGAATCCTTCTTTAATTATGTATAACCTATTTTACTCTAGGTGTTCACAAAACTGACTTTGTTTTGTGAATTTAAAGCCTAACCAAAAAATAAAATGAGACTAACTAACCATGGCTTGCAGGAAACTGTCTCCATTGCAAATGAGGTGCTAACTGGAGTATATACAGCTGTGCTTGGCCCTGATAACATGAGCAATTCTGAATTAATTCTTCCTTAGCAACTCCTTCACGCTTAGCAACTTCCTGAAAAATGTTCAAACAGTAACATTAGACAACATGTAAAAGAAACAGAAAAGAGCTAGGATACCAAAAAATAGAGAAAATACATTTACTTTTTAAAACTTCTGTTTAGCAAAGAAAGTTTTCAGAAGCATTAATTTTATCCTTAAAGGGTTTTGCTAGAGCATAGATGAATCTACTAAATGTTAGTAATTATAACCTGAKAAATGCCTATTTGAAATTAATTTTCCAAATTGTGAAATTCTTTGGGGCCAATTTTCTTAGGGAATAAAAGAATATTCTCAAATCCTGTTTGTGCTGCAGAAATTAAATACAAAAGTAAATTTTCAGCATAGAGGTCTTGACCATTTGAAGTATTAAGATTCCATTTAGAAAATCAAAAACAGCTGACTTACAAAGCAACAAGATAGTACTTAAAAGGGATATTCCATTCAAGATATCTCTCTGTGCTCTTTGAATAATATCCCATCACAGCATAAAAGTGGCTTAGTATTGAGATCTTTCAAAAAAGACAATATGACCTCTGATACCCCAGAGTCACCTTGTCTATTTCCATCAGTCATTACCTTACTTTTTAGCACATAACAACATACCTTACTCAAAAGAGAAAACCTATCTAAAAATATTTAGTAGAACATATAGGAAGAAAGAATGAGAAAAACCATGTTTTAAAAAGCATAATGACCATCTCAAAGAAAGTSTTTCTTTGGCCCAACATTGCTATCATCAATATAAAATTCATGTCCATGTAACTTGGAAATCCAGTAACTGCTGGTTTAAAACTTTTGTTATTTAGAAATTAATCTATTACAAATTCCAAACTTTCTTTTACAAGAGTATATGGCTGCTTGTTCCATGTCTACTGACTAATTTTTTAACCTATTCAATCACTGCCAAAGTCTGTGCTGTGCACTTTACTGAATAATGGTCATCATTGGGAAACTTATGGTGTCTTTTCTAGAATTCTGAGCACTTTTAGAAGATCGTAGTCACTCTCTGTACATAGAAAATTACAAAATAATAAGGTAAAGCCAAGTCCTGGAAAATTGCCTGGTGCAATCTTGACAAGTCAGCCTGTGCACTTCCCTGGAACTCACCAAAGAAACACTCTCAAGAATCTGTTCAGAACAGAACACCTCATCTCAGTCTCAGCAACAACTGCAGCTACAGGACTTTCAGCAGTCATGTTTCTAGCTTTTAGGGAGTGTTTAGGCACATGACCGGAAAAGCCACTTTATCTTAGTCATATCTCATATGACTCATCAGAAACTGAGAGACTGAAGATGTCTCTCTTTTTCTGAGCTGTCACATTTTCAAGTATCCTAGTGGAGACATAAAGCCTAGTGAAGAATAACAGATTTGTGCACACAAACCCAAGATATATAATGTGTACTTGAACACAATTCCCCAAGTTAGCAATTGGTATTTTCTGGTTATTTGTCTTATATTTGAACATGGTGAGCTTGTGGACTGTGCAATAATTCAGCTTGAAAAAATGTGACTAGTAACTTATTGCTAAGAGGTATATTTTCCTGTTAATAATTTAAAGGGCTACTGCGACACATAGAMTTTTTGTAGTTTTAGTGGCTTTTATATTTTATTTCCCAAAGCGCCTTCATCTGTGAGGATTCTGAAGGGCTTTGAACCTTGATCTGAAAGCCTGGAATTTATGTTCTGTATTGTGGCATACCAGTTAAATCCCAAATAAAATGTCACTGTAAACATATCTCAAATTCCTGGACAAAATTTTTGCTGGATGCTTTTTCTCYGGCACCCCATTTCAGAAATTCCTGCTTTCTCCTAGTTCTTCCTGCTTGACTGCAATTTCATGCCATGTTCACCTTCTTCTGACACTYGTGGCAGCACAAATGCTTATGGAACCATGCAGATACACAATTAATTAGCTGGGAGGAAAAAAAAAAAGGAAGGGGGAAAAGGGGAAAGAGGTAGACATGAGAAGAAAGAAGGGGAAGGTTCTCTAACTTTGCTGCCAGTTAAAAGGTGCATGGAACTATATTCTAAATCAGAAAGTTCACAAGTTCAAGCTTAGCTGGGGAATGAAGAACTAGCAAAACCTTTCAGCCAGCCTTTCTTAGCACTCAATAAATATTAATTTTTCATGTCATTTGATTAGCCACAGGTAGGCACATTACTACTAATTTTCAGTTTAGGTTAAAACTCCACAGAGACCTCTGGTTTTCAGTGCCTGAGCTGGCATTTGACAATTTGTGAGGTGTCAGGTGAGTACTGATGAGGTTGAGAAGTAGGTGTTGTCTTGTTAATGCTCTTGGCAGGGAAGCAGAACAAATTCACAGCAGAAAAAGCCTGTATTAACTCAAGATTGTGGATACACCTCGGACTGGATGATGTATTTTAGAGGTCTGAATACAGCAGTTTAAAACAGGATTTGGACTTTTAACATTATGAGGAAGGAAAGCTATGATTGCAACYTCAGATTTTGAGCTGGATTTAGCATACAGTGTAAATGTAACTAAAAGCTACTTTTTTTACACACTTAAGATAGGTGGCTTAAATCTGAGACTATAAGTGGTAATATTAAAAAAAGTTAAAATATAATTTATATGACAGATATTTCAGCTTACARATAAACTATAGAAAAGAAAAAATTACTAAGAGGCTCTAAACTCATAGTATTAATACAGTTTACATCTTTCACTCTCAGATAATCTGAGCAAGAAATTTAAAGAATTTTACAGTTTTCTGTAATGATTGATAAGTGGATACTCTCCATTTTTGACAGGAGCATTCCAAGAGTTTCAAAACAATTTCCTTGGACAAGTCACCAGAAATCAAGAAATAAAATTATAAATACAACAAAGGTAAATTCTCTGTTTCCCTATTAAATAGACTAATAGATTTTTTTTTTTGGTGCCACTACTTGCATGGATTATTTTGTATGCAGCCAAATATTTTGATGCAGTTGTCTGGGCTGAGTCTTGATGTATTTTAATTTTGCAAAACACAGACAAGTTGTGCTCCTTGTCATTGACTGATATTTTATGCATTAAACATGTAATCATGTGGCAATTAAGGATGGTGAAATTAGAATAGTATGATAATGAAGTTCACTTTGAAACAGTGTTTGGTAAACAACCTCTGTGCAGGATCTCATAGCAAATGTTTTGATTGTCTCTTTTGTTTAAAAGAAGTTCATTGCTGAAAGACCCTAGGAAGGTGTTTGTGAAAAACAGACTTTATCAAAGACACCAGAGATGATGCATCAAAACCAAGGACGATGTATATCACGGAATTTTGTCAGTTTCTGTTGAATCATAGAATCATTTAGTTTGTAAAGGATCCTTAAGATCGTCAGGTCCAACCATTAAACCTAACACTGCCAAGTCCACCATTAAACCATGTCCCTAAGTGCCACATTTACATATCATTTGAATGCCTTTAGGGATGCTGACTACACCACTTATATGGGCAGTCTGTTGCAATGCTTTAGTACTGTTTCAGTGAAGAACTTTTTTCCAATATCCAGTTTAAACCTGCTCTGGCACAACTTGAGGGCATTTTCTCTCGTCCCTTTACTTGAGACATGGCAGAAGAGCTGAGCATCATCTCGCTACATCCCCCTGTTGGATAGTTGTAGAGAGTGATAAGGTCCCCTCTGAGCATCCTTTTGTCCAGTCTAAATAGACCCAGCTCCCTCAGCCACTCTTCATAGAACATGTGCTCCAGACCCTTCACCAGTTCCATTGCCCTTCTCTGGGCAACRCTCCAGCACCTCAGTGTCCTTCTTGTATTGAGGGTCCCAAAACTGAACACAGGATTCAAGGTGCTGCCTCATCCGTGCTGAGTACAGAGGGACAGTCACTGCCCTAGTCCAGCTGCCGCACTATTTCTGGTCCAGGTCAGAATGCCATTGGCTGCCTTGCCCACCTGGGCACACGCTGGCCCATGTCCAGCTGCTGCTGACCAGAACCCAGCTGCTTTCCAGCCACTCTTCCACCAGCCTGTCATGCTGCATGGGGTTCTTGTGACCAAAGTGCAGGACTTGGCTCGTGGTCTTGTTGAAACTCATATAATGGCCTCAGCCCATCAATCCAGCCTGTCCCGATCCCTCTGCAGAGACTTCCTACCTTCCAGCTGTTCAACACTCCCACCCAGCTTGGTGTCATCTGAAAAATGACTGAGGGTGCACTCGATCCCCTTGTCCAGATCATCAAAAAAGATGTTAAACATGAAGGTAATAACTACCACTTAGAAGTTTTTCCATACCTAAAGAGAGCTTACATGAAAGCTTGCATTCAATATAGTGGATTGGGTTGGATTTGAACAACCTGCTCTAGGGATAGATGTCCGTGCCCACGGCAAGGTAGTTAGAACTAGATGATCTTTAAGATCCCTTCCAACCCAAACTATTCTATGATTCTATGCTTCTATGATTTCTGTTTAAATAATAAATAAACAACAAGCACAACTACACACTGAGAACCAGTCAGCAAATGTTCAAAAACAGTCTTGGAGAAGTAAACTTTCATCCTTTTAGATTAAACTAAACTGCTAATGGGCACCTGCTCATCAAACCTAACAGAACTAGTCCACAGTGCCCTAAAATCCTCATAGTGTAAGTGTTGGGTTTTCAGTTCTTTTGCTGTACTGTTTGGGTTGCACTATGTGCTCTAACGTAGTTGGCCATAATAAGGTAAATTGTGTCCTGAAATTTCTGAGAGGTAAATGTACTGATTAACTACGCTCTACAAATCTTATCCACCCCAATAGCTATCAAAACTTTTAAGAAAAGCTCAGCACTGGCAAGGATAGGGATCTCCATTTATCTTTGTTAGACTTGTCAGATTCTTTTGATGCCAAGAAGATTCTCCTATACATAATCCTTTTAAGCTTTACCTTTACAAGCAGTAACATTGAAGTATAACATAGGCAACTTCTCTTAAAATCTTTTTTCAATTGTTTCTAGGTAGAATTCTTTGTAGTGCCAACTCAGTGAGACAGCAGCTCATCATATATTCRTGATTCCAGAAATCACAAATGTCAGTGCTGTCAGTGTTCTTACACTGCTGTGGAGGAATAAGAGGAATAAGCTGGTTTTGAGTTACTGATCTCATTATTCTCTTATTCCATTTGTTCTATTATCAAGAATAATATTCAAGTAACAAATAATTTCAGCAAGCAACGTTCAATGTTTTTTCTGAAATTGAAGGTTCTCTTCTCAATGYTGCTTTCAAAAGAAACTACAATAATTGCAGGTTCCTCTAAGTATGAAGGTATTTAAATCTATTGACAATGAGGAATATTAAAAACCAGAAGTAAAATGAATAACAACTTTTTTCTAATTTCTGCTTTTTCTTCCTTATATTTTGAAAAGCAGATAAATTTTGAAAAAAATAAAAAATCCTCCAAATTCTTATTTGAAAGATTTTCTTCTGAAAGTGCTCTTTATATTTCCCAATTTTCTTTATAATTTCATTTAAAAATATAAAAAATTTTATATTGACAATTTTAAAAATAGTTTCAAGATAACATGGTGGGAACTCATCCTAATTTTAAATTATACTTTTAACATATCTAAAGTCAGCTAACCTATTTTTATCTCAAAAATTTAAAATATATTTTTTAGCAATAGATTATGCTTCKGAAGAAAACGTAACTTATGAAGACACAGAAGTAACTTCCTTATCCTATGAATTCGATACTGAATATCAACATTATTAATTTGCAGTTATGTAAGCACGGTAGCTCTTTTTGTTTTGCTTCCTATTTCACATCGATTGACCAAATAATAATGTAGTAAAATATGCAGAAAGCAAATTCCAAAGTCATCCATTTTGATATTCGTGTAAGAATAGGTAAATTTCAGATATGATAGGACACTACTTCCACACTTAGCAGGTGTCCACAGTTCACAAACTCTTCTTCAGATTGTCCAATATAAAAACAATAAAGGCTGCAATGCTTCTCCTGTTAGTGCCAATAGCAAGTCTCCACATTTTGAATCAGACTGAGCGTGCACGGGAAACGATCTGATCACAAAACCTGCAGCCAGGGATGTAATTGTGTCAATCATATGTGAGAGTCAGAGGAAAATGAAATTTGAATTATATATTTAGTCTATAAATTTCTCACAAAACTAGCAGTCTATGTTTACTGGTTTGGAGAAACAGAACTAAAATCATTATCTAAAAAACATTTGTTCTCATCTGTCTTGCTCCTTTATTACCAAAATAGCTTTTCCTCAAAAAAAACCAAAACAAAACCCTTCGGTATTTTCTTCAGTTCTTTCTGACTATAAGAGATTCAAAACAACAAGAATAATACTGATGATACATGCATTAACATTATCAGTTCAGCACAATTTTTTTTTGTGGAATGCTAAGCATCAAGTATTTACAGTAAACAGCACACAGTAAAGCCAAAATCTAAAACACTTTAAAAAATATTAATGGAAAATCACTCTCACAAGAAAAAGGCTTCCTCACTGCTCACACTGCCAGGATCATTATTACTGCTTACAATTACTTCACCCTATTCTCTGATTTATCCTCAGGAATGTGGCTGGGAATAGGCTGTATGAATTTTTCATGCTGTGGGAATGTGCACTAGTTTCTGTGACAGCTCAGGGAAGTCCTTTTGTCATACACTTATGCCACGTGCAGTGCCATCAACTCAGGCATGTGCAGCAAGTCTGTCACTTCCCTGAAGCACCAGTCCCACTGTGTCTTTGCAGATGGACTGTAAAAACTGTGGCCAAGATGGCCAGAAATGTTGGAGTGGGTACCACATTATTACAGAAATGGATATAATTTACTTCTGCAGCTAAACTTCACTGTTCTCTTTATAGGTCTTTATGTTTTGCTTCAGAACTTTGACCCAGTTCTCAGAAAATATAATTTACTGTGCAGAGATATATATTTAGAGTTTTACTAATGGGAATTTATGTAAACAGTTTTGGCATCCAGTAAAGGTGTTTGTTATTTAGTTTTTGCTTGCTTATTTTTTTCCATACAATGACCCTTAATTTAGTCGTAGTTTTGTTTCACTTTGGAGCTTTCAAGGGTTCAAAGGCCTTTCTGAAAATCAAAAACCCCTGAGGGACCGTTTTCTAACAAAGGAAGCTGCATTGTCTCCAAGAGAATGTCTTCAGAAATTACCTACTAGTCTCTGAAATAAAAACATAAACATGTATATATTTACATGTATATATCGATATCATCTATATCTATAGATCTATAGATATATATATGGAATTAGAAGAAAAATCTGGGATAAATAAAACTAATCTTTTAGCAGAAAAATTATCTTAGAAAGCAAGTGCAAAAAAAAGGGTAAAAGCATTTGTTTTGTTTACCTGGACATAGGGCAGTTCTGTTGGGGCATACGATACCCACATCTGGTAAAAGCAGAATCTTCTACTTTACAGATGCCATATTCCTTCTTAGAGTTAACTATTATCCATCTACATAAGCAGAACCATTTAATATGCATCTTAAAATGTCCGATATCCTAGTGCATGTTACCTTCAGTTGACTCTTGACCTCAACCTCTACTTCAAGAGACATCAAAAAGGGATTGAAATYACTCCCCCAATATTTCAGATGAGTCAAATGGCACTGCCAATAGCAAATAAGTGAGCAGGGTTCCCACACTTCTCTCTGTCACAACTAYCTGCTGTGCTACAGGAATCTGAGTGGGCCCTGTGTGGTTGGCTTAAGGTTCCATAGTGGCAACAATTGAACTCCAAGATTCTTTTTTTTTTTTCAGATGACTTCCTCACTCTCAAGTCATCTCTTTCCTGACACCATCAATCTGTGATAAACTCAACCAAAACATCTGCTTTCCAAACAACTCACAGAAGTTTGTACCTTGGCTTTTCTTTTCCACAGTAACCTCACCCGGCAATACAGTATTGCTTCTCCAATTTTATTTTCATTTCTGTTTCCTGCCACACCCTAGCCCCCAGCTTTATTTCAGCCAGAGTCTACTGGACAGATCTTTGAAGCACTCAGCTTGAGCAAGGCAAAAGGTAATTACTTTGTTATCCCACCTCACTATCTGGAGAATAATTATACACAGTTAGAAAGGGGTATGAGAGATACGAATGGAGATTAATAAGTGAAGGAAAGCAGAAGACTAAAAGAAAAGAAAAAGTACACAAAAACAGTCATTCACCACCTCCCACAAGCAGACTGATGCTCAGGCCTTCTCAGAGAAGTATCTGCCTTCCCAATAATCACCCTCACCTCCTTTTTTATTTCTGAGCATGGTGTTAATATGGCATGGATAATAAATTTGCTTAGTTTGGGTCAGTTGTCATTGTTGAATCCCCTCCTAATTCTTTCAYGCTCCCAGCCTGATTCATGAGGGAGCAGAGTTGGGAAAAAAGAATGTCTTGGTGCTGCACAAGTGCTGCTCAGCAATATACAAAACACTGTTGTGTTATCAACACAGTTTTATTAACAAATCCAAAACATGGCACCATATGGATGACTGTGAAGGAAATTAACTCCATCCCAGGCAGACCCAGTACCATCTCACTCTTTATTTCATAACATTTATGCCATGGTCAAGTCATGCAATCCAACACATGCAATACATCCTCATTAGCACACCCTTTCCTGTGTTTTGAGGTATACAAAAATATATGTGGTGTCTTATGCTATGGGCCGTATCCATAAAATTGCCACTGAGTTCATCACTTGSGTTCTATCTGTTATGCTAATCTCACAAGAGATATGACATATTCTGGTCAAGAATTGGGCAGCACAGTCATCTCAGGCCAGATCAGCGCTGCATTTCCACAGCTTCTTKCAAGGCTTATCCTCCATTGATTCAGACATTTCCTGTTGTAGCACTTCCTATAACATATAACTCAAATAATGGGTTATTTTCTTCCAAGGTTAGATCTCCTTGAGGTATACACCAGATTTCCCCATTCTCCCACGTTACTCTCCAAATGTATCCAGGTCCTTGAGGGAAAGCAACCCTGCAAGGGTGTTTGTGTTTTCTGAAGGAAGGAACAACCCACGCTGTTTTTTGTGGCAGTGGCTGAGCCTGCAGCAAGGGATGCTGCAGAGGTTGGGTCAGCCACAGGTATGACCGAGGAGCCAGTGGGGCYGGAGGGCCCAAGTGCAGTAGGAGACTGCTGGTGGGAAGGCTCCGAGGTCCAAGGTCTCCCCCTAGGTTGTGGTGAAGGAGAAGGTCTCCCCATCAGGCCCTGCTATGTTATGTTAATGTTCCCCTATTTGGTTGGCTTGTAGGCCTGTCATTCTTTGCTCCCTTATTCTGTTCCAGATTGTTCTCCCTTACTCGACACCCCCTTGGTCTTGTTCCCCTGCTCCTGCCCTTGCCTTCCCTCATTGGTTGTAGTTATGTTACCCCACCTTCTCTCCGCCCCCTGGCCCTCAACCCATTGGTCTCTGTTGTTCTCTCTGCCCCTATTGCCCTGGTATATAACCCTGGACCCTCCTTTGTTCTGTGCTCTTCTTCCCTGGACCCTTCACATCAATAAACCTATTTCGTGGAACAGCATAAGAGCCCCTCCTGACTCTTTGCTCCTGGCTAAAGGCGCTGTGTGTGCTGACCCCCGCACACTGCATCAAGGCACTGCCGAACATGCGATGCTTTCGGGAAGGTTGTGGCACTCACTATCCACCGGCCGCAACAGTTCTTCCCAGACATTTCCCTACATGCTTACTGGGGAACTTACCTTCTACAGTATGGAGGGAGTGTGCTTGGTCATGCCAGGTCAGTTATTTGATCCTCTGGGATTAACCAGCCGA
Source organism: Amblyornis subalaris (assembly GCA_018881555.1). Classification (NCBI taxonomy): domain Eukaryota; kingdom Metazoa; phylum Chordata; class Aves; order Passeriformes; family Ptilonorhynchidae; genus Amblyornis; species Amblyornis subalaris. The sequence goes on along the minus strand of JACAXG010000146.1, from coordinate 1,383,139 downwards.
ACAGCTTCAGCTAAATTTGTGACCCAGTGCTTGTATGACCCAGCACCCATTGCTTTCAGCGTAGTCTTCAACAGTCCATTGTATTATTCAATTTTTCTGAAGGCTGGTGTGCAATAACTTCACCGTCCATCGATAAAGTGTGATGTACCTTACGAATTCCATGTTTCTTTGCCCAGGTGCTTGTGAACTTGATTCAGAAATAAATTCTGTTGCTTGACCTGACCCTTTCTAAGGTGTCATACCACCACAGAACTTGCTTTTCAAGACCAGGATGCTGTTTTGATTGGTAAGATGGGCTACAGGGTGTTTCCAGYTATCTGATGGTCACCTCAGCTATGATACACATGTGATGCTTGCCTTGAGGGGCTTGTAGCAGTGTGACATACTGATGTTCAGCCACTATCTCCTATACTGGGCAGACTTTAGTTATCTGGCTTGCTTGCTTATGGCATGTTTTGCATTCATGAATAATTCTTGCAATGGTTTTGCTAGTCAGGTTCACTCTCAACCATTGCCTGTTGCATTGCTCTCTAGGGCCCACTGAGCTACGAATAGCTAACCCTTATGTTTCCAGTCCGGGTTTACCTAAGCCACTTTGATTCTTATTCTCAGTCATATTTATGATGCCTYATTCTGAAAGCAGTGCTGTTAATTTCACCGAGGCTGTTGGAGGAACTGGACAATATTCAGTATAATTAAAGACCTAGATACCATAAGAATATATGGCAAGAAAAAGCCAGTATAATTTACATTTCAGCTTCAGATCAGATATAAATTTTTTATATACCATAAAACCTTTCAAAATATTTTGCTAACCTTGTATGACTGAATTTACGAGATCTGAAATGGAATTCGTTCACTATCAAACACATTCTGTCTCTGAAGAATGAAACAGGTGAAAATAGAAACATAGTTCCAATGCACAGAAGTTGAGTTGCCATTTGTGTTGATGCCTTAGTCTATTTTTATTCAAGAAAAATGTTTCTTAATTTTCCTGCTCACAGACAGGAAAATTGACGAAACAATGTAAGGAGGCAAGATTAAAATATATCAGCAATTTTGAAAAAATCTGCACCACATATTTGTTGCAACGTGGGTTGATAAGGTATATGTGGTATATAAGGTTGATAAGATATAAGCTAACTTCCCCCACAGCCTTATAAAACACCAAAAACAAAACCCCAGGGATAAGATTAACAACCCAGACCTTGCAAGCTTACTTCAGTTTCTAAGATTTTGCTTCCAAGGTTAGCCTATGCCAACAATGCTTTTTTTGCTGCTAGTATTTAACCTAATGAGATGAAAGCTGTGGGCACACACAGCCATATAACTTGGAGCTGTCATGCCACTATTGCATATATCTGAACCTACTACCAACAAAAAACATATAAAGCATATATTCGTGAGTATTTCACAAGAAACTGCTTCTGTCATGACTTAGAAACTAGATTTTAATTTTGTTTCTTTCATCTAAGAAACTGGGAGTATAAATCAATTAATGAACAAGTTTTTATCTTACAACTGGGGAAATTAGTACAGTCCAAAGCCGCAAGATACAAAGTACTGTTCATGAACTGCAGCTAGCACACATACTATACGAAAAGCAAAGTACATTACTGCTTTGGAAAGGACCACACAACTCATACAGCAATCTATTAAGGCTGCTGGGTACATCATTGCAAGCATAATTTGACTTCAGCATGGATTTAAGAGTTTTGATATTTGAATAGTAAAGGTTAGAGAGCTCTCATAGGCTTCAGGAAGAATGCTGTTTAAGCAGACTTTTTCATAATTAATCACTCTTTTCATCYCTCTGCTTTGTTTTCTTTGCCTCCTTATCTTCAACAGTTTCTCACTACATGAGACTGCTACAGATGCAATTTCTCTTAAATGGCAGTACCTTCCTTGACAGTCTAAACCACAGGCAGCAGGTACATATTACTCCATGACAGCATCACCTTACTAAGAAGGAGCAATTATGAGAATGAAACAGTTGTCTTACTTGTTATCAAGTACATTAATTTATTATTTAAGAAAACATCATTAAACAATGATTTAATAAAACCCCTCAAAAAGAATAAGCAAACATCTGCTGTAAAGCAATTTGATTCAGAATCCTCAAAGAATTTTTTGCCTCAGTCCTCACTGACAAGTGCTCAAAGGCAGAGATGGGAGAATGAAGAGCCACCCACCATAGGAGAAAATCTGGTCCACCATAGGAGAAAATCTGGTCCACCATAGGAGAAAATCTGGTTCAGCATAGCAGAAAATCTGGTTCACAAATATCTAAGGAACCTGAAGTTGCGCAAGACCATACATGAGACCTGATAAGCTGGATCTGCAGGTCCTGAGGGAATGGGCAAAGGAAGTGTTTAAGCCACCATATATCATATTTGAAAACTCATGGCAGTCCAGTGAAGTTCCCTTTGACTGGAAAGGGGGAAATATAACCCCTGCAGGGGAACTGCAGACCTGTCAGTCTCACTTGGTGGCCTGTTGAGAGCATGGAGTGGATTCTCCTGTACTAAGATACATGGAAAATAAGGAGGTGACTGCAAACGTATCCCAGGCTGCATCRAAAGAAACATGACCAGCAGGTCAAGGGAGGTGATTATTCCCCTCTAGTCAGATCTTGTATGAACTGACCTGGAATATTGTGTCCAGCTCTGGGGTTCCCAATGGATTTGTTGGAGTGAGTCCAGAGAACAGCCACAAAGATGATCAGAGGGCTGGAGCACCTCTCCCATGAGGAAAGGCTAAGAGAATTGGAACTGTTTAGCCTAGAGAAGAGAAGGCTCTAGGAGACCTTCTAGCAGCTTTCCAGTACCTAAAAGGAGCCTAAAAGAAAGATGAAGAGGGACTTTTTACAAAGACGTGTGGTGATAGGACAAGGGGTAATAGTTTTAATCTCAAAGTGAGGGGAATAGGTTAGATATTAGGATAAAAATCTTTACTGTGAGGGAGGTGAGATATTGGAACAGGTTGCCCAGAGAAGTGGTGGGTTCGCCATCCCTGGAAGTGTTCAAGGCCAGGCTGGATGTGGCTCTGAGCAACATGGTCTAGTGGAACATGTCCCTGCCCATGTCAGGGGGGTTGGAGCCATATGTTCTTTCAGGTCCCTTCCAATCCAAACCATTCTATGATTCTATGATTTAACAGAATATGTTGGAAGAAAGTTAAGTACCCATTATGTATCACTGAAAACATACTAAAAATTGATGGTGTTTCTCTCTAGCAAACACCGGCTTCTGTTTTAAATCTTATGTCATTTTATTATCTGTAGACAGGAAAATAAGTGATTTATACCTGATATTTTTCTTTTGGCATTGTAAAATATAAAAAAAATATGGTGCAACAGAAGAAATGAGAGAAATTCCCACAAAAAAAGAGAAGCCCTTAGGAAGAGCAAAATAGAAGAATCTCTCTTAATAGGATAGGATGTAAACAGAATGTTTGAAAGTCTTCAAACTGAAATTACTTGGTGATCATAGGTTTTGGTTCCTGCACTGGCTTTTCACTGACATAGAAGTAACAAAATGAAGTTGATTAACTATGTACAAAGGAAATTCTCCCTTTATTGTTTCAGTAAAGAACATCAGTAAACAGATTTAATACATTCTAATAAAATTTAACATTTTCATGTATTTTACACTGGAACCAGTAAGCAGATTCAACATACAGGAATGCTTTAAGTCTCCCTTAAAAAATATATGTCAACATTTCCRTGGTTATGTTTACTCTGTAATGAAGGAAAATTGTAAAGACTTTCAGAATATTTGGCAACACAGGCTCACACTTTATAGGCTATGGAGGAGTCCTAGACCAAATGGAGCCAGATGGTTATTCTGTTTCCTCCATCCTATGGGAATATAGAAACTGGACATGGTAAATGTGCCTGGAAGAGTCACCCTCACAGACTGTTGTACAGCTATTACCAGGCTGACTGAAATAGTCACTCTTGTATAGGCACCTTTTTCTTGTGCATGGAGAGTAAGAAAATATACCTATTTAATTGTCTATCAATAGATCTCAGGCACTTATTTCTTAAACTATTCACTTCTGCTTAATATGTTCCTATTCAACTTTTTGCAGGGGAATAAACAATGCTATAGGCTTGGGGAAGAGTGTCTGGAAAGCTGCTTGGGAGAAAATGACCTGGGCGTGCTGGTCAACACAGCAGCTGAACATGAGCCAGTGTGTGCCCAGGTGGCCAAGAAAGCCAATAGCATCCTGGCCTCTATCAGCAATAGTGTGGCCAGCAAGACCAGGGCAGGGATTGTGCCCCTGTACTCAGCACTGGTGAGGTCACACCTCAAATCCTGTGTGCAGTTTTGGACCCTTCACTACAAGACAGACATTGAAGGGCTGGAACATGTCCAGAGAAGGGCAATGGAACTGGTGAATGCTCTAGAGCAAAATTCTTTCAAGGAGTGGTTGAGGGAGCTGCAGTTGCTTAAAAGTTGTTACAACTTTCTCATCTGGGCCAGCCATGGTGCTGGGGACCTCTACCTCAGCTCAGAGATGCCATTCGGGTTAGGGTTCAGATGGCCCCTCTTTAGTTTACATACTCATGGAAACTAAAAGAAAATCTATCATTAGAAGCCTGTAATATAGCAGGASAAGAAGTAAAAATTGTTCCTGCTGAATAAGAGCAAAAGTATCACTTCTCTATCTTTTGACAGATTTAAAAGGTGGAGGAAAATAAAACCCCAAACACAAAAACGCTACTGTCCCTTTTCTTTTAGATAAAGAGTTTACAAAATATACCTTATCTTCAAACACAGGCATTGCTAAGTGTATTTGCTTTACATAGCTTCAGAATACAGAGACAAAGATAAACTTGAGATTATCAGAGTTTACCCAATGGCAGAACCACTTGCATGTAATGCTTTCAGATCTGCTCTCCTAGAGTTAATGAATTTATTGTTAAGTTTTATATGTTGAATTGCCTGTGTCTAACAGACTTACAGTAGTTCATAAAATTATTTTCTGTTTCTTTCTTCCTAATTTATCTTTATCTTACAGAACACACATTTAGGCACCATGTAGCTGGTGAGCTTGTCCCACCATATAATTAATGTGCATARTAAATTACAGAATGCCACCAGAGGAAAAGTGCAGAGTTTGTAATAATGTAATAATGATTTTGTATCCTATATCCTTCAACACTGAGAATTAAAATTTATTTTGTCTGTATAATGCTGCCTTCATTTCTAAATAAAAACCCCACTTACTTACACACACATCCCTTCAAAATCATCCAGAAGGGAATGTGCCCCGTTTTTCAAACCTGGAGTGAATTGGGCTTTATGGAAAGGAATTATTACAGTCCCAGAGGATGGAATTCATCTACCTCCTCTAAGCTATTGGTGCAGAGCTAATTTTCTTTCTCCACAGAGACTTTCTTTCCTGCAGGCTAGAGCAGATGTCAAATCTAACTTCCTGGCTCTCTGAGTCCTCTGACCTTCTGCGGCTTCCCTGTCCAGACCCAGCACATCAGGGAAAGTCCGCGGTGCCACACCTGTGTACTGTGTGGCATGAGGCGCTAAGGGTTTGATGCTCCAGACCTCTCTGAACCCTTGAGGCTAGAATGCATTTCTCCCTCTTATATGGAAATAGTTTTCCAAATGCTCAGCAGGTGCATAAATCGTATTATGGCATTCAGCCCACTGCCATAACACAGACGCAGCTTCAATTTACTGTTTATCTTGGCTGATGCATTAAAATTATATCCTCAATCACCCTTCATGCACTTCAGTTTCATTCAARTAGATAAGCTTATAATATGGTACTGAAATTATAAATTTATCCACGATGTWTGTGAGTGTTGCCAGTGCTGAGTGTGCAGACATCAGAAAGAAGAAATTCATGGTTGGATTTCTCAATAATTTTGCTTGAAGCATGCTTGAAGAGCTCCAAAGAGATACAAAGTTTAATAAACACACATATTGCTTGTGTTGAATCATTGTTTAAATTTATGAAATAGAACAAGCCAAGTGTCTATCTGCACTTCATACCATAAGAAATAGAAAACCAAAATATTAGCAGTTAAATAGCTTGAACTTCATCCATGTGATTTTTTAAATATGAAATTTACTTCATTGCGTATCCTGATTTTAAAATACTCAGAGCTGCAAATAGTGTCAATAATAACATCCATTTCCAGCCAGAAAAATCCAATTAGTTGTGTGTAGTTAAATCTTTTAATCCCAAAATATGAAGAAAAGTCCGCAAAAGAGTGAATATTTAAGAGCTGGACACAGTGATCCTTTGGGTCCCTTCCAGCTCAGAATATTCTCTGAGTGATTATTCCTGATTGTTAGATGCGTGATGCATACAAGCACTAGGAGACTTATATTAATTTTATATTTCCCATATAAATTATCTCCAAGTATTGGCATATAAATTTAAATAATCCTTAGAACAATCAGTATTTCTGCAGCATGAGATTTTCTGTAGATATAAAAATAAAATTTGTATCCCTGGTTTATTTGTCGTTCCCCTGTATAGAGGATCTTTTGTCTAATCACTGTGTTTGTTTGGAATGTATTCTTAAAAATAGAAGCAAATTAAATGATTTGTCTTCACAGCTCATCAGCTTTTATCTAATCAGCGTGCCTTTGATATTGATTTCCATTTTAGTTCATCTATTTATATTGCATTTGGGTTTTTTTCCTTTTTTCTTTTTTTTCTTGGCCACATGCTTGCTATTACCAGTGATGGTTTTATTTAAACAGAAATTGTCCTTCTCTGTCTCATGGCTCTTCTTGATAGATGAGCCAAGTATACCATAGAACTATGAGCCATAAACTACAGAAAAACAGAAATACAGCCTCCACTGAGTTCCTGAAGACCACTGGAGCTGATAAGATCAATACCCAGACCTACAAAAAGTAATAATGCTAGATTTATGAATCCTCACGATTTTTAATTTTTTTAAACAAGTTATAACACAGAACTCGGCTTTCTCTGCAGGACATGGAGAGTGGGAAGGAGAGAAGTCTCATTCAAACATTGTCTTAGCAGCATAGAGAATTCAGAAAATGGCAAGGCAAAGAAATTGCTTCTGTATCAATGCTGTCCTTTTTTTCAAATGCATTTCTGTAGAAAGTTGTCCTTTAAAGATTTGTAACAATTTTTGCTACAAGCATCCATTATCAGGAGGTCATAACAGGAATAAAAGAATTTGCTTGAGGACAAAACACAGTAGACTAGATACTGCCAACCTTAGGACTGCATCAGGAGAGCAATTTCTGATGAGAACATGGAAATATGAATGCCATTAGAGTATAAGTGCATGGCACAGTTGTACTACCTAGCAATTCCAGTTGAAACAATCTGAAGGGGAAGCACAGGATTCTGGACACTACTTTAAAGAGAATGCTAGAAAAGCCTTAATTGTTTAATGTAGTTTAAGGAGAAAAATGCCGAGAGGGATACTTTTGCTGTTTATAAAGTCATTGGGGTACAACAAAAGAAAACCAAGCAATATCATAGTGTAGTGAGTTGATGTTGGCTGGCCTCTAGGTGACCATCAAGTCCCCCCTTTCTCAACAGGACAGAAGGAATCATTAGGAAAAACTTGTGAGTCTAGATAAGGACAGGGAGAGATCACTCGCCAATTACTGTCATGAGTAAAACCAACTCAGGAAAATTAACTGAGTTTACTGCCAACAAATAATACAGTGGAATAATGAGAAATAAGCACAAAACTAAAACCACCCTTGCCACACACATAGCCTCTTCTTCCCAAACTCAGCTCACTCCTAACTCTTCTACCTCCTCSCCTTGAGGGGCACAAGGGGTAAGGAATGTGGGTTGTAATGAGTCAATTAGCYTTAGTCTCTGCTGCTCTTTCCTCCTCACACTCTTCCCTGGTTCCAGCGTGGGTCCCTCGCACAGGTGACCTGTATGACCTAGTTCAGTGTGGGTTGGAGTTCATAAACTGCTCCAGCAAGAGTCTTTTCCATGGTGTACAGTCCTTCAGGAAGAGACTTCTCCAGTGTCTTAGTCAACTAAGAACTGAAATAGATATGCAAATACTTCCTCCTACTTTCTATAACCCCAAGTTTATTCTAGCAGGAAATTAGTACATTGTATCATCTTTATTGCTATTTCTTTTAAGGTTTTCAATTGAGGAGTTTATGATTTTACTTGACAGGAGTCAAACAATGTTTCTTTTAAGTGAGTAGTTGTAAACTTAAGGGCCAGTCCTAAAATAAATAGGCTCAGAAAATCAGCAATCATCATCAATTAACTAATATACAATTTATGTTTGTTGGACTGGGTGGATTGCACAACATTTCACACAGTGTGAATAAAAAAAAAGATCAGGATTATCATCAAACATACAAAAAAAGGGTTTATAAAAGAAATTCCAAGAGATAATAAGAATAGTGCCTGTAATCTGCAAAAAGAATCTCGTTTTGAATAGATTGGGTAAAAAGTAAAAGAGAATTAACCCTATCTCCTTGTCATTCTCTTCAAGGTATCTGTTTTATTTTGGTGAGAAGGCATCAAGAAATTTCAGTGTACCCTTTTGTGAGACACTAAGTCTCAGTCCTGAAGGCATTTAGAATTCATTTATTGTTTGTTTTGATGAGACAAGATATGTGACTGACAATAATGCTTAACATAGTTGAAGGAAAGCTTAACAGCATTGATTCCAGCAGGTTGATGTAAGCTCACTGTAAGTGATAAGGCCATTCACACAAAATTCAATGACTTCCCAAGCCTCCAAATGTCAGTAAGAGCTATTCTGAATACACAACARCAAGGATAGGCAATTCCAATTTTTACAAATCAACTACATATTACCCAGTCAGTAATACTGGGTGCTCAATTAAATATCCATGYTAGTGCTTATAAGAAGCCTACAACTACTGGTTAAGTGGGAAGCACATTATTTCCCAGAACGAGCAGGCTACTATACAGTAGTAGTCTCTTAAATGATAAACAGAGGTTAAGCTTAAATATATATGTACATGCTTTATGTAACCCATTATAAGTAACTACTCAAGTAAATATCATTGACCATTTTCTTTTTTTCTATTGAGAATAGAAAATTYAAAAAAAGAAAACTTGAAATTATTGGATTAGATGTCTAGTAAGATACTAKATCCTTTAATTAATCTGGTAAAAAAATAAAATTTATAGATAATTTTTAAAAAATTAAAATAAGCCTTTTATATTTCTGTCTAAAATGGGTTAACACAAAGACTTCTTAAGGAGGTATTGCCAAGATACGGCAGCTARATATTTGAGGAATAATTTTAAAGGGTAATGAAAAGCTTTTATATTGAAATTTGTATGCAGAGATTTCAAAGTCAGCAGTATTATGTCCAATTTTATAGATGGAAAAATTCCTTAAATGTGACTGAACAAAATACAAGTCTAAAGTACCTTCATTATATAAAGCTTTGCTGAATTTTTACACTTTGCAAGGGCTGATGAGAAGCATTCACAAATCCCCATCTTACTTTTATAAAGCAGCCTCTATGAATTTGATAGGGAATAAGATTTTTATGTTGCAGACAGCTGGAGCAAATGTATATAACATTACATCATTTTATAATTCTCATTAAAACAATAGTTATTATGTAATTGTGTTTATGTAACTATATATCAACATACACCTTAGATCAAAGAAAGGTTCTCAAGATCTAAGTGGATCACTTGAAATCATACAAACAAGTTAAATATCAACCTGATGTGGCACAGTTGCTTTTTAGCCACCATTTGAGGCTAACATATTTTCAAATTCTTTCACTGGACACAAGATATTAACAGGAGTAATAACTGACCTTCAATGTATTACATTTTGCTATAACTCATACCTGGGTAGATAAATAATTTACTGAGCCCTGAGCAGACAGAGGAGATGTATCCACAGGAATCGAAGTTTTCTCCCCATATTCTTCAATAAAGTCTTCATTAATGTCTATTGGAGAGTTCAAATATTTCATAAAAACCCTAGTTTTCAACCACTGGAATAAAAAAGAGTTTAGTTTTTCAAGCTATTATGGACRGACTTACTAGGTACATTCTTAAATCATTTAACATCAATTAATAGTTCTGCAGTGTAATCACTGGAATAATGTATACATAAATTAATATGATTTTTGTATGGTTTAAATGCTTGTTATAGACAAAAGTGCAAGCAAAAAATGATGTTACAAGCTAAGCACTTAATGTGACAAATATGCTTATTTTGATTTTTTTTTCAAGGAAAGCTAGTTTCAGGTAATTTATTTTAGCTGGTAAATCATATGAAGAGCACCTGTAATTTGGATGTGGTAAAAATTTATGAAAACTTTAAAAAGTACTTTTAAACAGTTTGTACTTTCATCTAGGTTATGTCTCAAAAGCTAAAGTACCCAGCCTTGTGTTACTTGGATACACATGCTGAACAGAGGTAGTTTCAAATGTGTGTGATATTATGATGCTCAGACCAAGTAGTAAGTATTCCAGGATTCCAGAAAACTTTTGTTGATGTCTTTCATATCAGAGAGATTTGAAAGTCCCTGATTTACTTAATTCTGAATGATTCAAGGCAGAACAACTTTCCAAAATCTYTGCAATCTCTGTCTTTACAAAATGGTGTGATAGATAGTATTTTAGGTCATCCTTCAGATGATCTTCAAAGGACCCTTTAGATTAACCATGCTGCCCTTTCACAGTTTCAAGAGCTACAATTTGTCACTGCAGCATGAAGCGTTTTTGCAATCTCATGGCCTGATGTGCTGACCATGACATCTAGAAATATATATAAAGTACTCATCCTCACTTCTGTGTTCTCCATTGTATTAACATGTCCAGGAGCTATTTCTACTTCAGTTTTTCACTGCACCAAGTCCTACAAGACCATAGACCGTACAAGGCCGTATACTTTGGTATTTTAAACAACCGTGCTTATTTAAACAGCATTGACCATTGGGTGTGATGATAGAAAATATGATTTGTGAACATAAACCAGCCTGAATTGCTTGTTTTTGTAAAAGTAACTGTTCCTCTTGACAGTGTATATCATAGGTATAGTTATGACATGGGTTAGTGCCAGTAGCATTTAAGCACTTTSCTGTGAGTCTTATCTCAATTCCACTCTGTTGTAGTTTCAACCCCATGTGTCATACTTTGTCCTCTCTATCATTCTAATTCATCAAAAAGTTTCTATTCATTAATCTTACATTTATTCATTCATTAATCTTTCCTCAGGAAGAAAAAACCTCACTTTTCTTCACAAGCCCATCACATCAGACTCTAAATTCACTCATTTTTTCTCCAAAATTTCCATTGTTTTCTCAGCATTTCTGACAGTGAAATCACTCAACTGAAAATATATGAGGATTTCTGGGGGGGTTTCTGGACGTTGGATCAAGAATTACATAATAAGACATATAAAATTATTAATCTATGGTGCAAAGCTACAGCCCACAATCAGCCCTGTCAGACATAAATTCCTGGCTGCTTTATCACAGACCATTCTTGGTATTTTTACAGCACTGTATTTGCACACGTCTTTTGGGACCTTATCACTTTATCTACTGAAGTCGAGGGAAGATCTGTATTTCATTTAGTGCTTGCAAAAATAATCCTCTGAATTGAAAATATCAGATACAATTCTCTCAAAGGTATCTGGAAGTAAATGAGCGTTGAAACCCTTGTGACAGAATACATTGTGGTGTATAATAGAAATAATGTGTTGGTTTCTTAATCTGTCCTCTGAAAGACACTTTGGAGACTAAAAATATATTATTTGAAAAAGTCTATTTTACTTATTATAAAATAAATTTATTGTTTATTTTCAGGTCATAGCATCACATTTGACTGAAAATGAAAATCACATTTGGGTGTGAGAAAGCCTAATCTGCAAGGCATAATGYATCAGTGAGTCATTAAAATCAACTTTTTTCTGTCACATTTCTTCATGATCAGCAGTTTTTGTCTCCATGTTACACCATTTAATAATTCTGAATTAGCTATTACAAAAATCAATAAAGCACCCTGTCTAACATAACGTGGATGTCCTAGTGACCAAGATTTATAGGGTAATTCTCAACTCAGTCCCTCATTCTTTCTGGAATGTGAATGCTGCATCAAGAAGCTGATTTTCATGACTATCACTTGAGTTATGAGCTATGACTTTACATCTGTCCTTCTCATTATCACCATATCATTATGCAAATGTAGTTCCTGCCTGCTCATATCTTACTTCAGTCTGCCTGATAATTACATTGCTATGCTGTAATGTAAGCACCTCCACCCCAAGTTTCACATTTTGATTTGTATAATAACTTTAAACACATCATTGCAAACATTTAGCAAAATATTCCATATGAAAGCTAAATGCATATATATATAACATAACAAGGTTCTGTGGCTGAAACCGTAAATCCCTCATGCCTTTACTGACATTTAGCCCCCATGGCCCACATTTCAATTCATGGGCTAGTAGAGTCATGGATGACAGCAAAAAATCTTGTACATTCCACATATTGTCACAGTGAAATATATTCTGTAATTAGATCAGCAGTGTCAGAAGAATCATTTTGTCTACAGAAACCATGATTAATTTGCATATTCCAGACAGTGCTTCATTTTGGAGTCATAGGAAACAGAGTTATTAACCAATGGTATATATGGTATATATACATATTAACCAATATGTATATTTTACAGCTCTATTGTCTCAAGAGAGATCTGCTTTCAAAAACAGAACAAAACCAAGAAACATGGATTAACTTTTCTCATTTCAACCTTATTTTATGGACTAAATGTGACTCATTCCACATCTGTAAAGAGACACCATTTCATATCATGTATTGTCAGACCTATGCTATCAATAGAGTATATAACATTGGTGATTATTGCTGTGATGAAGGATGACTCCAAGAAACTTGCTCTTATGTATTTTACATCACAATTGTCCCCTTACTAGAATACATCATCAGAGCAACAGTTCCTTGTGTCATCCATCACTTCAGCAATGCTGCCTAGTGTTATTCATCATAAGGAAGGGACACTTAAAAGTCATACATCATCAAAATGATGGTCCTCCATGTACAAGGAAAAAAGCCTTTTTTTATATTATAGGTGTGGTAAAGAATTTATGGGAAACCTTCTGATAATTTTTAAAGACAATACATTATTTGTTAAAAATAACTGCACCGCGTAAAGATATGTAATGTGCAGGGATTTGATAGCACATTATTAACTCATGAAATAAACCAAAAAGGCTCTTCCAAATTTCTTTGCAACCAACAGGACATTTCTAAGAGTAAAAAATAAAACACATTTTTAGAGCATAATTGTGAGTGAAAATGGTGTCACAAAATAGAACAGGAAAAGAAAACTACAAAGCTAAGACTCCAACAGTGAGTCACCCTATTTCACTCATCAGAATTCAGAAATCTGAGCAGTCTCCTATTGTTAGTCTTTAACTGAGCCTCTGAATTAGCAGCTTTTCTGAAAGGACATTTCTTGAACAAGGACCTTGAAAATTTCTTTTATTCAGTCTAACAGAATTATATTACACTGCAAAGACATTACTTTCCAGAATTCTTATCTATGATGAACCCCTTAAGAATATGAATACGAAATTTTTCCTCTTAAAGAATAAGAAATTTGCCTTTGATAGCATCTTGGGCTCTGCTTTTGGAGAGAAGAATCTTTTTTTTTTTTTTTTCCTTGACTGTAACTCTAACAGATAACATCATACACAAAAGAGAGCAGAACAGTTCCAGTACCTGCAAAATCTACACACTGTTATTTTGTAACCTGATAGCTATGCTACTACCTCAGTGATTACTATGCTGCTGCCTTTGCTTCCTTTCCCTGGTATTAGTTGATGGTATGCATGCTGAGGTCCTTCCCTTCTGCATTAGAAAGTTAAGCAATTATGTCAGGAAGAAATTTCATCATTGTGTACGTTATCTTATGGCTTTGGGCTGTTATTTGAATAGATTTGCAAAATAAGTTATTAACACCTATGAATATATGCACCATTTGGGGAGTTCAGATTTATTCTGTCACTATTAATGACAGTGATGTCTAATAAGTTCATTTATTCTCCTGGAGCCAAATTCAACTTCAAAGAACCATTACTTCAACCTTAGTGGTTTATGCTGTTTTAACTAGCTTTTCCCAGTTAACAACACTACATTTTGTACTAAGTCTAGCAAGTACAATTTGCATGAGCTCTACCTTGTGAGTTTGTGGCCATGARCCACATGAATTTATGCCATCCTACAAACCTACTGTTAAGTCCCTGTATGTTACACAAGCCACACAGCTTACTTACTTAGCATGGTAATKAAAGCATCTCAAAGTTGTTCCGTCAAATCCAATATTTAAATCACGGGTCATTCTTGGAATGTTAACTATGTATTTGTAGTCACTTCATTCACTATTGGCTTGGCCAGCTTTAGTCTTCATGAAACACTCAGCTGAAGCAGTTCCACAGTGATAACAAGCACTGCAAAACTGATCTTAGAGTTTTACCTTGGGCGGTTTCTAGATTCTTGAAAGAACAGTGCTCTTCTTTAACAAATGATCCAAATAAAGTTTAGTGCTTTTAAGCCACAAATATTTAATGTCCTGAGAAGTAAAATAATTTGTGATATTTAAACCGAAAAGCTATTTCAGATGTTTTTAATGCTATTGAGCACGAACTGAGCCATTTGCTTGAGAGAAGGTTACATAACACAAGTTATAGAATTCAAAGTGAACCTTTAAGTGTCTACCATGAGGGAGATAATCAAGGCTCTTTACAGAAAAAGGAACCCATTTGTTTTCATTATTATTTAACTCCCAGCACAGCAACAGAGCAGCAGATTACTGCAATGCAATAACATTTAGTTACAACATCTTCGTTAGGGAATTTGAACATAAAGTGTGTGGTTTTGCATGTGCAGGCACTTAGTGACCAGTGTCTCCTCTGACCATTAAATAGTAATTTCACTCATGTTCTGCTTCTTTTGATTTCTAATGGCTTTTTTCTCCTTTTTTTTTCTTTTAATAAAAATCTGGTTTCACAGAATTACAGAATCATAGAGAATGGTTGAGGTTGGAAAAACCTCTGGAGAATATCTAGTCCAACCTTCCTGCTAAAGCATGTTCACCAAGAGCAGGTTGCACAGGATCGCATCCAGGAGGGTTTTGGAGATCCTTAGAAAAGGTGGTTCAGGGGAGATCTTATCACTSTCTACAACTGCCTGAAAGGAAGCTGTGGTAAGGTAAGAGTCAGTCTATCTTCTTACAGGTAACAACTGGTAGGACAAAAGAAAATAGCCTCAACTTGTACCAGAGGAGGTTTAGACTGGATATTAAGAAAAA
Source organism: Amblyornis subalaris (assembly GCA_018881555.1). NCBI lineage: Eukaryota > Metazoa > Chordata > Aves > Passeriformes > Ptilonorhynchidae > Amblyornis > Amblyornis subalaris. The sequence continues at coordinate 1,367,806 of JACAXG010000146.1, read as the reverse complement.
TCTCTGAAAGGATATTCGAGCTGCCTGGGAAAGGGGTGGAATCATCACCCCTGGAAGTGTTCAAAAGGAGTGTGGATGCGGCCCTTGGGGATATGGTTTAGTGGTGAACATGCTGGGGCTGTGTTAATGGTTGGATTCAATGATCTTAGATGTCTTTTCCAACCTAAATTATTCTGTGATTCTGTGGGTGTCATTTGCCTAACCCAAACCTCCTCAATCAAGGCAAAGTCTTTTTTTCTGCAGACTTTTTCTTGCCTCCAGTATCTGAGATTCTAGGGCTGGCCTTAGCAGTAAAGACTGAAGCAAAGAAGGAATTCAGTAATTCTGCCTTTTCTGTATTTTTCATCACCAGGTATTCACCTCATTCATCAGCAGGCCCACATTTTCCTTAGTCTTCCTTTTGCTAACTGATGTACTTGTGTTGTCCTTGACATCCCTTGCAACATTTAATTCCACATGGATTTAGCCTTCCTCATCACACCTCTGTATACTCTGACAATGTTCCCATATTCATTCCAAGTGGCCTGTCCCTTTTTCCACATTCTGTAAATTTCCTTCTTCTCTTTGAGTTTTGTCAGCAGCTCCTTGCTTATACATGCAGTTCTCCTGGCCCCTTTTCTGAATTTCTTCCTCATACAGATACATTGCTCTTGAGCCTGGAGGAGAAGATCCTTGAATGTTAATCAGCTTTCGTGGTCCCTCTTCCCTCCAGGGCTTTAKTCCATGGTATTCTCTCAAGCAGATCACTGAAGAGGATAAACCCTGCTCTCCTGAAGGCCAGGGTAGTGAGCCTGCTGTGGAAACCTCCTCGCTGCCCTAAGGATCTTGAATTCCATCATTTCGTGGTCACTGCAGCCCAGGCTGCCCTTGAGCTTCACATTCCCATCAGACTTCCTTTGCTGATGAGAACAAGGTTCAGCATAGCTCCTCACCTTATTGGCTCCTCCATCACTGGCAGAAGGAAGTTATCAGCAGTGCATTCCAGGAACCTCATGGATTTCTTATGCCCTTCTGTATTGTTCCCCCAACAGATACTGGGATGATTGAAGTCCTCCATGAGAACCAGTGAGTGTGAGGCTGCTCCTGTCTGTCTACAAAGGGCGTCATCCTCCTGGTCCACCTGGTCAGACAGCCTGTAGCAGATCCCTGCTATAATGTCAGCTGTCCCTCCACGCTCTACATTATTACTTTGCAAGAATGAATCGTGTGTCATGAAAAGGATGTTAATCACTGGTCTAAAGTATTTTCTTGTTCATTAATTGTGAAAAAAATTAAGAATAATACACAGGAAAATACTTGGCTACAGCTTGTTTTCAACTGTATGCAACTTGGAATGTCAAGGTAAGAATTTAAACACATTTCTCCTGATATTCCCTTAGGCACCACAAGTGCAACATATAAACTACAAATAATATGTTTCCTTAAACTCTCTTATGCTTTAATGCAATATCTATGTAGTATCACTTAAAACACTCAAGAAGTGGAATTTTATATGAAGCAGACAGGGAATATAAAATAGATACATTTTAAAGTAGAACTACTATATTAATCAAATAATGTTTACTCATTTATAACAATGTTTTGAAATTATGTGAGGGAAGGAAACAGTGTTTTAAAACTTATATTAATGTTATTATCRTTTTAGTGGGCCTAGAATAATTATGCTTTTATTTCCAGGTATCAAAATTGTGGGAAAATTCAGGAATAGCCATAATCAGTATTCAGCTATTGTTCCAATTCCCCTATGTGCAACACTTAGTTATCAAAAGAACTTTCCTGGCTAGTAACCAGGCAATTATTCATGTTTAAAAAACATAGTTCTACTACCACTAAGTAAGATAAGACTATTGTGTAGATGTCTAGCCCACATGAAACAAATTACAAATCTCAGTTCTGGCTTTAGTATTTCTCCTCCGAATATTATTACAGATTTAAGAATAAAAGGTCTAAAGTAAACCAGGTAGCTAAAATTTATTCAAACATTTTAAAAGCTTTTAATAGAAGTTCCTTACTAAAATAYGAGACTCTGAAAAATAACTGATTAATATTGCAAACTGTTACAATAAATAAAATTAAAGACCAGGAATTTAAGAAATGGAAATAAATAAGGAAAAAATATTCTACTTTCTCTCGGGTGAAGACTATCCTGCTTCAAGAACAGTTTCTCAAGGTTTATGATGTGTGACTCTCAGAATGAAAATAATTTAATAGTGCATTGATTTCAGGGATCAGGACTGATAAATATATTTAAACAGTGGCTTGAAATAATTGAATAAAGAAAGTTGCAAAAGAGGTGGTTTATGATGACCTGTTTCTGGYGTTGAATGCTGCAGGCCCTAAGATTGCAAAAAAATTTGTAAAATTATCCAGTAAAATGATAATATTATGTATCTTCATGTATTTCATATCTTTGCCAAATTAATTTTGGCAATAAAACAAGAGTCTAAGAATTCATCTTTCAGAGAAGTTGTCATTGCCTACAAGGACGTCTTACAAGTTACTATTTAGAAACGTCCTTATTTTCAGAAAAATTACTTGTAAGGCTGTAGATTATAGCATAGAACACAGCATCAGTGCTGGATATTATATCACTATCTCAAGGCAGTGCTTCCTTTTGCATAATAAGTCTGCATGTTTACCTTAAGGAATGTCAATCATTCTATATTCAGACTGCCTGTAAGTTAGACAGCTGCAATGAAAGACTGTTTAAATACTTCAGAGCAATTATTGCAGATTAGAAATGTTGCTCTTTTTTTTCGCATACTCCCCTTCACAAAAACTAAAGAGTAAATGATCCTCCTTCTTTGTGAAGAACTGCCAATCTCACTGACTTTGGTGGAAAATCTAGCACACACTACCTACTTTAGATTTACAAATTGCTGGCAGTGCAGTTTAAAATAATCAAAATTCACACTTGAAATCTATGCAAGCACATGCCACACATCTCATATATCCTGGCCATGCCAAGGAACATCATGCAAGCAAAGATGATTCACTTGCATGGAGCTGTACTGTTGTTCTGGGGTCCTGTCTGCCAAGCTGTGCATGTACAGTTCAGTTTTGTTAGCTTTTGTTTGTCTGCTGAGTACTCCGAAGGGATTCAGAACTGAAGGATCATAGCCTCAAAATATGTCTAACAGCAAGCTTGATTCTATTTACTACTGGTTTAGAGCTTATAGCTCACATAAAATAACGTATAATATTTCTTTACTTCTATCAAAAACTACATAGAAGTTGCATTTATACTTTAGAAACTTCCCCATATATGAGCTAGGCTCTGCTTCAGTGTCTTTTTTATTTCCATTGCACAATAGAAAATTTTTTTTCTCCTAAATCTTTGTGGCTTTACTGGGATTGTTACTATTGCTTTTCCTGAATCCATTCCCTCTTGCTCCCTGGGACTTAGTATTGTAAAGCTATGTGCTGTGGCAAGCATGAACACCTGCAAGTGTGCAGTTTGTGAACCCCCATGTGCAACCCACCATTGCCTTTTCAGCCTTTCTTTACATATAGTTATTTTGGCAACTGGTTTCCTAGCTTTCTCTAAACTTTTCCCTTAATCCTACAGTAAAGACAGGCTTTTCTTATCTACTTCCTTTTCAACATTTAGAATTTTTGGAACAAGCAGCTTTTTGTACATTCATTATTGTTGTATATTGATCTAATCCCAGTACTACATCTGCCTGACCATATCCTGTTCTATTCTTAGGAGATGTCTCAACAATTGGATACTGAAATAATAAAATGCAGCATAAAAGAAGTTATTTTTCTTTTCTATAAGCAAAATACTGTTTCACACATTAAATAGCAGTGTGCAACAATTAGAGAGACATCCCATATGAAAAGCACATCTAAGCTTTCTGAATCTCTAGAACTAGTGAATATTTTCACTCTGTAGCCTGTCTTCAAGGAAAATTCAGCCAAGGCTTCATGCTAAGCACGTATTAAGTATTGTACATTGCTGTAACCATTATTACAGCCTGACATAAAGTATAGATTCAACAGCCACTCAAGACAACCAGATTTTCTCTTCAGGTTAACATTACCATGGTCTTTTAGTTATGCAGGAATACAGGAAAGAACATTCTGTCCTAAGGAATTTGTATGAACTACATTAAGTGTACATTGATACATGTGAGCTATCCTATTACCTGGCTATGATGACACTTTGTGGTTCATAAAGGGAAGTAAGATATTTTACACTGAATTAGAATATTCAAATCATTTGCAATGATTACTTTTGTTTAGTAGTTAAGAAAGGTTATTCTGTAATAATMATGAGGCGTCTATGGTAGTATGATAATAAGTAGGGATGTAATTTTGTTAAAAATTATCTGTGCCGCCAATAATAATTACACTCTCCAGTGTTAACCACTGGGATTAAGAAATGATTATAAAATGAATATTTRAAGTAGAGTGTAAAATTCATGTACACCGGATATTTCCTTGGAGCTTCCCTTGTTAGTATTGGACATCATGCCAGGCTTCTTCTGCAAGACAATCTTAAAATAAACAATATAAATAGCATAAACAACTGTTTTGATTTTAATCCCGAAGGGTGATCCATTACTTCCTCCTTATTCCATATGTCTGGCATGAAATGAACCTAGAAAACATTTTTTTCTTTTTAATGTTTAGGCCACCTATGATTTTAGATTTTTCAGATGTGATTCACAATAGTGACAGATCCGTGTCAGCGACAAATCTGGTCGTCAGAGGAGCTGTTCCTCTCCCATAGTGCAACTACCTTCCTACCTTTAAGAGCCAGTGCCTGTTACTCTGAAAGAGGCAGATCTCCTGTAGCCAGATGTGTTCACATCTGTATTCTAAAAAACTTTTGATTAAATTAAAGTGAACATAGCATTTTAAAGTGTTTGTACCATAAGACTGAAAATTTGTCTAGCCTTACAGGTTTCCCCACCTGTAAGAAAAATTCTTCCCTCATGTCAAATGACAAATCCTAGAAATGCTGGAGATTCGTACAGCTATGAAATAGGCACTCAAATCTTATCTGTTTCCGTAGTAAGTCACAACAGGCCACAGGCTGAATTGKTTTATACAGGATAGAGATCAAAGGGCAGCCCAGAAACAAGGTTTACAGTYAGCACTGGAAGCATTTGAACACAACCTGTTCTGAAATCAGACACTAGCTGTTCCTAATCCCTTTTCAATACACAAGACCAGTGATTGAGGAAAAGCATCAGAGTGTCTCAGAGTGGGTCTTAGTTAATGCTCAGATTGTTAAAGGAAAACTATCATAACAAACTAAGGAATAAAATAAATGCTGTGCATCCTTTTCTAGACAGTGCTGGAATTCCCATTAATAGCTTGGTCCTGTCAGCAGGTTTGTCAGGCTGTGCAATTTGAATATGCAAATGACTCGCAAATTACTCACAACTTTCTCTCATTTCTCTCCCAATGCTAAGACTCCATAGAGGATTTTGCATTAAATGTGATGCCAACAATGCATCAAAGAATGCAATCTGCCTCTTAGATTACATAGTATTTTGTATGGCTTCACACATAGCTGCCTTCCTTTCAGCTGCAAGATTTACAAAGTACAGGATTTACAGGTTATTGAGGACTCCATACCTCACCCAATTTATAAACTACCCATTCTTAGATGAGAGAAGGGGTTTAAGAATAACCCAGGGGACTGTGAGGACCCATGAAACGCAGACATCTATCTTCAGGAGCACAGGGCCACCTTGAAATCACTCAAACCTTGCAGTGAACAGAGAACTGACTTTTGGTTCCTATCCTCCAGACCATGAGACAAACTGACAAGGAATTGCATGTGACAGAAAAAAAAAAAAAAAGAAAGAGTGGTGCTGGGCTTTCAGGGACAGGAGTTTATCAACATATAGCCAGGCAAAACTAAGCCCTAAATATTAGAAGGATGAATGAATAAATCACAAAGCTTCACAGTAGTCAGATCTCTCTCTTCTTAATCACTGGGTTATTCCTAACTGTTTCCTCAACCCTCAGGACTCCTTTCACAGACTGAACTTTTAAAGGCTACTTGGGTTAAGCAGAGAGACAAAAGCAATTCAAAAATCTACCCATTGTTTTGTTTTATCTGGCACTGAGACACCAGGTCACTGTTAAGGAAAACCACTAATAAACAGATTCTCGAATGTTTCACTTCTTCACTGAACAGTTACAGGTAAGTAACTTTCTCTGCAATGGAATATAGTAATGTGCCTTACCYTTTCAGCATTTTATCTTTTGTCTAGCCAGCCACTTGTAAAATGTGGAAATGATAAATCAGAATGCCATGCTACTAAATTTTTGGGAATAATTGAGATATTAATATTGTGAAATATCTTTTTTGTGGCAAAATTTGTGGGCACCAAGTTCATCTTGTTCTCTATTTTATTTACAGGAAGTATTTTTGGCACAACTGCTTTGTGTGGGGCTGTTGCTATGGTAAAGGGCCCTTTTGGAGGCAATAGTGCAAAAACTTTACTTCAGTACAAAGCCCTGTAAATAGTGTGCTTTTATGGGAAAAAAAAGTCTAATTTCTAACGCAAATCTTCAAAGCCTCAGCTGACTAAAAAATTAGGACTTCTTTTTTACAGAACAATGATATTCATAAAGATACATATGTCTGTATAATATGGGGAGAACTTATCCCAGATGAGCCCCAAAAGAGAAAAGCTTTTGGCCCCTCAGCTCACTGTATATTCAAAGCACCAAATTTTATTGGGTTGGGGGTTTTTTGTGGTAGCACATTTTGGAATTTCAGTCCTCTGGTACTGTAATTTGCCCTTAGTGAAAGTAAAACTATACAGCAATCTCAAACTTTACTTATAGCAAACTGATGAAGAAAAGTTATGACAGCAGAATAGGTAAGTTTTAATTGTAAGTGCATGGGAGAAAATTAATATTTGTAGATCCTTTTAATGTTCATCTTTAAACAATATTCTAATGCCATATTTATGTACAATCACATTTTTAAAAATATTATCATAAATTATGTGCTTACAAGAAAAAAAATCTTCCTAAAAACCTGATAGTAGACAATCATGTCAATCACTCAAATGTAATCAGTCATTAGAAAAGAAAAATGCAAAACAGAGGTTTCTTAGTAAACAAGAATAAAATCATTGCATAAAATATGTTCCATTTTTTTCAGGAGATTTATAAACTGTTTGAATGATACAAAGATAAAGGATTTGGACTTTTCTATGACTCACCCATGATCTCAACCAGAAAATGAGTGTCTATGTCTTAGCAGTTTTTAGTGCAAGATGGTTGGCATACCTCTAAAAATGTGCTTTTTCCCATTTTAAAGTGATCTTCAAACTTGGAATATTTTACAAGAATAAAAAATCTTGTCATCTTAGAGCTATGTCAGTTATGACTGAATTCTCTTATGAATGTAAAAGTAAAAATGGAAAAAATTATTTGAGTTGTAGCAATGAAAATATATGTTCAAATGCTATGAGTTCTGAGATGGACAATTCACAATCAAATTTTAGATATCAGAGGTCTAGCAACTTATTATGTCTAATAGCTAGAAGAGGAAAGACACCTTTTTTTCAGTAAGAATGGATTATTGAGCCTGAAGGAACAAAAGTAAAATATCCTATGTCCTATGAAGCAAAGTTAACCTGAAAAGATTTCTAGAGAGAAATTGCAATGAGAGATTTATTTTCAGGAATCTCAGAGCACAAATGGAGTGCAAACCTTATCAATTTATCTTGAGTACCATAGCTCTTCATTCTGGATGCAGCTCAAGTCTGGATGCTCCTCTGAGAGTTAAATTCAGTTGCARTAAAACCCTAAGGTATCCATTTACCCAATTAAAGCTTTTTGTAATGATTGAAGAGGCACAGAGTCCAGGTACAGGGAATGTTTATGAATTTAAACCTTCCCTATAATCTGATGAAACCGTGCAGTGAAAATGCCTCACAGTCCTTCGGTTAGAGATTAAAATTACTTATTTTTAATTTGAATATAGCAGCATTGTCACCTGTTACTCAGAGATAGAACCTAACAACATAAACACATATATGTTTTGTCTGTCCACTTTCAGATGCCATTAGTTTTCAAAAGGCAGGAATCAAAAATCTTAGCAGAWATCAAATGGCATTGCACAAGTCCTTTTTGGAGGCCATGGTATCACTCAGATTTCATGGCCTGTCTGGTTGCTTCTTGCTGACCTCCTCTGCAGCCCCTGCCAAAGCTCTAAGGGCTAACGGTGTGGTCTGAAGCTTTTGCAGCTCATCTCTCTTAAGCTTCTAGATGTTATTTCAAGTACCTTTCAAAATACACACTGTGTTGCTTTATTTTTGAAAAGTAGTTTCATGAAGAGGCAATTTGATCCTAAAAGATGGAGTACCTCAGACTCTCAATTCAAATTCAAATTGAGTCAAAGCCTTTCTTGAAAGCTGTAAAGAGACTGACTCACAAATGCTTCCCCAACACACACATACTTCCCTGCCTTTCCCAGCTTTTTCTCTTTTGATGCCATTCAAAAGGAAAGAAAATCTATTATCACAGAATTTCAGTCCAATGGTAGAAATGCTGAAAATCCTAACAGTTTCCTCTTGTGACATTTCCCACCAGACTCACAGTGTAAAAAGACTGTGAATAAGAGAATATAGACTCCATTAGTCTCTGAAGGTCACTCTTAAGACAGACCATGTAGAATATTCATTTATTTTATTAATGTTAAGTTTCTCTTGCAGATGATACCATACTAGCTGCATGTTCCACATTTGCAAAGAAATTTGCAACCATCCTTAATGTTAAGAGACACACCTCAGTTTAAATAAATATAGTATTCCCAGTTTCCATCAATTTTAATTTACTTGATGTTTGTTCGGTTGCTACTGGAAACTGGACAACACACAGGAGTAAAAAATGCAAAACAATACTGGGATATGGTACATATTGCATCATCCAGTGAACAAAAGAATTAAAAAGCAATAGTGATTAGCCATTATGTATATGAGATTTTGCCACTGGAATTCTTTAAGTATTTTTAATAGAAATAATTTAAATACGGAATTGGATTTACTGACTTGCCTGTTTTAGTTCTGGTGTTCTACTCATTTACTATTTTGCCAAGAATAATTAGAACCATGACTAAGAAAAATTTGATAAATTTATGTGTAAAATATGATATACAGCCCTYTAGACCAAATGTAGCAAAACTGAATAGGGTCAGTAGGTTAAGTAGGAGAATTAGCAATTTAGAAAATAATAATTTCTCTTTCTCAAAGATGAAAACAGATACCTTCATACAAAATTATGCTCATATTTTTACAGTGTTCTACATTCAAATAATTCTTTTCAGTCCTCAGATAAATGAAATATCAAATTAGCATCTACTGATCTTCACCTTTTAATAAAGTGCTAGTGGCCAAAATGCGTTTAAAAGGTCAAGAAATTTTAAGCAGCTGGGAAGCAGAGAAAGAGCTTTGCGGTCTCTGCTGTGGTAGAATACATCAACAAAACCACATCCATTCCTTCTGTGCACAACTGTACCACCTTATTCAATTATCTAAAAAAAAAAAGCATTCAAGGACACATATCACTTTTTAGGCTGGGTCAGCACATGTATGCTGCCTTCATTGTTTGTTCCTTTCTCTGTAATTGGAAAAGTTGATAAACAGCTAAAGACCACCATTGTCTGACTAAAAAAGGAAAGGAAGAAAGGAAGAAAAGAGGACCACGTTCCTGGGAGATTTATTACATTTCTTATGTTTGTTAATAAGTCTGTAGACTACATAGTAGAAATTAAGGCTCTTACTCACTTTCTTACTTACCTTACTTACCAGTCTGATAGAAATAGAATATAAGTAAGGCAGAAATGAATATATGATGCAGAAATTGCATCAAGCGGAGAAAAATCCATTATTTATATTTTCTTTCCTATCACACTTTCAAAGAAATAAAAGTCACACTGGTTTATTATCTTTTCACCAAATGTATTTAAATAACATCACTGTTCCTCCTTGTTGTCCCCATTAGCAGTAAGTAATTCCAGCTCGTGAGCAGTGTACCAAGCACTGTGTTCTCTAATGTCAGAACACCCGAGGGAGATACCAAGAAAGATGCATATGTCAGATATGCAATACCCAAAACTGTTTTATGAGCACAGAAACAGAGCGTACCACATTTTGGAGCCTTTCAAGTATGAAATGGCTTTTTTCATTTGAGTTCTCATGAGTTAGTTTCTGTTTCAAAAATTATAGAAATATAATTAAAATTTAAAAGACTTATTCCCTCTGAGCATCTTTTTTAAGTGTATAGGGTGTCATTGCCAGTCACTACAAATAAAGTAATTTTCCTTTTGGAAACTATATCTCATGGACCTGAAAATACTTTTTGTGATTTATGGTAAATTATAAAAGAGTCAGCAGAAACCAAGTGATTTAATTTAGCCCTATGTCTATATAGGAAGGGCTTTAATATGCTTCACGACTTGTGTGTCATGCTGCTTAAGCACAAGGGAGGTGATCCCCAAAGCTGGCGGAGGAGGGGAATGCAATGGGCAGAGGGAGGGCTAGAAGCAACCACTAAGTCAGCTATCACTGACTTTCAAATGGGAGTTGGAAACTAATTATACCTCTGTGCGTCTCCTTCTGACTACAATTCACTACTACACCACATGCTGCCTCATATTATATGCACTCCAATTCAACTTTCTCATAAAGGAGAGAAACCTGGGACAGCAATGTATCTTTAACTTCTAAAAGGGAAAATGTAGACAGACAAAAGCTTAGTGAAAAGGGAATTAAAAGGATTTGGTGAAAAGACAAAATATTTATATACAAAATTATGAGTGCTAGAAATATAAGTAAATACATTTCAGAAATAAAAAAACTATACAAATTATTTTGCTTTCAAAATAGCACAAAGCAAAATTATTAACTAGAAAACAAAAAAAGCAAAGAGGAGTAGAAAGACAACCTTAAAAACAAGTAGTTGCTAAATGGACAAAATAAAAATACTGATAATTATACCAAGATAAATAAAAAATTATAGTATCTTGTTGCAAATTCTTCTTTTCTTGCAATTCTTTTTTCAGAAACAACAGGATCAGGATCTTGCCCACAGGCAGAGAAGCTGGCCATGCACTGGTAGGCTGCAGTTTGGATCAAGAGTGCAGTTTCTCCGTGCAGTCCCTGCTCTCCGTGGGCACAGTGCCTTTGTACAGCTCATGGCCGCCTGGTTGCAGCTCAGTAGCTTGACTTTCCCCTGCATCTCTCTGCTCTTCCAGTCAAGCTGTTGTGGTACTGTTTTCCAGTGCTTCTGGACAGTAATTTTGCTCATGGCATACTGTCATTKTTATGGCCTTTAACTCTTAAATCCCAATATTATTCCTACAGCTAGTTCTTGGGGCACTCACATGAGAATCACTCGTTCCTTCTCCTCTTTTCTGCCCTTGGATTGTATCTTTTGAATTAGGGTTTAAATTTACTTTACTTTACCCAATAAAATGCATACAAAAATTTTAAAACCCAGTCATCATGCAACTGTCCCTAATAAAAATGTGCTTTAATCAGTGTTGATAATATTATAAACAGGAAAAAAAAAAAAAAAMCAAAACACAAAAAAAAMCCAAACCCAAAAAAACCTCCAGAAAAAACCAAACAAAACTGGCTAGGAACTTTGACTGAGGTCTGACAAAAACTGTATAGTTACCATAGCCAAAGAATTACTGGATGACCTTGCTGCACTGGAGAGGATACCCAGGGAGTATGTTTGCCTTGGGAGCTTTATGCCACATCTATTGATGTCCACTTAGTGGAGTTCTCTCCCTYCTCTCTCTCTCTGTGTCACTCTGTCTCCTTTTGTTCAATTGATCTCCAGAAGTAACTTTCTCTGTTTAAATCAATGTGTGATATCAACTATGTCCCCCGTGGAGGAATCTTTGTGAACTTTTTTTACCATCCCTTGTATCAGGCTGAGTGCAACCTTGGAGTGCATGAACTAGATTACTTTCAAATGAAATTAAGCTGGAATGTACACCTAATACATGCCAGGTGGGTGTTCAGTCCATGGGACTAGATTAGAATTAGACCTATATATATATATTTATTCAGAAAAAAAAGTTATAGTGAAAAATATATTTCACTATATATTTTGGTCCTCAGCAACAGTTGTATCACTGTACAGATCAGACTGAACTCCTTGCCAGTGCAGACATAACCACTGAATCTAATTGCCAATCATCGTATAAAAGAAGGGTTTAAGGAAGGCAAAGCTTCATGAAGCCTGGACTGAGGTCTCCAACTGAGTCATTCTTTACAGAAGGAGAGACTGAGGAATTGTCTCCAACAGGTTTACCACTATAAGAGAATTTAGAACAAGCTGAATAGTGACAAACTGCCAGGAGCAGATGGTATTCACTCGAGAGCTCTAAAAGAACTCAGATGTGAAAATGCTGCAGTGTACAGCTTATCATTTAAGTCATTCTCCATACCAAGAGGTAGCAAATGTGACACAATCTGATAAAAATCTCCTAGGAGAGATCAAAGAATGATAGCCCAGAAAGGCTAACCTTCTTACCAGGCAGATCAATGTCATAAAGTATAAAATGAGGAGATATGTGTATAAACAAAGTATTCTGGGAAATATTTCCCTAAGAAAGGAATAGTCTTGCCTCGTATCTTTTTATTCTAAGAGCAGGTGTATGAAGATGTTATGATCTATGAAATGTACTTGGGTTTCAAAGAGCTTTCAAAAATTTGTTTCACTAAAACCTCATAAGAAATTAAACCACCGTGAGATAAGAATAAAGTCCTTTTGAATTCACAGCACTAGGATAAAAAAGGAAAATTGTGGTTTGAAATTAGACCAGTAAAAGGTCTGCCCAAGGGGACACATGCAGTCTGTGACACTTAACATATGGTTGAGTGATCTTTGAGAAGGGGTCAAAAGTGAAATAACAAAGTTTGCTGATAATATAAAAGTACTCAGAGTATATTATATATCACTAAATAGAAAATAATACAGACAAAAATAAGTCTGACTACTCAATCACAATACACTGACTAACAACTAACTTTTAGGAAAGAGATCTTAAAAACCTCCTGACTAGAAATATTCCAAGAACTGCTTACCAGAAGCATAACTGCTGATGCTAAAACCTTTTCAAAACCAACAGAGACATGAAACTGGTTAGAAAGTTGGAGGTACTAGTAAAGAATCAAAAAGAAAATATCTTCTCTGCAAGCCACAGGTGGGTGGCTAAAACAAAAATAAGAAGCTAAGAATTATTAGAAAAGCCATTGAAAACAAGGCAGGAAATAATACAGTACTACTGTATAAAAGCATGGTTTACCCACATCCTGAATGCAGTGTACAATTTTACAAAAAAAAAAAAAGATAAAGCAGTAAATATAACATAAAGGAGACAAAACAAATAGAAGTATGAATGTGTTTCTGACATGCATTTAGCAAGCTGGGTTTTTAATTTGAACGAAAGTATCTTTGCATATATATAAAAGAAAGCAATATTAAAGTGAATTCATTGGGGATCACTTATCTACTATCACTCGCTAGTCAGTATATAGGAAGAAAAGAAGTGGAATAAGAAAAAATGGAGTCTGTTTTTCACAATGTAACTAAGTTGTGGAATTAATCTCTACAGAAAAGAGTGGATAGCAAAAATATGCRTTCCAAGAGGAATTAGATTAAGTAATGTGGGGTAGGTCCATCAGTTTCTTTTCAAAAATTAAATTGACAACCAAACAGGAATGAGACCTACAAAAACAGAGCTTTCAATTCACTTTCAAGAATAAGATATATAGGTATTTGGATCAGACATCTAAATTGCACTATACATCACAGTGCAGACCAGGTGTTTATTCTCCAAGGACAATCTTGAATGAAAAAAAAAAAATTCCCTGGTGAAAATGTTGCCAGATATCCAACTCTTCTACCAAAAAAGAAACAAAACCAAAAACGAAACAAAAACAAACAAAAAAAATTAATTAAACCCACACTAAACCGTGTTTGCAAAATGACAAACTTTTTCTTAGGTTGTACCTTTAATTTTAAAAATGTGGTTGTCTTCTTTACCCATTTGGTCTCTATACTGACATAAATCCAAAAAAGAGAAATTCTTATGCCTTAAGCATAATTAACAGTGGAAAAATCACTAAATTTTCATGATCTTTCAATCAATTGAAGCTCCCTAAGGTAAATGATTGGCTTTCCAGATTTTCAAGTCTGTAAAGGAGGCAACTGAGCTGTCCCACATCATCTGGTGTGGGACTCTGATTACATGACACAGCTGAGCAACAAATCCTTAAATTAAGTAGCTGAAAATAATAAGTGAGAAGTTTCTCAACAGACATGTAAGAAGCTTAGGAGAGTGAAAAGATATAAATTTACAGATATCCATACCAAGATTTTAAGGATTCTGAGGAAAACTGGCAGACCCCTGGATCCTACTAGGGATTGTGAAGGTCAAAGCATGCTGAGAAGCCTATGGAAATAAGAGCAAGAACATTGAATTATTTTTTTATGAATTTGTCTAGATCTGCAAATGTCTTGTACTGGCTGAAATAACAAGTGATTACAAAACTCATACATGATCTGTGTATTTCTTAGCTACCACCTGAAGAGATGAACTTTTACCTAAGTCAAAATTTCTACAGAGACATTGAAGACAGAGCACACAACCAGGTCAGGCAGCTAAAAAAGACAGGGCTCTAAAATTAAAACTGGGACGTGGCAGAGCAAACAATTGGACATCTAGTTCAGAGTGAGACTTGTTGCTAGGGCTCTAGCAGGCAGCATGAGTCTATTTGATACAGGTCATCGGGTAACTAAYAGGTATAAATTCTGACAGGTAAAAGGGTTTCTAAAATTCCCTTGATGCAGAATCATATCTTGTCAACAGCCATTAAACCTAAGTTCTCTTAAAACAAATGATACATTGTGTTTAAATACTAACATATAATATAGTCTATATGGGAGAAAAAAAAGTCCTCTTTGAAAGAGAGATTCAAAATACCGGATTCCAGTCTTGGAAATTCCTTATGGAAATTGAAGACAGCTTTCACAAAATATATTTAATTCAGTTTGTTAGTTTATCTTGACATTATTACTACTGGTGATGACATCAAAGTATAAGCTTTTATTAATGAATCATATTTATCTCAGTTCTCACTTGCGACATCATATGCATTCACAAAACACATATTTCCAATGTCACAGGAGAGGTGATTTGCCGTTAGAATGGAGTTTTCAAGGTTAAATGTAAGACCTGCTCCATATCTCTGATTTCTTAGTGATTTCGTACACATCCAAAAGTTCTTCTGAAACAAATTCTTGAAGCATTGTGTGAACTTGTGGTGGGTTGACCCTGTCTGAACAGCAGGTGCCCACCGAAACCACTCTACCACTTCCCTTCTCAGCTGGACAGGGGAGACAGTGAAAGGCTCAGGGGTCAAGGATAAGGAGAAACGACTCACCAGTTACTGCCACAGGAAAAACAAACACAGCTTGAGGAAGATGAATTTAAGTTATTACCAAACCAATCAGGGTAGGATAAAGAGAAATAAAAACAAACTTTCAAAACAACTTCCCCCTCACCCCTCCCTTCTTCCTGGGTTCAACTTCACTCCCAGTTTTCTCTGCTTGCTCCCCCACAGTGGCCCAGAGGCATGGAGGCTGTTCTTCACACGTTATCTCTGCTGCTTCTTCCTCGTCAGGGGGAGGACTCTGCTCTAGCGTGGGGTCTCTTCCAAGGGAGACAATCCTCCATGAACTTCTCCAGTGTGAGTCCTTCTCGTGGGCTGCAGTTCTTCATGAGCTGCTCCAGTGTGGATCACCCATGGGGTCACAGCTCTTGCCAGCAAACCTGCTCCAGTTTGGTCTCCTCTCTATACGGGGCCACAGGTCCTGCGAGGAACCTGCTCCAGGATGGGCTTTTCACAGGGTCACAGCCACCTTCAGGCATCCACCTGCTCGAGCATGGGGTCCTCCAGGGGCTGCAGGTGGTTATCTGCTCCACTGTGGACTTCCATGGGCTGCACGGTGACAGACTGCACAGCAATCTCTGCCCTGGTGCCTGGAACATATTCTCCCCCTTCACTGATCTTCATGTCTGCAGAGCTGGTTCACATAGTTTCACTCTGCTGTTAGCCTGCAATTGTGAAGAGTTTTTTTCCCCTTCTTAAATCTGTTATCCCAGAGGTGTCACTGTTACCACTATTCCTGATGGGCTCGGCCTTGGCCTGTGACAGGTCTGCCTCGGAGCCGGCTGACATTGACTTTATCAGACATGGGGACATTTCTGGCAGCTTCTCACTGAAGCCACTCCTGTAGCCCGCTCTGCTACAAAAACCTTGCCATGCAAATCCAACACGCATATTAGTCAAAAGGGAAAAAGGGTTGGCTTTGATCAACTGATAAAGAAATGAAAAAAAAAATTCATTTTCAAAATGGTGCAATTAGATTACATTTTTTAGACATCTTATTTCAATGAAAATTTTCTCATGCCCCTTTTAACTTGTAAATTCTATCTAGTTTTATATAAAGCATCTCCAAGAATGGAGACTCTGCAACCTCTCCAGACAACCTGTGCCAGTTCTTGGTCACCCTTGTARTGAAAAAGTGTTTACTGATGTTCAGATGGAGTCTCTCCTGCTTCAGTTCATCCCATCACCTTTCACTGGGCACTACTGAAAAGAATCTGGCTCCATCCTCTTTGCACCCTCCCTTCAGGTATTGATATACTCTCAAGCCTTCTCTTCTCTGGGTTAAACAATCCCACCTCTCAGCCTTTCCTCATGGCAGAGATGCTCCAGTCCTGGTGATGCACAGTAACATCAAAGACCATAATGCAGTAACATACGCACACATGTTTTATCAGACAATATCTACTCAAGCTAGGGAAAAATGACAAGCAACAGATTAATGCAAACTTTCACATATTTTGGCAACTTTAGTAACTGAGAATAATACCTGCCTGATACTAGAGGAGGAAAGATCAAATAAAACATTCATAGGATCAAAAAATTCGTATATATTATAATGTTCATTCAAGGTCAGTTTTATTTTATCTGAGGCTTAAAATATTATGAGGCTTCATTAGGGTCACTACCACCACTGGAAGAGTGGGCAGAAGTGTTTAAATTCTACAGACATGCCCCAGAGCTATAAGTTTATTGAAACCTCTCCTTTTGTGGACTAAGTCGGAAATGAATGCAGTACTCAAAAAAACTTGCATACAGATGCCATGGCTTCACCCAACATGGGGAAGATGTTAATAGTAATTTGAGCACACCCCTAGAATCTGAATTTTATAAGGAAAAAAATTAATGACAACACTTGCATAGTGCATAGAAATACTCTAGGATTGCAAAGCATTTTTCACAGAATGATGGACTAAACGTCAGTCTCTGTGTGAGCTACAGAAAATAGCTTCTTGCCCCGAGATTTTCAGTAAATGTGGGGAAAAGGAGAGAACCATGACTGCAAATGCCAAAATTTCTGCACTGAGCAAAACTATATAAGGAATATGTATAAAAAGTAGGACATTTATACAGTTAGACCACATCCAAGAACATTTAAAGCCTAATAGCATGTTTGAAAAATAGTTTTACAATTTAAAATGAACATAAAAATAGGTCAATCTATTTCTGAGATTTCAAAAGCCACATATTATAACAGAGTGTCATGAAAAGGCCTGATTTATGAAGTATATTGCAATCACTTTTTGAATTTTACATTAATTTCTGAGCTACTGCTGTGACACGAGTCAACTAAAACAAAAATAAAGTGAAGACATCTTACATTTTAGATCAGAGCAGAACTTACCGTTTTGCAATAATACTATCATATTTAATGTATAGCCCATCTTATCAATCTCTAAGCCCTTTACCAAGGGGTAGTTCTCACGCTGTCTATGGTTAAAAGAAAGACCAGGAGTATAATCCCAATTTTATGAGTCCAGCTGAGCTGGTTTGATACTTCAAGATAGCCTTCTGTGGGGAAAATATTCTGTATGGAACTCAAGATGTAAAACAGTAAAAATTACACAAAGCTGCAAAGTTGTGATAGCTTGCTTTTTTTTTTCCCTGGAGTCAGAAAGGTTAAGCTTTGCTTATGTGTACACAGATGATCCTGTTCTCTCTTCATATAGACAATTACTATTAATTATTAATAATTTTGAGTAGCAAACTGAGCCTTGTCCCAACCTTTCTCTGTGCTCCATAGGGATCTTCTCATGGAACAATCACAGCAGATGGCAAACCTCATGATGAGTCCTGGACTATGGGCACACACAAAATCTTGTAGCGATATCTGCTCAGGCCTTTAAAAAGTATAAATAAGGAGGTAATAAGTGGATAACCACTGCTTCTATAAATTAGGGCTATTGCTGTGACTGCATCAAACAATGAGAAAATGCCTCTCTCTGTTCATAGAGTGCCTGAGTTACAGACATTTCAGTCCATGAGACTTTATTCTGGAAGTCAGTCTCCAACAATGTGTATGTGTGCACATACACACATATATATGTATGAAAAAAAAATTTAAAGAGTCAGAAAATGTTAAGTGGAATAAACTGAAGTGGCTATACAAAAATGGAAATCAGCTGAGGCCAGAACTGAGATTAAAAATAAAAAAAAAAATCAGCAACACTATTGGTTGGAGTGTTTTATCCTTGCAAGTATTGGAATGTGAGAAAAACGCATAATAAAGATTAAAATATAAGTGCCTTTGGCTGGTAAAAGAAATTGCATTTCAGGTTCATGTGGATACTAGTTGATAGAGCTAGATCTTTCAAGTAGTGCAGAGTTGCAATATGCCAACTATCATATGCAGCAAGATTATACGAAAAATAGAATTACTTCACTTGGATGTAAATAAGCCAGTAGTAATGAGCCAAAAAAATAGAGAACTTAAATTTCATGACTGTTTTATAACATGTAGTGTGAGTTCAATGTAAAGAAATTTATAGGTGCTTCTGTAGGTATGGACAATTAATTTTTATTTTTACATGATATCATATGGAATACAGTCAAAAGCACATAATTCATTCTCTGTTTTTTTCCTTCACACTTCCTGAAGTGGACAGAAGTTAGGATATATCATCCAGTCCTAAAATTACTCAACATCTGGAACATTCATTGAGTTGAGAGCTTTTCATGGAAACTTAAGTCATCTCTGCCTTGAGGACAAGCACACACACTGTAGTGTCTGACCTCTGAGATTTAAATGGGAAATTYGCTGGTTGCTACAAAGGCTGTCTTATCACACTGTGCCCACCTTGAACAGCACTCAGTGTCAGGACCTATATACCAGTTATTTTCAGGTTGAAAAATTTCATAATATAAATCTCATTGCTTGATGGGAACTTACAGACTTTTGATTCAATCAACAAACATTGAGGAAAGTAGATTATCCTCTGTGGCCTAATCATGCTATCTGAAACCTGTATGTGCTAGAGTAGATATCTCTTCTGCTTTTGGTGTGTGTATTGGAAAAGAATAAAAATTAACTCTGACTCTACCTTGTATATAGTCAGCAAGGTCTCACTAGGGATTCACACTGCTCTTGATTGCTGAAACATAGATGTGACCTGCTCACATTGCAAATCAATCTAAATTGCACCTGATAATATAAGACTATTTTCCAACACTGTTTGGAATTAAGACAGAAAGCTACCGTCAGCAACATTTTTGGTCCTGCTGTCTTGGATTCATTAACTTTGAGGCCATCCTTTGACAGGTACAGAGTGGAAGAGGGAGGGTGGGAAATAGCAGCAAATCTCCCAGGTTCCAAAGGGAGGAACGATCTACATTAAACAATTTAACTGAGGGAAAAGTTGCATCCAGTTATAAGCAAAGATGAGACAAAAGAGCAGTTTTACTGTCTGAAGCAAAGCTGAGATAGAGTAAGTTTAGTTTTGCTGAGGAAAAACAAAAGAAATCAAACAAGTATAGAAACTAAATTTAAAAAATTCAGTTCTCGTTTGATATGTGTACACCACAGCCACACTTCAGCAGGAATTACGTACATAGTCACCTTAAATAGGTGTATACCTATTTAAGAAATCAAGTCACAATGTTGAATCTGTAAGAAATAAAGGCCTAACTAAAACTCCACTGGGATCCATGGGAATAGTCCATTGACATTACAGGTCCAGAGTGCAATTCTTCTTGATACACACAGGGAATTAGAGAATCATAGAATATCCTGAGTTGGAAGGGACTCAAAAGGATCATCAAAGTCCAGCTCCTGGCCCTTCATAGGACATCCCAAGAGTCACACCATGTGCCTGAGAGTGTTGTCCAGAAGCTTCTTGAACACTGTCAGCCTTGGGGCTGTGACCACTTCCCTGGGGATCTTGTTCCAGTACCCAACCCCGCTCTGGGTGAAGAATCTTTTCTTAATATCTAACCTATATGTCCCCTGACTCAGCTTCATGCCTCTGATCGTGTCACTGGTCACCAGAGAGAAGAGATCAGTGCTGCCCCTCTACTTGCCCTCATGAGGAAGTTGCAGACTTCTATGAGGTCTACGCACAGACTCTGCYGAGTATTATCATACTTGTACATTCCAAAAAAATTACAGCTACATGCAGGTTCTTTTCAGAAGCTAAAGAGAAATATTCAGGTACTCATCCTTTTGTTGTTTTATCTATTTCAAAAACATTTTTTAAAACTGATACTTAGAGTACTATTCCTCACACCCCAGATGTTTAGGGGTTTTTGCTTTTTTCCCCTGCAAATTGTTCTTGGAATCATCACCTTTCCCTTCTACCTTACCAATGTGAGGTATTTCAAATTAAAAGCATCTCACAAGAACCTTCACAGCATGACAAATTTATAATCAGCTAAGCGATTTTCAGACCCTCAGACACTCAGAAGTACTCAACGCATCACCTTAGAAATTTTAATGATCATCATTAGGGCAGACACTTATTCTAGTACATGCACTGCAGTCTGGGAACTGTTGAATGAGGAGTTTATGATCCTTATTAGACTTAAGCACATTTTTCTTCTTGAGATTTCCATAACCTTAGGAAGGGCCTGAAAACTAGCTCAACAGGCCTATGATTAACCTCGTAAAAGATGAAACCTGTGTTTCGACTCAGTTCTCAGGTTTTCCTATATTTTATACACATTTTACATCTGCTTAGTATATCTTTCTTAAGGGGAGATGTTTTCTTCAAAAAATCTGAGAGATTTGATGGTACTATGTGATGTTAGAGGTTTCTTTCTCAAAAACAATTTTTATATTGTGAATAGTTTACAAGTAGATACTGCATTGTTATCAAAAAATATTTTATCTTACCCTGTGTTCATTACTGCTGTCATGATGTGCTTTTACACATATGCATTGACTTTGATAGCTGCTTCTTTTGTTTAGTCCACTAAGATCCTATATCAAATATTCTGTTTAAGACTGCACAATAGATATCTTCTTTTCTTTCAGATTTTAATTTCATCAACTTAAATAAGCTCTTTTCAGAATAACTAGGGAAAGCAGTTCCTTATATACCATGTAAGCAATAATTATCAAATACCTAGAAAGATACAAATTTTTTTCTTCATAATAATTAACAAATATTTGCTAAGGAGAATTTTCATCGTGAAGGGAGCTATTCAACAACGATAGATTATTGTGGTTCTCTTTAATGTGATTGACAAAGGTTCCTAGTTCTCCTGTTCTTCTGSAACTTGGTTTTTCAGCAATTTTGCATCACAAAATTCCTACTAATGAAATACTTAAACACACTAATTCACTTTTGAATCCTTACCCATGTTAATGAAATGGATTTAGACAATGTACAAGAACATCTGCTATACCAGACTTTTATGTTCCTTCATATACTTCATATACTCCTACATATACATATATATCGTCTTCCTTGAGAGGTGGTCGATATTCAAAACCTGTCAGTGTTTAAGAAGCATTTGAACAATGCCCTTAATAACACATTTTAACTTTTGGTCAGCCCCAAATTAGTCAGGCTGTTGGACTAGATGATCATTGTAGGTCCCTTCCAACTGGAACTCCTCTCCTCTCCCCTCCCCTCCCCTCCCCTCCCCTCCCCTCTCCCCCCTGCCCTCCCCTCTCCTAATTTAGCACTGACTGAAAGTCATCCTGAGTACCACTGGGGTATCTCATTAATAAGACTAGAAGGGAGAAGCAAACTACAACACTTTGGCTCTTGTTAAATTAAGTACCAGATAGCTATTTTATTTACAGAAAAAATATTTTGTACAAAAACTGACAAGGCAGATTTTTTTAAAATCAACATAAACTGAAAATCATATTTAACACAACGGAACAAGTGTGCRTACATGTATACAGATTGCTATGTTATTATATCCTTGCAAAAGCATTTATGGAGTGATCTCAAAAGCCTTTTCTGATGTCTAAAACCAAGGCAGAATTTAAGCCTATCTCTTAGAAAGCTTTCAGTTTAAGGACTTTAAAGCTCTGAAGATGTCCTTTTATGGGACACTGACAAAGTGCAAACCCTCATTTGAAAGAAGATTTAAATTCACTGCTTCAGCCCTGCTTCAGTCCATATTACACACAAAATTATCTGCATTTTTCTCACAGATACCAGAAGCACCTAGCCTTGCCCATGTGCTGTAAAGAAACATCTGCACAAATTTCATTTCTCCAACTCATCCCAACACTGTACACGCACCTATCTGTAGGTCTTTAGAGGCAACCTAATATGGGGGCAGCCGCTTTAAACTCACATTTGTAAAACCTTATATTTGATTTAAATTTAATTTGGATTCATAAGATTTATTGGGGTATGTGCRGTGTATTGTCTGGGGGCTTTCCCCCCTCCAGTACAGCACTTGTATGTAGGTTCTGTCCTATATCAGCACTGATTTTTTAACAACACATTTCTGCTATCACTATTAGCATCTGGCAACTGGCTAAAGAGCTTGATCCTCTTTGACTGATAATTTTGAGATATTTGCAAAATGTAGATGTTATTTGCCTAGCTCTAAGCCAAGACCTGGCAAAAAAATGAGACCCCCCTATCCTGCAAATCATTTGGCCTCCTGCTCTTGAGCTCTGATCCACAGCTCCAAGGGTAAGACTTTGAACATTGAGCAACCATATCAATGCTTTTATGTACCTACATCAGATTAATTCAGCTTTCCACTAAGCAATGTAACAAGCCCAAGGAAAGGGTCTATATAAATACGTGTTACAACTGGAGTACAGGCAATTTTTTTTAACGGGTTCTAGTCCATGGCTGTTCAATGGCATCTTTCTGGCAGGACCCAAAGACTAAAGATTATTGCTACACAATACTCTGGATGCACAAGGACCCAGTTCAGGTCTGCCAGTGCCCTGGCAGTCTCCTGCCAGAGTTTTGCTTACTCAAGAAGCAACACATGCACAGTCAATAGCACAATGATTAAACTAATGAGCCCTGCTAAAGCCAAGTGACTTGGATTGTCTGTGCATCCCTGTTGCCCACACAATTGTTACTGGAGTGTTTCCCTGTCCTTTCATTTTAAAATTGTTCTGACTCTTCTTATCTCATTTGCAGTAAAAGGCTTGGTCCACCGATGATTTCTCACCCATGTAAGAGCTGGTACAAAGGCTGGCAGTTAATTATGATAATCACAATGTCAGGCCTCACTTAAATTATCACCGGTATACCAAGAGTAAAGTGAAAAATATTTGAATTATATTGAGGAGGAAAAATATTCAGTATAAAACAGTATTATAGAAAATAAATTGCAGATAGAAAATAAATTGCAGAAAGGATCACCCTGTCAAGGATTTACACCTGAAAAACAGAAAATACTGGTTTTATAAGATAGAAGAATTTTTATAATTTTATAGATTATACAAAAATCATAAAGACAAGCAGATGCCAATCTGTTTAGATAAAATTTTAATTTCAAGACTAGATTTCCCTAGACCATAGAAATAATAGAAAGTGAGACTGGAAGTGACTTGAGAGTTCACCTGGTAAAATTTTAAGAAGGGACTCCATTTTCCCAAGGCTTTAGCTCCCAGAAAGACATTATAATAAATGGCAGATACTCAGAATTTGTTTAGCATCCAGTGGCATTAATCTCTAGATTTTCAACAACTCACTAGCTAATGCAGTGAGCTCTATGAAAATTTAAGCACTTATCTGTCACCCAAATGGGAATAGAACATGTTAAAAAACCCAGCCTTCGCCGAGTGCATTGAATGCTTCTGCAATCTTGTCCTTAGTGCTTTTATTAGGATCAGGGCTTTGAACTCTGCTTTGAAGTGAGTGGAAAGCCAATGCAGCCTCAGAGTAAATGTTCTCATCAGTCTTTGTTGCTAATGAGGTGTGTTCTGTATGCTAAGAGAGCCTGAGATTTTTTTGTAGCTATTGCCTCCAAACACAGGTAAATTAAAGAAGTTGAGGCTGAAACTGAGTACAAACAATAAGAAGAAAAACACCCCCCCCCCAAAAAAAACCCCCACCAAAACAAAAAACAAACAGAAAAAAAGCCAAACAACCTTCAATGATTAAAACCAAGCAAGAGAACAATATTCATATATTTGCTGAAAATAGCTGTCTGCAATACATTGTTAATACTGGGCAATTTTTCAGTTCTCACAAAAGAGAACTTAGTGCATTGAATTGAAAACAGTTATATTTGGAAAATTTTATATGAACAATTCTTGTTATACCCAGAAAAAGATTCCTTCTCCCTTACACTAGGGAGGGAGATACATAAGCAATGTTAACTCTTAGAGTGGTCTATACTCAGTAGAGGGATGAAATACTCTATTTTGTTCTGAACTGAAATTGTCCCTGTAGTACCCTAGACAACAAGCAGTAGCAATGTATAATTTGTAATCTTGAAAATAAAAGTTGCTTCAGGCTTTTTAATGTGGCTTAGTGTAGGAAAATGTTTAGAAAAGGAAAACACTATTTTCACAACTTTTGACAAGACCTGGTCTTAAATAAAACTATGATTAAATTAGAACAAACAAAATGTTTGAATATTTTATGTAAGAGCTGTAGTAGACAAAGCATAATTTCTGAAAGATAGAAAGTAAATTTATCATCCTGACACAAATGATCCTGGGTTTACTTGTTACCATTGACAAAGTGTTTTGAGATTTTTAAGAAACTCTAGTGGTATTTCTGATATTAGTAAACCACAACAACATTGTAAGAAAGCTGACAAAGTACTTCTTGGTTTTGCATGCCAAGGAATTTCTTTTTCCAGAAGAAGATGTGCAAAATATTGSGAATTACTAGTTTCATAATACAGAATTATATTAATTAAAGTAATTTTAGTTTATTTAGGATCTTACAGATGATTTTGCTTCCATTTGCAAATCTTACTTTTTGGCAATACTGCTGAGGCCTACAGCAATTAATCAAATAAAAATTCTTCAGAAGCGTGAAAGTTTTTTCATATAAATCATGTAAAGTAAAATATAGACTTCTTGATATTTGATTCCAGTTGAAAAGTGATAAAACAACACAACTCTTTTTTTTCCTCCCCAAATTACATGAGCAAAGAAATTTTCACTCTGAGTTTTCAGTAATGACTCAAATAAAACATTATTAGTACAGACGAAAAGAAAACACCTTGAAAACAATGGATAAGTTCTGAGTATGGGTTCTGTAATTATCAAGATTGTATATCCTGTCATGCCGTCTATGTATACATATAACCCTATACCATTACAGGTGATATCCAAAGAAATTCTATTTTTGGAATGATATACAATCAATGCATCAATGATATACAACACAGGTTTTGGATTGATATATAATAATTTTCAGGATTAATATGTTGAGTGGATGTGGCTTTCCTGAAATGTCAGGAAAGCAGCTAAACAGTAGGAAGCAGAAGACTAATTCTAACTGTGACAATAATCCCCACTACGGTGCCGGAATCCTCACAGAGTCATAAATGACGAGAGGAAAAAAAAAAAAATTAATCCAAGTCTCTGCCAAAGGCCTGTTTCTCCAAAATCTAAACTTTCTGTTAGATGATTGCTTGAACTGGTTGCTTGAAAAACTCAAGAGGTGGAATTTCTTTCTGCAGTCTCCACAGAATATGTGCATCCTCTTCTGTCAGTTTAAAGTTTTTCCGTAATGTCCAACTTAAATCATTTTGCTGCAGTTAAAGTTTGTTATATCTTATTCTAAGAACTATAGTCATGGATAATTAATTGTTTCCTTCATCTATGCAGTCCCATTTTGCATGTTCTAAAACAAATCAAATATCCTTCCACATTTCTTTTCTAAAGGGTAAACAAAACCTCTTCACTTGATTTTTGTTTTTTTAAATTCAATTCCATTTCTGAATCTAGTTTATATGGCACCCAAACGAAGTATCTCAGACCCACCGAAGAAGGGGGTCAATCTTTGTCCCAGGGGTCCAAACTGCCCTGGACAGAGCTCATTAAGCCAACTTTGCTGTAAAAGCATGTAACACTTAACAGTAGTTAGTAACACTAACAGTAATAAGTTCCCCGCATAGCTGATTTACAGACACTTAACTGACTAGTCTGACCTGAGAAACCTGGTCACATCTCAAGGATACTAGTTCCAGGTATGAAATGGCAAATATATTTACCATGAGATAATATTTGAAGTATTATGTAATAAAATGCATCAAGAGAAAACAGAAACGTAAGTTCACTGAGAAMAAAAATAAAAATAAAATGACACAAAACAATGCTGGATATATACTTCAAAGCTGAGCATACAAAGAAATCCAGATAATACCTATCATTACCATGAGCTGCTAATGCTGTTGTAAAATATAGTCCTAAAACAAGGAACATTCACTTCTAAGCAGCATGTAGACTATCCAGAATATCGACTCTAGAGTGGGTCTTTCCTGAGGCTGGTGCATGATAACAATATTTCCCATTTATTGGAAAATCAGTGGGACATAATATATTACGAGAATATAAACCCATCAGAACAAATATCTTGCATCAGTAAAGGGCTAATATTGCCCAGCACCAGAAAATGRATCCTTACAATGGAGTTTGGCACCTAAATGCGAAGCGCTAATTTAAATGTACTGCCATTAAATTAAACTTCACTTCCCTTTCACAAGAAACTACTGTTTCTCTCCTCTAATATCTTAGGTTAAGTTGGTGTCACAGCTAAATCATAGCTCATGGTTAGGAATCACTGAGTAAAACACTACTGCCCTAGGGTTGATCTATTTGCTTCCATGCCCTGTCTTTGTCTGAAGTTAGAAGAGAGATGCATTTATTGTTCTGCTGTGGAGCGTATAAAGCAGTGCAGAAATTACATATTATAAAGCACTTAAATCCCTATTTAGCAAAGAAGTAGCTGTTTCTTTGCTACTRAATGTGCTGGGACAGGACACATTTCTATTATACGCATATATTCACCCACAGTCATTTAAAGTGGAAGGCTTGCTGAGTCCATTAGGGAGTGGATACAAATCCCAGGGCATACATTCAAAGGAGATGCTAGAAAACAAATGTAGGTTCAACAGAAACTTCATTGACACAGGCTGTCTTAAAAGGGTAGCTCACTTAAGTCAAGGCAATTCAACAAAACTGGCTTCAGTCTTGGCTCAGATGGATCTTACGAAGTTCATGCTCTCAAACCACTTGCTACAGCACCTGTCACGGAATTCACTGCCTCACTTCACCAATATAACCATTTGGGAAATTGCATTGTAAACTGAACTGACTGTGGGTTAAAACTGTCTACAAATGGTTTCTCAACGATCAAGAATAATCCAACACTTCTTATTTGGCAAGAAGATTCTTGATATAAAGATTCTTTAAAACATTTTTTTAGCAATTCACTGGCTATGCACTTAGTGTTCTGATACATGGTGTCTCAGTTTTGAGACAAATTTAAGAGACAACTCTCTGGACTGAGTCCTTCTCTCCAAAAGGGTTCAAAAAATCCCCTTCTGCCAATAGGGAATGAATACTAATCGACAAAAGTGGAAAAAAAAATGGTTTAATAACAAACAGAATGTTCACCTGCAAGGCAAGGGAAAAGAATTAAATAACTGTTAAGCACTAAACTGTCAGAATCCACTTCCCCACACACACACAGAGGAAAAAAAAAAAACCCTAAGAAATGTCTGGAGGTTGGGGGCAGTGCTGGAGGAACACCCCTTTCCCGACACATGGCCCAAGACGGCACCRGCTCTCACGCCGAGGGGAGTAGAACTTCCACAGGCAGTTCCAACAGCAAGGGGGAAAACCCAGTGGCTACCTGGTGTCAATCTCTTCTCCACGGCAGATGAAACAGCTGGGCTGGAGCCTTTTGGTGTGCTTTCTGTCCTCGGGCTTGGCTCCTCGGGGCTTCAGACAAGAGCAGCCTCAGCAGCGGAAAAAGAAATGGAGCAGGCGGACTGATGCCAGCGAGCCAGGCTGCAGTGTAGCCAAGCAGCCAACTGCTCCTGGCAAAAGCACCGACTGTTCTCTGTTCCCAACTGGGCACAAACCGACCCACCCCCAGCTGAGAGACTGACAAGTCACAGTGTAGCAGCGCCCCGCATGAAACACACACAGCTCTGCACACGCAGCCGCTCGCCCGGATCCCAACCGGAACAGAGAGAGAGACAGAGCAACTCCCAGCCCCGCCGCCTGCCGGGATCTCAGCTGCGCTCCCGAAGCACCGYGATACCCCCGAGCCAGGAAGCAGGGAGGGGGAAGAAAGAGAAACATTAATTTTAGGCACACCCCGAATATGGGATAACAATCCCCAAGACATATGGTATGATATTTTACCTAAGCCTTTGAACTGTCTGGATGAAGAAAAATTCTGTATCTATATTAAATAAATAAGAATTTAATCAATTATCTAATATCATTGACAGCAGATTCTACTGAGATAAATTAAGAAGCCTTTGCTGTATCTGTGAGTTTCCTATTAAAATGTGTTTTAATGATATGTAAAACTAAATTGCTTCCTTTGAATATTTGACCCCAACCCTATACATCCATTAAAGACCCACTAAAGAATGATTCCATTAATTATAAATTCACTTGATTTACATATTTTTTGTATATTTCAGGGTGCAAAACTGTATTCCAAAATTGACTGGGGCTGTAGTTGTCTTTCTTGGACACAGGAATTCATCTGTCATTGTAGAGTTTAATCAGGTTAGTGTTGTCACATTCTCTTAGCTTGTCAAGGTCCTTCAAGGAGCAGCCCTGCCTTCAAGTGTACTGATTTCATCCTCCCCGTGTGGCCTCACTTGCATTTTACAGGCATGAATTCTTTCTCCTTCTCCAGGATGATACTGATAATGAGGCTAAACAGAGATTAAGGTATTGATTTCTCTCAAGAGATCCTGAATTGTTCTTCTTCCACCGCTGGTAATTGCTCACCTTCTTGAACCCTGTTTCTGGGCATAAAAGCAGAAAAACCCTTGCTGGTGAAGACTCAGGTTAAAGGACATCCAGTACTTCAGCCTCTATTGTGATTGCTGTGACTAATACACCTGCCTCATCCAGTACTATGCCCGCATTTCCCTTGTTTATCTTTGTTACTGATAATATAGCTCTTCTTGTTGCCCTTGATTTCTTTTGCTAGTTTTATCTCCAGTTGGACTTTGATTTTCCAGCACTATTCCCATATGATAAGTTTTCTTTATTCCTCATTCATAGCCCATTCTCATGTGCATCTCATATATGTATATACTTGCCACATATATATATATTCAGAGAATATTTACATATATATAACCTTTCTGAATTGAATCTCCCTTGAGGCTTGCCTGCTTAGTCAAATCTTTTTCTTTACATCTTCTTCTTTTCCTTCGTATAGGATAGACCTGTAGTTGTTGTGCTTGGAGGAAGTTGTCCATAAAAGACCTCCTGAGCTTTTTTTCTCTTTAGAACTGCCTCCCACAGGACCTATACCAGTTCTCTTATATAAGCCAAAATATGTTTTCCAGAAGTCCAAAGTCCATACTCCACTAATCTAATTTCTGATTTGCTTCAGGACCTTGAATTCCCAAATTTCTGTTTCACTACCTTCAAAAGAAAGCTATGTTCTGTGGAGAGAGGAGATGTTAAGTACAGAAAAACATACAGAAGTTTTTAGCTTATCCAWCTGCAGTTCCCTAGTAGTAAATGTCATGTTCATCTCCAAGATAAATATTTCAAAACAAGACTTAATCCGAACACAAATTCACAGTCCAGAAGCATACTCAGATTCACTCAGTAGCCAACCATCAGCTAGTTGAATGAAAATTGGAGGATCATCTGAATTTTTGATGATCAACAACCTCACATCCTCATCTGTGAAAGTTTAATACAGCTAGTCTGTCCCAATTTAATGGGGCATCTGCATTTTAAAATATCTTGGGGCCAGAATCAATGCCAAAAAAGAGGACACATATGAGGTTTGCTTATAGGTCAAAAAATGAAAAATTCTCTTATAAGTAACAATGTGTGGTTCATTGAAAACTGAAGAAGAAAATGCTATATGTAGCTTAACTCTTTGTGCATCGGTTATGAAAAATAAAGCTGAAAATATGTATTTCAACCACTTCACACACTTGATGAGAAGAAATGCTTTTCAGTCAGACAAGTGGGATTTAACTTTGCCCAAAAGTTTATGGGTACCTAAAGTTCCATTAGAGCCAATAAGAATCAGTCAAAGTTGTCATCAAATGTGGTCTATGGAGTCCTTCCGATCACTAGCCAGTTAGTGCCTGTCTTAGGATGACCTGGAATCATCATCTTGGCCCTGACTGTTGATGGATAAAAGCTAAGCCATATGCAAATGCCTAAACTGAATGTTTTAATTGCAGAACAAATCCCACAGAAGTAAATATACTTTRTAGAAGTACTTACTATGGAAAATGCACATAAGTTGTGTAAGGAAAATGAAGGGAAATCTCTTCTGTTGTAATGTGTCACATCAGTGCATTTTCCTATTGGATATGCCAATACAGCTTCTATTATCTCTTCTCAAAAAATAAATAAACGAACAAACAAAACACCCCCAAACCCAACCAAACAAAAAACTCCCACAGTCCAAAAAAAAACCACAGTAAAAAACCCACACCAAGCAAATTAGTGAGATACCTTTGTTAATTCCAGATTAAACTGCCTCAGGTATCCACATGAAGGAATGAGAACAAATGCCACAAAAAGACAGCTGCGTTCAAGGCAATCAAGAGCAAAGGAGGCAAGTATCACCTGTGTTTCACTTACTACTACATGGAGAATCACTCAGAATGATACACACATAACAGCTGAGGATGGTAGGGATGAGTCCATGACTTTCTTGCAATGGGTAGCCCAGAACTGGACACAGTGATTTAGATGTGATCTCGCCAATGCTGAGTAGAGAGGAGATATCACCTCTAATGACTCACTGCTGTTCCCAGTACAGCCCAGGATATTATTGGATTTTTATCTCAAGGGTGCATTCCTGGTTCATATTTAACGTCTTGTCGACTCAGATTCCCAGGTCCTCTTCTGCAAAGCTGCTTTGCAGCCATTTGGTTCCCAGCCTGTACTGGTACATTAAGTAACTGGAGTTATTTCTCGACATTTCCTGCACTGAACCTCATGCAGTTTCCATTTCTCCAGCTTGTCAAAATCCCTCTAAACRGCAGCACAGCCATTTGGTATATCAGTCACTTCTCCAGGTTTTGTATTATCTGCAAATTTGCTGAGGACGCACTCTGCCCCACCATCCAGGTCATTAATGAAGATGTTAAAAAGTGTTGATACAGTATTGATCCTGGAGGGGCACCATTAGCGATTGGCCTCCAGCTGGATTTCACTCTGCTGATCACAGCAGTTCAGTCAGTTTTCATTCCACCTCACTGTTGATTTGTTTAGCCCATACTTCACCAGATTGCCAAGAAGGATGTTATAGGAGACAGGATCAAAAGCCTTACTCATTTTGAATTACTGTTTGAAAAATCTAATTATTTAAAAATAAAAAAAAAAGCCATCCAGTCAAAAATTCATTAAGTACATGGATTTTTTTTTTTAGTTCCATTTGCTCATGAAGGTATACTCTCTAAGTTTTGAAGGAAAAAGTCTGAATATAACTTGTACATTATAGCGCACATGTATACAATATTTTTGTTTTGTACTCATCACAGAGTACGTGAAAATTTTCTATGATTTATTAAAGATCCATTTCATTAACAGACGATGAAAAGAAAAAAATTCAACAGTGCTCATAGATTTTACTCGGAAAATAGCCTATGGAAAAAACATGTATTTTTCTGTTATTCTGTGAATAGCTAAAATTTCTATCAAGCAAGAAAAATTATGTATATAAAGAGAAGACATTTGTGACAGGATAAGAAATTCAGTACACAATATGAAGAAACTATCTTACCTAGGACTTCTTTTCAGATTGACACACAATAATGCAATATCTCAATTCTATTGATGGAAGACACACAGTAAAAAGAGAAAATCCCAAACAGAAAAGAGAAATGAAAATATAATATTAAAAAAAATCTGAAGACTATGATTTTAAGGAATTTTTTCAAACAATTATTAGAGGAAGCCATCTTGAAAAGGTCCACAAGCAGATTTTCACCTGGAGTAAAGTAATTAATGCAACAACAATGGAGTAACTATAGTCAGTATATGAGGCTCCAGGGTTTTTTGTCCAAGATGGTGTGTCCCCCAATATCTTATCTATCCATTACTAGTGCAAAGAACTTTTTGTATATATCCAAAAACCAGTACATTAGGATTAGGATCAATAGGCCTAATAAAAAAGAAGCAGATCATTAAACCTAACTATATGCAGGTAAATGAGAAAAACTTCTATTAAACATTATTTACAAGTATATTAATTCATATCAGTGAAGGTAACACCCTTTTCCAAGCTTATGTCCTCTTCAGTCGTGGGTCGTAAGCTCTCTTAAGTTCACAGTAACTTATTATGACATTGGAAATGACTTTGATAACTAATATGCTAAACTCCATTCAAAAATCACTGTATTTATGGGTCATCTTAACCACAGAGTCATACAACATGCTGAGTTGGAAGGGATCCATAAGGATCATCATTTCCAACTCCTGGTCTGCACAAGAATGTCCCAAAGAGTAACATCAGATGCCCAAGAGCATTGTCCAAATGCTTGAACTCTTGTCAGGCTTGGAGCTGTGACCACTTCCTTTATGCCTAACCTGTGAGCCAGTTGCTTACTCATCACATGGATGTGTTTATCCAGCTGTGTGCTGGACATTCTGTCCAGAAGGATTCTGTGAGAGACAGTATTGAAAGCCTTGCTGAAAGCGAAAAAGATCACATCAACTGGCTTTCCTTGGTAACTATGGGTTACCTTGTCATAAAAGGAAATCAGGTTTGACAACCAGGACTTTTCCTCTCCATTAAGCTGTGCTGGCTGTGGCCAATGATTGTGTTGTCTCTTAGGTGTTTTTCAATACCTCCCAGAATAATCTTCTCCATAACTTTACCAGGCACTGAAGTGAAACTCACAGGCCTGTAGCTTCCAGGGTCCTCCTTCTTGCCCTTTTTGGAAATCAGGTCAACATTAGCCAGCTTCTAGTCAACTGGGAGTTCTCCGGATTCCCAAGACCACTCAAAAATCATTGAGAGAGGTTTTTCAATGACATCAGCCAGCTCCTTGAGGATTCTCAGATGAATCCCATCAGGCTCCAGAGATTTGTAGGGATCCAACTGGAGCAGCAGATACCTCAAAATTTTAGGGTTGACTGGGAAGCTTACACATGCCTATTTTCTCTTACACATAGCTCTGTTTGCCCAGAATTAGTATTTGGGTCCTTCGGTATTTGCCTCCTTACTATGTATCTGCAGCAACACTGGCATGCAGTTTTGAACTGAACATTATACATACTATACCCTACAAACCCAGCTTGGGCAAATTGAACAAATCACCCCTAGTTTTGTTACATCCCGTGTAGAGGTGGCTGAGCCTGCAGCAGAGAGTGCTGCAGTGTTTGAGTCAGCCACAGGAGTGACCGAGCAGCCTGTTATTCCTTGTTCCCTTATAAGGTTCAGTTCTAGATTGTTCTCCCTTACTCGGGCATCCCTTTTATCCCTGTGCCCTACTCCTCCCCTCGTTTGCCCCTATTGGTTGAAGTTGTATTACCCTGCCTTCTCTCCACCCCCTGACCCTCACACCATTGGTCCCTGTTGTCTCTCCGCCCCCACTGCTCCTGGGATAAAACCCTGACCCCTCCACTGTTCTGTGTTCTCTCCTTCCCTGATGATTCATGGAATAAACCTCTTTCGTGGAACACGTAAGGAGAATCCCTCCGACTCTTCGCCTCAACTAAGTACGCGTTGGGGGGTGTGTGTGTACCGCTGAACGTGTCACGGCACCGCCAGACAAACGCCACGCTTTCAGGAAGACTGCAAAGGACCCCAAAACCCATTCAGGATTGCTTTTTTTTTATTTATAACAACACTCCGTAACAAACCTTATCAGCACCACCACTGTTATACAGCATTACACGGCATAGCAGTAGCCCTCCTGCAGAGGAGCACTTACCTGATAGTTACCTTGATTTTATAAATGGTCTGTCATAGGCCTAGAAAAAGATCTCAGACAAGACCAAGAACAAGCTTGATTTTCTTATATTTGCAGTGGCTGTAGAAAAATTAGCCACATCTTTAAAGCATGATCAATTAGATTACAGTATAACTGCCTCTAATTAACTCTCTTAGAAGCTGTGAGTTATTTACCAGCAGTTGGAATGGCATTCAAAATAAATCCCTCCTTTCTTTTGAAATAATGAAAGCAAGCATCGGCAGGAATAAATGCATTTCTAAACTTGTACTTATATATGAAAGCCCTGTTGATCAGTTTCAGAAAGATCAGAGACATTAGCTTTCAGATAAAAAAATGTGTCCCTAAAGGTCAAATGAGATCTCAAGTCCTGACCAAAGCTGCCAAATATATAACACATGTGATACAAATATATAACATAAAGCAAATTTAACCTCTGCAGGTCTAAATTTTTAAACAGGTTTAATTTAAAATTTAAAATTTAAATTTTTAAATTTTGATTTTAAACAGGTGTATTTTAACGTTCATTAACCTCCTTTTCTTCTTCTTTTTTTCCCCCTCACCAGCAAGTCAATTTTCTCAGTTGCAAATCAGCCAGCATTCCAATTCAGAATTCATCCAAGCTGGGTCCCATGTGTGACTGAGGATGCCAACAAGGGGAGACCAGCAATTCCTGTGCATTTTCACAGCAACTGAAGAGACCTAGAGGCTCCTGTAGGGCAACGAAGCACAGCAAATTGATCATCTCCCTGGCATATTCCACTGCAAGTTGAACTGTTTTCAAGAAAGGGTATTGGAAAACAAAAAATCTGTTCTTCACAATAATTGAGAAAGCATATTTAATTAACTAAACTTTTATTTACTGCCATTTCCTAAAGAAAAGTTAATTGTATTGGTTAACAGCCTGTTGCAGCAACGCAGCACTACAAAAAAATAATTACATAAGCACTAATAGAAGCTTGAACAATACCCATGGTTTATCACATTGCCTATCCTTATCCTTTCCCACTTAAGCAAGCCGTCCTTTCAGTTTTCATTGTTTAGTCTTTGCATAACATATCCTTTCTTTGGTGGGCCAGTATCAACCAACAGAGAAAATGGAGAAAGTTTTCCCTTAGCATCTCTTCCAGGTTGGTGGTTGCTGATAGTGCTGGGGATCTGGAAGCTGTGGTCCAGATTTCCTCAGCCTGAATGTAATAAATGTGTGCTTCTCATTTCCTCAATTGAGTGTTCAAGTCATGAAGCAACCACTAATCACAACTCTGTCTTTTCTCCCTTTCCAAATGAAGAGTAGCCATAGTCCATACACAAGAGAGACAACTCAGGCACTTGAATCTAGGATTGACATTTCAGTCAAGAATCCAGCCTTGCAGAAAGACTTTTATTGCCAAATGTAGGTCAGAGCTTACTTTATGAAAGATGTTTTTGTGTTCTTTGTTGGCTGATGTGAGCAACCCAACTTCATGTGCTCATAGTCATACATCTGATTTGAGAAATTAAAGTAACAATTGCTATTATTCTAAATTGATTGTTTTCATATTTCATGCATTCCAATGTTGATATATTTCACAAAATGGAAAAACAGAAGATCTGAATAAGTATACAGTTCATCTGTATAACACTCTAGTCGATTATATAAAGCACAAAAAAAATTTAGTCCCAAGCCAGCTTTTTTCACTGAGTTGCACCATGAGCCTGTACATATCACTTAACGCCTGAGACTGAATTTCTCTACTGATGAAGTGGAAGKTGCTATATTTACATGACAAACTATGGGCACTGTGAGTAATTTTGGTTGGAACACCCTTTTACTCTATAACATTTCAAAAAA
The DNA here is from genome assembly GCA_018881555.1 of Amblyornis subalaris. Taxonomy (NCBI): domain Eukaryota; kingdom Metazoa; phylum Chordata; class Aves; order Passeriformes; family Ptilonorhynchidae; genus Amblyornis; species Amblyornis subalaris. Next base: position 1,331,503 of record JACAXG010000146.1, on the reverse strand, counting down.
TGAACTTTTTATTCAAGAGAAGATGATTTGCAAAAGAAAAAATAAACCAGCGAGTTTAATGAAAGAGAAAGGAAGAATGGACAGATTATTAAAGGAAGTAGAGGTTCAAACCTTAGTCTGCCTGATTTAATGTGTACTAGCAGGAGAAAATCTGTTTTGGTTCATATAGAACAATATAATTGAAGCTAGATTTCCCCCATGCCAGGCCTGTTCCCTAATCACATCCACATGTTTTGATACATAAACATTGATTTTGATAATTCTGTTTCTGCTGCAGTGTTCCAAAAGGTTTTGGTCTTGTTCCAAGGTGGAATGAAAACGAATGTTATAGTTTCTATGGAATGGAATTGCTCTAACTGTGACACACAGCATAATWCATGTTAACAAAGTATATTATACATAAACATTAGTTAAGGACACTTGTGCACTATAGTGTGTGTGTGCTCTACATAGCTATAAATGACAACTTAGACCAAAACAAAATTGTAGATACTAACTTGAGGTGATCTCTGTGACAAAAAAAAAAAATTGAACTGCTTTGATACCTCCACAAGTTTGTTAAAATCTACTTTGCATTCTACTTAATAGACATACTTCCCATTAGTGTTCTCTAGCAAATATAATGAYAACTGGGATTCAAGGAAACTTGTCCATTAATTAGATCATTAGTATACTAAACAGACATCAGCCAGGTACATCTGTACCTGAATATACCCAKATAGAAAATTTGTCCATAGTAATAAAATGTTGTTATTTTTAAGTCTGGTAATGGACAGTGGTACTGGAAAAGGGCAAAAGAGTAGGAAGCAGGAAGATGTGGTTGTTGTCTCATTGTCATCACAACATGACTCCCCCTTCAAGGTTTCAGTCCAGGAGAAGCGAGAAATTTTCCAAACATTTTGGAGGAGTAGTTCAGATGATGTTCACACAGTTAAACAGAAATACATTGCAGGGTGTCCTGGTTTTAGGTCGTAGTGGTGTTTTTTCTAGTCCCTGCAGCCTCAAAATGTGCTGCTCTGTTCAATGCCATTTTTTTCCGTCTAGCAACTTTTTTCAACCTGGGTGTATTCTCTTCCAGGTTTTCTGCAGAAAATCTTGGTCTCAAATAATACCCATACAGGGGTCTGTATACATGTATCATCTCAGGCCAAAGACTACATTGAGAACTGGAACTTAGCAGGGGCAAATAGAGCATTTCTGGATGTGTCTGTGATGAACTATAATTATTTGGTATAATGACGGCTCTTGTCAAAGCTTGCAGTAAAACAGGTGTCATTCAACTGTCTCCASTAGGCTGTACTCTGAGACATGGTGACAGTGTCTTGCAAAAAATTTTGGTTTTAAGGAAATTAAATGAGTTGAAACATTTGTCCATATGAAATATCTAATGACAAAGCAAAGAAAATCATGGCATACATACAAGATTCATTACTGTTTAAAGAATAAGGGAACTATCTACCCATTTATAAGTGTAGGTATGGGCATATCCACTTGTCTTCTGTTATAAGAAAATATTTTGTTGTACTGTTAGAGCTTCATGTAAAACTTTAGTTCAAACAATCTTTAAATGAATAAAATCTTTGGGTTTTTGTTACATCTGTTTTTGCTGTTCCTAAAGTTGCTTTGTATTTTTCTTCTAGAGGAAAACCATAATTATTGAGAAGTAATGTTCTTGTACATTAAACCATATTTCACATACTCAACAGCTCGGTGCATAAAATCTTAATCTTAGTAAAGGCAAATAAACGAATATGTATTTTGTCTATATATACTGTAACTTTTACTGTAGTCTAATRTAGGAACTGGACCTTCTTGAGAGCAGAAGGGAGAGAAGGGAAAGTGGAGAAAATGAGAAAAGATAGGGAGAGGAAGTTTTATATTTTTGTAATAAGTAGACTGCATTACTCATAGGGCCACTTGAAATAATTTAGGCAAAACCTGTTTCAAAGGACATATTTGATTTTATCAAAATAATTTTGAAAAAGTTTCTACTTTCTTCTTGAAATAAAAAGGGTTTGTGAAAAAAAAAAATTGCTATCCAGCAAATTATCTGGTGTTTTTCTGTAGAGTATGCAGTACTTCCTAAACCACCACTCTGAATTTCCAAATGTATGAGGAACAGATGAGAATCATTGAAAATTGGACTAAAATACATTTATACCTATTTTTTCCACTGACCTAAGCATGATTACCACACAAACATCTACATTTATTTTCCCTTCCTCTCAGTAACGACTAATATTCTGCAGGTTCTGAAGTGGTACATCTATATCTGCCACTGAAAATTATCACCTGTAATTACAGAAAAAATCTTCTAAAATAAAGATTTTTTTCTCTTCATTTTTTAGCTAAAATCTGAGTAGCAAGAAAAGATTTCCCTTTGGAAGGAAGTAGTCTTACTTCTTTTTTTACAGGTGGGAACAACAGAACACACAGATTTTCATAGAGTCACCAAGTAGACCAGAATTAGAACTGATGACAGAAGTGATTCTCTGGAACACGAATGGTCGAGGGCTGTACCCATAAAGTCACACTGAATTTGAACAAGAGAAAAGTCTGCTGTTTGTAAATTGTGACTATCAGACTGAGTGTGGAGGGTTTGTGTTTGGCACCCTTGGAACAGAAAGTACAGAGGTAGCCTAGAAGATGTGGGAGAATTTGTCTTTTTTGTCTGATTTGAACTAGGCACGTTTTTTTAATACAAATGAATTTTAGATTAACTTTGTTCTACTGTAGGTAGGAAATCCAACTTCTACAGGCAAATCTCATGAGAAAGAACATTTCTGCTAGCTTGGTTTCCGCTATTTCTTGATTGGGAAATAACTTAGCATTGCTGGAGTAACTGCACAGAAGGCAACATACCCTTCAAGAACTAGAAAGCAAATGGCTGAAGTTTCAAATATTTCCTTAATTTCATAAAAATTTTGCTTAAAGAATAGCATCAGGTCTTCTATGCAAAAATGCTTTTGAAAGCAATGGTAAACATTATTGCTGTGTTATCTGGAGATTGGTAAAAATTCCTTCACGTAGACACTTACCAGTCTCAAGCCATAAGGCTCACTGGAGAAACTTCCATTGACCACAGCAGGCTTTGAATCAAATCTGTACCCTGAGTTTCAGAATCCAAAATACATTGGTCATTTTAGTCAAATATTTAACATCAAAAGGCATACACTCCAGCATTTATTAAGCTGACCTGGACTTTGCTTCTAGCATCAGAACGWCATGTCAGGAACACAACTTTACATTTATGAAAAGTAGCCTAACCCTAATAATGTTTATTTTAATGGAGGTGAGTTAATTTTCTGTTTAGCTTTCTATATATGTGTGTGTTTGCTTGTACCTATACATTGCTATATGCACATACACCTGTAACCTACAGTGGCCAATGCAATCTAATACTGTAGCACTTGCCGGAACATCAAACATGCATACAGACATTTTTTCTGAAGCAAGCTGCAAGTAATTTAACTAGGTTTTGTACTAGGTATTCTATATTTGTACAAGCAGACTTCTAAATTTCCAATTTGGTCCACTTCGTACATTGATAAAGAGCATTAGTATTACTCAGATTCCAAATTCCAAATGTTATTAGCTCTTACTCTTTCATCAACAGTCTAACACTGTTTACCATAAATAAGTAGAAGGCCGGCTCTCAGAAGGAAAGAGAATGAGTTTTTTCTTTGTCGGGAAGAACACTCACAAAACCCCTAGTTCATCAGTTTGTGTGAAAAGCTTACAAATGCAACATAAATGGCAAAATGTGCTGTGATAGAAGTAAAATAAAAATTTATAAAAAGAGAAGTCAAAATTATCTTTTAGATTTATTAAAGTCACCAATGAGAGTTTTAAAAATTTTGAACTGTCAAACCAGAGCACTCCAAAATTCCTAGTGCTTTTTATTTTTATAGCTTCAGTGGAAAGCTGTGTTTTAAATTGATCATAGTTACATTATTATGAGTATGGTTTCTATATAGACTTGAAGCGGTAATCCCACCTTTAGAGCTGAGGAACAGAATTTCTCTTATCTGAATAATCAGATTTTATAAGTTTTATCTTTTCCATATGTTCGTGGACCGGAAAAACATGAAGTCACTCGTGAAAAGATTTCTTAATCCTTTGCCTTTCTGCTTTTCCTTGTATTAAATTTTGATCTTTTAATACTCTTGAGTTTATAATCTAATTTCATATTCTAATTACATCATTATGTTTCTTATAGAGTAATGTATTCCCATGAAGATTTAGGACTAACATATAGTAAAAAAAATTGTTGATTATCCTTTTTCAACATCCAGAAAATTCTCATATGAAGGTTCATAGGTGCATGTTTAAGCCATGGAAAATGTTTTTTTCAAACTGAATTTTATCTAGAGGCATCTTTCTTGCCAAACATTTGCCAAGTGAAAATAAAGGAAAAACAAGGCTGTTTCTGCCACAAAATGAGTAGTTGGTGACATAAAAATTACTCCTSTTTTTGAATTCACCGTATGGCAGTACATGCCTTTTTAAAAAATGTACTTTTGGATTATATTTTCCAAATTTAGAATTGAAAAAATATTCATTTAAAAAATATAAAACCTTTAAATGTATTCTACTATATGGAAACAGATTTCTGTCTAAGAGCAAAAGAGAGGAGAGAATATGTAATAGCTTCCTGGCTACCTGAATTTGGCTTTAAATTTTAAAAGTGAAAAAAAAATTAAAATTAACTTAGAAGAAAATTAACAAAATCAACAAAAAAGCATGCGTATGTATGGACAAATCATGTCAGGTTCAGGTATCCTTGTCAATCTTCCCTGACAGCATCCAGATGCAAACCTACTCTTCTAGATAAAAGATCAGGGAGGAAGCTCAGACACTGAGGCCCTTACCACCCATGTGGTTGGAAATTAACCCACCACTGACTCTGGTCCGGGCTACTGCAGGCAGCAATTTCCAAGAAAATTTTTCTACAGCTACCAGTTATCAGGACAAGAGTTAATCAGTGGCAGATATTAGCTCATGGTCCTCTTTTTTTGTTTAGTACTTTGGACGTAGGCAGGGTTTTCCACTGCAGGCCAGTTACAGTTCTGAGCAGGAACACATACTCTGAGTGCATACAGGCTGAAGGACCATTTTTTCTGTTCATAAAATATTTGAGTACTACAATAATAAGCACTAGAAGACACAAAGAGGCACTACAATCTACCCCATTACTCAAAAATTCTGTGCCATGCACTCCTTTCCGGAATACATGTTTGTGAAATACAGTACATCAAAGCCAGCCTTTTGAAGAGTGTCTCAGTCAGTCACTGAGACACAAATGRGTTTTCTATGTATTATAAATTACCACATAAGGGGGAATATTGTGTTATTTGATGTGTGTACAGAATGAAAAGGAGTTATGAGCAGCAATGAATGAGATGAGGTTCCTCAGCCATTGGAGACAGCAGTTCCTTGCACTCCACAGGTGATTCAGAGCTGAGCTCATTCCACTTACACTGCTTATCCTACATTATGTCCATTATTGCCAGCTACAGCTCACTCTCCTTTTCTGTGTCAGACCATAACCCTACAAGTGCAAAAAAAGTAATGGGATAGCTTGAGCCATGGCGCACTTTTAGGCCCAGTGCCTGGGCTACAGATGAAACAGAAAACTCTGGTACAGTTTTCTATATGATATCCTGCTGCTAATTTTTTAAGGCTTCTAAATAGTCACATCAGCAAGTCCTTGTGTATCAAAGACTGCAGATCATCTATACCCTCCGGCATTCACCTGCTTGTTACTTTGGGTGACAGAACATTTGTATCTAGAGACCTGTCAGATGAAAAGCATCTCTTTCATCTAACTGGGCTGCTAACTGTAAAATTTAAAGCTTTTTACTCTTGTCATTTAAAAAGAAAATATTGTCAATCATTTTCATCAAACCAGTAATACATACATAGCAGTCAAATATCTTAGTTTGATATAAGCCCCCCCCTTTCATGCATTAAAATGTTCTTTCCCATCAGTGCAATTCAGTTGTGTTGAAACTTGGTGGCATGTTAAAGACTGGAAAGATAGATATTTCTTTTTGTAAATCAAATATGATATAAAAGCAAAAATTGTACAAGCTATTGTGCTGATTTTACTGTTCATTCTCTAGGCAGTAAGTATAGAAGGAACAGTCTAATTACGATCTAGACCATATTCATGTTTCTATTCATACTTTGATAAACAGATTACATAGCACAAGTCACCTAAGAGACTCACCTCTCTTTCTAAAATTGTTCAGGTTTGTTGTGCATTTTTTGTTGTTGTTGTTGTTTCTTTTTTTAAAGTCCTAATATCATCAAATTGCCCCTCTGCCCTTAGAAGCACTGACAATAATGAGGGCTTTCTGCAGAATTAATATCCAGAATCCAGTAAAATTCACAGCATATGAATAGGAGGACAAGAGTGAATTCATGTCTTGATATATAAATTAACAAAAGTCCTTGTAATGAATGTAGAATTGGAAGAATATTATAATGGTGAGAGATTTTACCTGAAGCTGTATGTTGCCTGTCCCTACATGCACAGCAATGGGAAAGATAAATCTTCCTTCTCTGTAAGGCACTCACAGCCCTTTCCTGAAGAAGGTCTTRAGTTTTCTTCTCTTTAAAATAATAGACCAGTTTTGTATGTATTTAGAGTGGAACACTACTAACTTTTTTTTCCACTGACATTTTTTTTTGATGCATTCTGCCAAATAGTCACATACATAATATTTGTAAAGTGAGGAGAGATGGAGAGAGGGGAGAAAGGGTAAGAGAAAGGGAGAGCTCATGGCTTCTTTCCATAACGGAAAAAAGGTTTCATATGCACATATGAACAACAGATGTAGAAATATTTAATATTGCAGCACTAAGCAAATGAGTTCATCTAATAGCCTTATTATAGAAGACTCTGAAKCTGTGACAATGCTTTATCTGCAAGGACACCCAGTCCTAAACAATATAGGCTTCTGGTTGTGCCAAATCCTACCATGCTAAATTAGGAGATTGATGAGATTTTAGGCTTTCTGTGGGTAGTGATTCAAACATACCAATGCTTCCTAATGAAGCTGTGTTCAAATCTTAAGAATAAATTAAACAAAAGAAATATTTACAGCTTACTGCAATTCTGCCTGGACACAAAGGGATTGCAAGCCCTTTGTATGCTGTAGCCTCAAATATGCAATAAGATCTTCTCTGGTGAAACTTTAAAACCCAGCAGGGTTAGCAATTTGCTCAAGGGTCCATGTTTGTGAATCCAATTGTAGTGTCAGGAATTATTCTTGCTCTCACATTACCCACCCTAACAATTTGTGCTGCTAAGCAGGAGGATAAGCCTAGCTTTTTATCAAAGATAGATCTGAGCTCCATTAGACAATATTATAGTGATGCTACACAGTATGTCAAATTAATTTTATGTGGTGGCAAGGGTCAGTACACCAATACCATTATGTATAATCAAGATACTTCATAGGAAAACTGTTTAGAAGAGGTAATTGCTAAAATTTGAGAAAATGCTCAATTCTCAGTCCAATGAATTTTGATTTTACAGTGCAATATTGATTGTGCATTAATATAAGTTCCCAATACCACTTGCTGCTGTAATCTTTTTACCTCTCTCCAGTGAACAAATCACAACCTTAGCAGAATCATCATTCTAAAAAAACAAAACATGACAAAGAAAAAGTACTGAATACTGTTACTTATCCCACTTCCTCTGTTGTAAACCAATTCCACAGGAGAGCATAACTGCAGATTAAAATGACAACCAATTTTAGCTGCTTTGCTTCTGTTCCTGTCCCTTTTCATACATAAGCAGTAAATATTCTAGATAATACTAGAAGTAATGTCTTCTTGTTTTCATATAAAGTAAAAGCCCAAAGCATTATTTAATTAATATGTAATAAAAACACATAGACAGCCAGTTATATAGTTGTTACAGCCATTCTTAAACAAGACGACTGAGTTAAGAATAAGAAATATAAAAATTACTTTTACTTTTATACATTCTTCACTTCACCCAGAAGAACCCATTTATAAATTGGAGATAGCATTTTCTAAAGTTGGCAGCCTTAACTCTAGTTTTAGCATAGATACAGATTAAATTTTCAAGTACAATAAAGCATATTCATGTCCTCGCAATATATTTGAGGCAATTCAAGCATCAAGACATTAGAAAACAAAAAGGAGGTGGCTTTGATTCAAGGCCTTCTATGCAAAATCTAGTTTAAGGGTAACTAATGTCATGAAGATTTTAATTATGGTATAACATCATTTTCACAGGTTCTTTTGTTTCATTCAGTACCTAGTAGACATGCTGATTAAAATACCTTGGTTTATGACCACTCAGTTGTTTGCAACACATGCCATCCATATTTTGCAATGACTACGGGATTATGATTTCTTTTAAMGAATTGGCTTAATACATCTATTACATACATTCTTCACAAATATTAAATGTCTTCTGAAATCTGGTCTCACAAATTTCTGTCTCTGAAGCTGTTTAGGGTATTCTCTGTTTAGCTGTTTAGCTGAAACTTTTGATGATATGGCCGCCATCAGTCCCCAGTAGTTCATTCTGCCTCACCATTCACTATTTCATATTCTACAGTCTTGAATTTGACTCATTTAGAAGACAGACATCAGAACAATACATTGAAGTTATTAATTTATAATTACTCATTTTCACTTCTTTTGCAGCTGAATTTCATTATAAAATACCATTTCATATTAATCAGTGTCCATGGGTAGGTCATATAAATGAATCCAGTAACATATTTTCTTACTCGAGCATATATACTCAAGCATCTGTCTTGTGTTTATAGGTGACATAGGTCAGAGATGGAAAATTAAAAAATGTACACACACACTACAGTTCAACACCAGCTTCAAAACAAATATACTCATAAATTATAGTCCTCCTCATTATTCCTTGCTCTCTTGCCTTTCCCGTGAAGAGTTTTTTCTCTTCCTCCCCCTTCTATGGCCAGGAATCATAATTGAAAGCAGCGGACCAGGAGGGAGTGAGGCTGTCAGGGAGATAAGGCTGAAGGGAAAAAAACACCTCCCTTTTCTGTCTGCTCTCCAAAAGGAGAGGGTGAGATGCATCATTTAGTTTGGAAAGAAAATTGAGGATTTAAATTAATGAATGTCAGAACTTTTGTTAAGTCATACCTATTTTTAGTTATGATTGAATATCTATCCTTTCTAAACTATCTTTTGCCTGGAAAGAAAATCACGTTACGTGCATTTGTAAGGCATCCAGCAGCCATGGTTTCCTTCCCCATTCAAACTAGGAGACAGCATCTCTGAACTCTCAAACAAGTCTATCACCATGAAAACTGTGTGACTTTCAAAAAATAAAAATAAAAATAAAAGTGTTGATTTAGATTAGGTATTAGGAAGAAATTCTTTACTGTGAGGGTGATGAGGCACTGGCACAGGCTGTCAAGAGAAGTTGTGGATGCCCCATCTCTGGAAATGTTCAAGATCAGGTTGGATGGTCTTTTAGCAACCTGGCGTAGTGAGAGATGGTCCTGCCCAGAGCAGGGRGTTGGACTAGGTGAYCTTTAAGGTTCATTCCAACCCAAATCATTCTGTGATTCTATTTGTGTATTGATTCCTTAAATTCAGTAGAAAAAAAGCAGAGAAAATCAGATGACTGAGTGCTGCATACAGACAACCAACAAAAAAGAGGACAGGTATGGATGAAATGGCAGAATTATTTAAATAATGAACTAAGAGTAACAAATATTTCAAATAAAATAGAAGGGGGGATTTCTCTTTCATTATTTTATAAACTCATAAAGGCCTGCTTTTATTACAGTGGAAGAGTATACATATATAATAATCCTTTCTCAATTTCTTTCCCTTGAGACACTAATAAAAAGTCATGTATATTAAAGCAACAATATATTGCTTCTGGTTGTTGGCCTATGCCTTTTACAGCTGAAAGAATTTAAATATATAATTTCCTGCTTCTTAGAATACTGACAGTTTTCACTCTGGATGAAGAGGTGTGTCAGTGGACATGAGAAAAAGTTTTATAAACAGAGAAGTAAAACTTCAAAAATTCTAGAAAAACATCATGTGGCATTAAAAAAAGAGAGGTCAGATCTGTATGAAATATTCAYTTGCTTTCCTCCTTGACATATTCTCATGCAGGGAAAAGATATAATACAGTATAAGTGATTGACACAGACAGGCTAAAAGTGAGTCTACTACTGTTTGAGAATCTTGTGGAAAAGAAAGATGCACGTTGGGTCAATCTGTGCTGACTTGTAGCAAGGGTAATGACACCTTCATATTCTTGTATTTCCCAGCTCTGAAACTTTGGTTTTGAATGTGACGTTTTGACATTCCCTGCTGAACTGTTTGATCTGATACAAGGCAGAACACTGTGAACCTCTGCACTCTTAGGAAGAGAGATGCTGAGCAAGGAGTAGTACAATCACAATAAACAAACCTAATTTCCTTATAGATAGGAATGAAATAGTTGTTATCACGTACTTTGCCTTTAAAAAACCTTTCTCTGGTGATGAACCCAAGCTGGAAAAAATTGTCTCTATGGCGTATACGAAATTACTTGGATAATATACACAGAAACTATCACCAGCATGTGTCAGCAGTCCTTTAAAGCACTACAGATCTTTGAGGTTAAACAGGGATATACATGGAGAAATTCGATTAATCAGTACAAATGCAAATTTGAATATTTCCTTCACTGAGGAAGACAGGGTCAAAATGAAAATAAAGGAGAGTTCCTTCCCTTTGACAGGCATAGTGACAATCCTTCTCTGGACTAGCTTTTAGAATATGGCTCATGTTCTTTCTTCCCTTATAATGATAAATTGTGCATACACTGATTGTGCAAAGGGTAAGTTATTAGGTGAAATGATGTGAATCCCAAAGATACAAAAAAAAAGTAATTAAAAAAAAAGGAGGTTGGGGTTCAACTCACTTAATTTTGAAATATGGACACAGGTTCACAGATTTAAGGTTTGGTCATCTAACCCATTTTGGACATTTGCTTTAGGATTAGACAAATTACTTCAACTCAGCCAAACACTCCACTCTTTACACTGACTGTAAATGTAGCATGGAGAGACTAGCTTACATGCAGAGCTCAGCATAAAGCATCAAACATTAAGTACAATAAATTATGTAAACATTAAGTACAATAAATGTGAAATTATGAAATATGAGTATAATGGAAAACACACCAATAAGAAAGAGGACAGACATTCAGTAGATGTTGACTTATATTTACTATACGTTAACACGGCAGAGAAGATACACAAAATGTTAGGAAAATAAAATACTACAAAACTCTGTTGTAGTATTGGAGAAGTCAACTATATGACGTCTCATGTAAATATGATGCCTCTTCATCAGTCTTAGAATCTGACCATGAGAAAATTATTTCAGTACTCTGATTTTAAGTTAATGAAATAAGATTTGATTTTATATTTAGACAGCAGAATTTGTATAACAGGGTAGTCTCATGGTACAGCTTTTTGTACTAAGAGTATTAAGAGCATAAAATTCAGAACAGAAAAAAAACCTGAAAGTATCAATTTATTATAACTTTTTGAAAGCAGGAAAAAGTCTATATCAGGCAACAAAAATCCCAAGTCACAACACAGCCTTACGTTGTCATTTAAATATGAAACAAAAATGAAAACACATATTTCAAGTAAAAATTTTGAATCTAAATGCTTTACATATTGAAATTTATGCTTTCAAACTGTTATTTGGAGGACCAAATAAAAATAAATGCCTCATAAAATTATGCAAGTAAGAGGTTAATATTGTGGAGCACATTTTTTATTTCTCGGTAAGGTTCTTAATACTGAATACTACTTTTAACATGCTAGAAGCACAAAATAAAATTATAAAACAGATCTTTGCTCTCTTTACTCTCCAAAGATGCCCTATAAAGCTTATCATCTGCTTTGACTTCCACCAGGTTCAAATTAATGAAGATAATAGAACTTTGACTCACTCCCATTCCTTCCTTCATGAAAACAATACACGTGGACTGGTGGAGATGATGTCTAAAACTTATTAGTCACTCAGTTATGATTCCAGTTATGATTCTACTAAAGTCAATAATATACTAAACAAAAAGAAACAGAACACTGTGAAGAACAAGTTTAGATTCTGTAAGGGTGCTGATTGAATACTGCTAATCTTTTAGAATATGAAATTCACAATTTTAAATTAAGTAATTCCATTTATTCAAAACTGAGGAAGAAATAAAAAGAAAAAAATTAAAACTAAACAAAATTAAAAGAAGTGGTAGTAAATTAATAAGGCTATAGTTTTTAATAACTGAAGGTTTTAATCCAGGTTTGGGTTGTTAAAACAAAAAAAAAGCAAATTGGGAAAATTCTGTGGTAATGGTTACAAGAATAGTTAAGGGTTTAAAAGAATAACCTCTTAAGGAAGTTGAAAGAATTTGTTTAGTCTAGAAAAGAGAAGACTGAGGAAGGAAGGACATTGATAACAATCTTCTAATAACTAAGTGCTGTATTAAGAGAGACACAATCGATTGTTTTCCAGTTATCTGAAAGCAGAATGAGAAGGGATCAGCATAATTTGTAGTGAAAACGATTTATGTTAGATAGCTTGGGCATTTGTTCCCTCCCTGAAACATAACAATAGGTATTCTAGAGGCACTGTGAAATCTCACTTTTGAGGTGTTTAGGAAAAGGTTATACATACTGCGGTACAATCTAAGTGTGCTTAGTACTGCCTTTTGCAATAAACTGCATTATCTCTTGAGGTTTTTCCCTGGCTTATTTTTCTATCATTCTGCAAAAGGCTAACACAGAAAACAAACAGAAACTACATGCCCACCCCTGGTTTTCAAGTACTTAGGGACATGATTAGGTAAGTGCCACAACAAACAACCACTGACTTTGCCTACAAGTAGCGACATAGGATCTCCTGCTAGTGGTGAACACACTGTCAATTGGAAATAGCGACAGAAGGTCTGCATCTTTCTGTCTCAGAAAGCACTCACAGGAAGACAAAAGTGAGATTTAAACATGTGCAGTAGGCCTTCTGGCTCTTCTGCACTAATATAAATTTCTTCCAGTCTGTAAAATCATGGCATTCTAACCAGAGAACATATTAAAAACAAACGAATAAACAAAACCCACCAAAAAAAGAGAAAGATGGAAGCTAGAAATATTGTCACTTACTTTAAATAAATCAATATTTGCTGGAAGTAACCTTTATGCTTAGATCTTCCCAGAAGCTTTCACTGGGAAGTCATTAGTACACAGTTGCCTGCAACTTCATTATGGCTATGCTTTTGCAAGAAATTATTTTGAGAGTGACCACAAATACACRACAAGGTATATTGACTCCTTGTTGTTTAAATTTTTTATGCAGTAATTACTTTTACTGAGTTTACAAATAGAGCTAACTAGCTTGGATCAGAAAGAAAAACTGAAAAAGAATAAAATCAAACACATATGCTTTGATGTTTTTTTGAGGAGTATCAACATCAAGTAACTCTAACAAAGCATGTTCACTAATTGATACAGTAGTTAGGTATTCCAACTTACTGTATGACTAAAACTGCTTGTTATTCACGACTGTAACAAACAATGGTTAAAATGTTAATGTGATTCTTGAACTAAAATTTGACTAACAAAATTTAGTTTTTGATTAAGATATTTGCGTAAATAGATACAAGAGTTTTTAAGGACAGAATTTGCRAATTCACCAAAGTGAAATACAGTGTTTTGACATACGAAGGTCAACTAAAAAATTAACTTATACTAAATGAACATAAAAATGGTCAGTCGACATTAGTCACAAAATTATTATAATTACCAGCTTATTTAAAAATGCTTTTTTTAAAGCATATCTTTTTGCTTCTCAAGAAACCACTGCATTTTGACTATGCATAATTCCCTTTAGTTGTCTTTAACTGACTACAGAAAACTCTAGAGCAAGACCTCAGTTAGCCCCTAATCTAAGTAGGTGCATAACGAAATGTATAACTGAGCACATGTGAACTGTCATCACTCATAGAAGGAGTCAGACACATGAGAATTCTGCTGAACTAGGGACCCTGGTGTATGGAGGTTGTGCTGGAAGACATCTGTTAGTTTTGCTTATTAGGAAAGGACTAAGCTGAAAATGGCGTTTAAATGTGTTTTCAGTGCTTTACACTATGCAACATAGTAGAGTATTTGAAAATATGAGTCTAACAAGCATTATTCAACACTCAAGTTTATTATAAAAAGTGTTCAAGAGGCATCTGGATAATGGMACTTGCTCATATGGTTTAGGGTTGRTAACGATGGTGCCAGGTTGGTGGTTGAACTAGATGATCTTGAAGGTCTCTTCTAGTCTTGATGATTCTGTAATTCTGTGAAGTGCAAAAATATCATGCATTGAGAAATATGTGAATAGTAGAACATGAACAACAATAAGAAAAGAACCAACCAACCCTGAGTGTGCACTGCTAATAAAGATGGAAGTCATAGAAGAAATACAGAGTTGGGGAACATGACTAGGACAAAACACAAAAAAAGTCTCATGCTTGGACAAAGCAACCAGCCTTCAAACTATAGACTTGGATCTGCCTWCCAAAGAGAGCAGTGCTGTGGATCAAACTCTTGGACTGTGCTCTTAGCATAAATTTAAGAAAAATCCAAATCTCTGCATAGGAAGGAAAGTTTTTATTGCTTTTAGTGAACTTTAAGGAAATACATATTTTAAATGGCAAAATCCAGTCTTCTTTAGCTTTCAAAATGAAACAGTTATACTTACAGAGCTGTGAGGTTTATCAGACTGCACCTCTAACAGAACATGGTTTCTTTCCCTATGTTTCATTGCTATTTTTATATTCTTTTGTTTTGTGTCCCTTAAAGACTAAATCCCCAAACCACCATGAACTTGTGAGATCATAGACTTAGATCTGTTCTGCCTTTTATGAATTTCATTTAGTGAAGTGACATTATTGAGTTTCCAAGATCATTTTGTGAAAGCATCAGATGAATTATCAAGATGTTACCTAGGTGTCCTCCGCTGCAACTAGCCCTAATACTTATTCAAGCATCTGCTACTCCATCAAAAATTATTAATTCTGTCCATTATCTAAGCCATTCCTCTAATATTACTTAGTTAATCAGTGTTAAATGGAAAATAAGAAGCATGTTTATTCTTTTACTGAACCAGGCAAGTCTACTACTGAGCAGTACATTAATATGGCATGTTGCAGTTTTTTTCCTTCTTTTATCTTTTTGATTACAAAACTTGTTCAAGACACTTTTGAAACTCAAAATTGCAATATGCATGAAATTTCTATTCATTTCTTTAAATGGTACTAAACTAGGAAAGTAGCATTTAGGAAAAAATTGTAAATGCAACAGGTATAAAAAATAATAAAAGCTTTAACAAGAAAASTCTTTTTAGAACTTCTAACAAAAAGTATCTAGGACAAGGAGAGTAGCTGCATTTAARAGGTATGTCTTAGAACTAACTTCACAAATACAAAGTAAAATTATGAGTACTGATCAGATACAAAAAACCCCAACAAATTTTTTCAATAGGCTATAATAGGGGGTATTAAGGACCTAATTCTGCTGTGAATAATTCCCCAGAATTTCCTATCACTAAGCAATAAGAACCAAGTAAATGTTGAATGCCATTGCTCTTATTTGCATTTACTAAAATATTTATGAAATATAGTAATGACAGAATAGGCCCATAAACTCAAAAAAATCTAACCTACCCTTGACTTTCGTAATCATTCCCATCTCATGGGATCAGGAATTTAACAGTGCAAACAGGAAAGGAAAATCATGAGTCTGAGAGAGCTCATGGCTGGTAACAGCCCTGACAGTGGAAAAATTGAAGACTTGCCTCACAGGCTTTAAGTTGTGTTGCAAGGATCAAGTCTATATATTTCCATAGAAACATATTTTTATAAATGTTGGCTAAGAAGTTTAGATTGTTTCTACTGATTCTAAATGTTAAATTTATTGAAGACTCAATACCAGAAGACTGATACTCAGTTCTCTCTGAACACCATCATTTTCAAAATTCCCTTTTAGTGCAGATATCCCAAAATAATCAGCTATTTGCTTAAAATCTCAGCTTAGGTAGTTTATGGTTATTATAGAATATTGTGGTCATTATTTCTCTGTCCAGCAAGCTAAGATCAGATAAAATACCATGTAAATTAATTTTWTTTTTTTTCCAAAAATAGGTTGCATTTTCTGACTTGTGGTATGACAACCAAAGGGAATATAAGAGAAACAGCAGTGCAGAAATGTCATGTCTGTCTAGCTACCTGTGTAATATATTAAACTGAGATTGGCCAACAGATTTAAAACTTATGATGAAGAACCAAAGGCACAGAATTCATTCCCATAAGCATTGCTTTTTCTTGGGAGCTCAGGCTGAAAATAAAATCATACATTTCAGCTATAGTACAATGTGATGGTTCCAAGTGGAAAAATAATATTTAGTTAGGAGATGTAATAATTTGATACTTACTGGTATATTTTTCTTCTGATTTTTAATAAGCTGAGTAGTTCCATACTGGTGTGGCAACCCATCCTATTTAGGAAGAAATAAAAAAGATCTTTGGTTCAAATTGTCTGGCTATAGCATCATAATTTTCACTGCAGTACATTTTTTTTAAACACAGTGTTGTTGAGAAAAACAGATAGARGCTACTTTGTCATGATCATTTGGGCTTTTTATATCCAGTGATAAGTYTTGTGACACTAACTAATACCCAAAAGCTAGAGGAAACTCATTAGTGTTCTTATTTCATCATGTAGAGTAGAAAAACATCATGGAGAGATAAAGTTACATTTCCATGCATTTAAGAATGATTATCAAAGAGCATAACCTGAATGGAAAGAAACACTGCAAACAAACATGCCTTTGAATCCTTACTCGGAGACCAGACACAATGGAAGGAAACAAGTGTAAGTACTGCATGTTCTACAGTGGATCTCTCAACATGACACGGCTGGGAAGCCTTGGGAAAGAAGTTCACTTGCTGAGTGTTAACTCTTCACACAGGAACGAGTTAACTCTCTCAATGAACTCTCTCAATAAGTGTTAACTCTTCAGTTTCTGCACCATTGAATTGCTTTTTAATTGAAGTGATATCAGAAAAATAAGGAAAGCAACTCTTAAAACCTAGATGACTGTGTTGTTAAAGAGCAAGGGCTAATTGCATCATCTGGATAATAAAAACATATGCTCCAAATAGGATATTAAATAGAAGACTAAAATAGTTTCTTTGCACATAGGGAAATTTCAAAGTTTGAAACATATTGAAAACTAAGATACCCGGTAAGAAGAAAACATACAGTAAAAATCTTCTTTCAACTTTACAGGAGCTGCAGGAGATTAAATACCAAATGAAGTGCATTTAGGAACGTTGCCAGAACATATCTGAGGAACAAATCTAGTTCACCCTGCTTAGGCATGGTCTTGAAATAAAGGTCGCATGTCCACAGTACACATACACAAATCTAACAACACACAGAAACATGGGAAAAACAGTGCAACACAGATGAAAAAATGAAATTCTCAAGCAAAGAAGTAGTGTCATTTAACAACAGATGTTTTGTTGGGGTCTTTGGGGGTTGTTTGGTTTTTTTTTTTGTAGGGTGGGAATTTCCTATCCAAAGTCAAAGTCATTTTTGTAATAAAAATATTTGAGGGAGTACAGTTTAAAGCAAACCTCTGCCACACAGAGGCCACACTACTCCTTTAATAAAGGTCATGATGACCTAAAATGCTGCATTGTATTAGATGAAAAAAAAAAAGTAAGGACACCAAAACGGAAGAAAATGGAAAATGGAAGAAAATGGAAAATGGATTCACGCATAGAAGTCCTTATTATATATACTTGATGGCACTGAACTTGAGGTATGTTGTCTTTGCCTTCTTCCACTCATATGCAGGATAAAAGTGACCAGCACAAGTTCCTGCTTGAATGGACAGTGCATTGAGAACTGTTTTTCTCCCACCACAACATTTCCTGAGAATCATCTGTCCTTGTTATTCATTGAGAATTTTTGATACAGCTGTTTAAATATTATGAAATTTCCCCTCCATTTCATATCAATTTGTTAGACACACCTAGAGGTATTTCTGACACTCCTGGCTGCAAACAGAACTGGAGGGTCAAACAAGTCCTGCTGGCTGAATATAGACATAATCAAAAAATGCAAGTGAGAATAAGAGTGCGTCTGCCATACTTTCAACTGRTTATTATCCACCACAGAAACAGAAACTAAAACATGCAGAGCTTTTCCTTTTTTCGTAATCCATTTATTTTTCTCTAAGTCTTCACCAAACAACTGCAAAATGTTTGTATTACACTCAAAAAGTCAAGTTTTCTATGCCTACAATCACTTTTGTGACTTCTGCCTAGATTCCCTGCAGCCAATCTCCCTTTCTTCAACCACAGCACGCAAAAATGGGCACAGTATCTCAGCTTTGAAAGGTGGAAAGATCACTTAGCTTATAAGTCATTTTTCTACCCATGTTTTCTGTTCTCTGGCATCTTTCAAAATCACAATTTGCTGACTCCTGCTCACTCTGTAGTCCTCTGTAACTTCAACCACTTTCTGAGAAGCTGTTACCTCTCTCATTCTGTAATTCTGTAATAGTTTTATGAGAGTAATTGTTTGTGTCATCTTCAAGCCAATGAATTAAACACCTATGGGCCAGAAAATGACACTCTAATGGTTACAGATATAAACTCTAGGCTAAGCTTCTAGAAGGTGACAGGGTCCATGGGTAAAAAAGTAATATTAATAAAAAAAAGCTTTGCATGCTATTAATGAGTCAACAAAAGGGGAAAGGAGCACTATTTATTCTTGTCTCTTTTTTCCCTGGAGGGAAGCAAACACAAAGTGCTGCAAACTGAGTCATCTGTGTTTGCTACTGCTGTTGACAGTACAAGCCCGAAGACATGTGAACTGATCCAAACAACAGAAGAAAAGTTTCTGAGAACTATGATTCCCAAAATTTTTTATTTTAAGCCGGCTTTTATTTTCTARCAAGAATTCTGAAGCTAAAACAATTCACTCAGACTTTACCAGCTTCAGCCAGCTAGAAAATGAAAGGACACAGCTTCCTTTCACTTGACCTTCCCAGATCTCCTGAACTTCGGTGGTTTCATTTTTTGCTCCTGTATAGGAGACAGGAAGCCCTCTATCTGGCTTCCTGCAGGGTATACCGCTATTATCATTCTTGAGCAAATAGACTGAAAGTTGTTTTGATGGGGCCCCAGGGACTACAAAAGTCTCACTGGGTTGTGCACAGACACTTGCATGCCCAGAGTTTTGCTGGGAAAGCCATTTAGGAACATTGGCATTGGAATCAACCTCCATGAGTTGCCAGAAGTATGCTGATAGTAAATAATCAAAACAAGAAAAAAAAATCAAACACTTCATCCTATACTCTTGAAAACACAAAGAAGGAAAAAGCCTGAAATCACTGAAATCACAATACTAATARGTTAAAACAAATCAAAGCATTGGTCAATAAATGAGGTTGAAAATCATTGATGGGGAGAAAATACATGACCTATTGGRAAGATTTTTTTACAAAACTGTAAAGACTATTTTCTGGAGTCTTGTTAAGGTTTTTTGTTGGCTTTTTTCCTGAAAAAAAACCCACACATGGCAAAGGGCATGTAATCACTAAAGAGAGTTTAGTGATTACACAACAGTGCCATCATATGTTCAAAGTTCATGCATTTCAAAATGTCATTTGAGAATCAAAGTGAAACAGAGTAACAGAAAATAAAATAAAATGCTATGTTTTAAGTACTTGAATGGTGTAGTAGAAAGAGCTTTTGTGCAATCAGAAGTTGCACATTTGATGATGGAAACAGTTCTGCTGGGTCAGTAATAAAAAACAATTTCTATTTAGCTCAAAAAGCTCATAAGAGACTCAGAATTGAAGTTCTGTGTGCACAGAAACCTGATGAGCACAGTCACTGGAGAGAAATCCCCTATGCAAGCAGCCTAGAAATAACAGAAACCAACCGACCAAGAAACAAACAATCCCTCCGTACACAGTTTGTATCCTTCTCTTTGTAACTGTTCTCTATGTTATTATTAGAGCTGAGAAATTTGGTAAGTGTTCTGATTCTGGATGTTCCTGAAGCAAACAACCCCTCATTGARCTCTGTTGTTGCTTTCCCTAAAGAGAATCATTTACAGACAAGCCCGTGGCCACCAAAGTGAAGCAACCTCAATGCAATTGAGGCTTCTCAATTCTACCAGCTCTGGAAACACTTCACAGCAATCTCAGATCTGTTAAGGAAAAGACGATTCTCCTTAAATGAATTTGAGCATGAATAATCAAACCAGCAGCCAAATTCCAAGCTTTTATTTGGTTGGTTTTAGACTGATCCTGGCATTTTCAACTTTAGGCCTTCTATAAGGCTTTTATAGTTGATAATGTTTGCTGTTTCATAAAAGCTGCCGGGGGAAATTGAAGATTTTCACAGTAGGATATTGGGCAGCTGGAATTTTTGGCACCTGAAAAAACAAGGAAAGCAGCTTGCAATTGAGAGATAAGCCTGCTAGTTGGATTCTTCTGCTCAAACACTTGGAATAGAAACTGTAAGCAAGAGTGACATTTCTCTTGCCATTATGAAGTTTCAGAACAACACAATACAGCAATGGACACCACTCACACATTTACGTTTCAGAGTTGAGGTGGTGGGTTTTTTTCAAATTCAAGAAGTCATTACTGGTCTAGTAATGGTGGTTCAGATTTTCATTTTCACTTTTGATATTTTCAAAATCATTATTCTTCAGCATATTTTCTGGAACAGAGTCCTTTAAAACAAAGGGAGTCCATTGCACGTACCATAGATTACATGAAGGTTTGTTTCAAATCTAACATATCCAACCCAAAGTCTGTTGAATACTCAGTTCCCTGCATTAAGTGATTCTTAAACTGAAAATGAAAAGCTAGCAACTGTAAAAAATAAAATGTGATATAAGGCACAGCAAGTTACAAAGTGACAAAATTTTCCCCACAACTTATGATAACAGACTGGGAACTCTTTACAAAGAAAGACGAATACATATTGTGTTCTGCAGTGTATATAGCCTAGTAGTGTCTAGAAGTTTTATTTAATAGTTGCAGCTTTTCTTTTTTTAATTTTTATTATTATCTGAACACCCAGGAAACAATATATATTTTGTATAAGACTGCAAATATAAATTAGTAGGACTTCAGCTTGACTGTAGTTCCATTTAATGTGGTGGACTTACTTTGACTTAGATAAGATAAAAAAGTAACAAGCAGCATAACTTATCTGTGTATAAATTCTGATAAATTAATAAATTTAAACGGTTCATTATGCAATTTGCTCAGATGAAGATAAATTATCGGAGAGTGTATCCAACAACAGATTTAATACATGTTTTGCTATAGTGACATTATTTATAGAGCAGCATTGTTAAGAAAAACTTGTAACTAGTAGAGTCATGAAGGGATCCAAGAATTGAAAGACCAATATCAACCTTCAAAACAAAGTGAGATACAACATAGGTCAATGTAAGTCTTCTAAATTGCTCTGCCCATAATTGCGTGAGGTATCTTGTCCACCATCATCTAATTTGTCACAATCAGAATCCTGCCTAACAGTGAAAACATAGCATCAGAGGACAACAAAACTAAAGAGAAAATAAACAAACATTTGCACAAGTATCTAGGCAGAATGTCATATAGTCTGTTGGGTTAAAAAAAAAATAAGGAGTGGTGATGATGAGAAAATAATAATTCTAGTTCTACTGCGAGCTGTTGCTTTTCCAACAATTCTCTTCAAAATATTTATGCTTCCTCGTGCAAAGAAAACAGGATTTTTACATACGGAATTGCAAGTGGAGTTGCTTTGTTTTGTGTTTGCTAGACAGATTAGGTGTTTCCAGAACAGTCCATAAAGGGATCCACAGTACTTCTGAAGAAATACTGCTTTGATAGTGCTAATCACCAGTAGCTGGATTTGGCTACTCAAGTCAGTTGCTACTCTCATTTGTCCCACTGTCCAAAGAGGAATAGTTACTATTATGGAATAGTGGAATGCAAATATTTAATATTAGGGAGAAGAGTACTTTAAATTGGTAAACTTCATAAACTTCGTAAATATTTTTCTTTCTCTCCACCACACACTGAACCAACTGAATTGCACAGGGCTAATAAGAAAACCTGATTTACACAAAAAGGACAGATTTGTAAGTCAATATACTGCTATGATATTTGGATTTCATTTACTGTTTAAACTGGTTTTTAGGATGAATCTATACAGAAACAACAAGCAAAGTTATCCATCATCTCAAGCCACAGCTCCAGTAACATTACTATAACAATATAATACAATATCAAGCCTGTAGTATAATTTCACACAGTGGGATCAGTGAGATTTGTATGATTYGTGCTGTTAATAATTATTACTCTTATGAATGCAAAATATAAGCTTTTACTTCAGCAAATAGGAAGCAGGTTTAAGGGGTAAAGGATCATGGCAAATTGAATTTCTGTTGTAGGAAAAGAGCTTTGATTAAGACACATCCAATTAGTAGGGGCCAAAAACAGACTTTGAACAAAAGATATCTAAGCAATTGAAGTAGATTACAAAAGTAGCAAAGGACCACCTTTCATCTCATTTGAGAAATTAGCATGTCATAGTCTATTTCTAGAACTTTTTTTCTCAGATAACCTAACCGCTTTCATCCTACCCCCGGCTCATGTGAGACAGAACATGCTCATCTCATGAGGACTTCACCARCTGAAGGCCTGGATCCTCACCTATACTACAAATCTTAGTATGATCAGCTAAGATTTAGTCTAATTKTGGTAGAGGAAAGCCACAGAAAGAAGTTTTCCTTTCAAATGCTTCTATTTTTTCATTGTGCTTTTGGTTTTGTGCATTGAGGTTTTACGTACTTTCACTAAGACTTGAATTACAGCCCTATAAGTGCAAGTTCACTCTCAGTTATGTAAGCTTTTTTTCAGCATTGGTGTCGGATAACTTTTGGAGAAGTGAAATTTGATCTAAAGACTTTGCTGATGTGGAAAGGTTTTGCTAATACACCCTGTGGGAACAGCTGACTTCTGCCTGGGCTGTGGGAACGACTGTGATTTTTGGATGGCACTCTTCGGAATGACTCCATCCTGAACATTCTGGTGTCTCTAGCTATTAAGCTCATCCAGAAAAACAATTCAAAAATGTGAAAAATATCTTTTTTACCTCTCTTCACAAAGCAGCTGACCTATGTCCTCTGGGTTTTCCACAGGATTTTGTGTGATTGTTTGCTGGTTTGTTTTTGGGGCATTTTTCCAGGGGCATGGAGGTTAATAGGGTTTGGGGTGCTTTTTAGAAGAAGAAGCTGTTTTCTAACATTTGACAAACTAGATACTAATAACTAAGGGACTATACGCACAGATTCATGGGTGAAAAACCTTGGAAATATAATCACATGGGCATAAAAATTTAGTCAAAAATAAAAATCCTCTAAAAAATCACATCTATTTTGGAAAAAAACAAAGTGGGAAAAAATATTAGTGTTGATGTATTGAAGAGTCATCCTCCGTGTTGGGGTGCATAAGACAGGATTTTTACAGGGAATGAAGCATCTCAGAGTGACTGGGAAAAAGGTTAAGGGGAAAAACTAAAACAGATTAACTCTGAAGAAGAATGAAGAAGTTATTAACCACTGAAAAGATTTTCATTACTTCTTTTTCCTTACATTATTTAGAAGCTTAGTGAATTTATTGGGCCACTGGCAAGGTTAATGACTGTATTTTTTTTTTCCTAGCCATGTTAATGATTCAAGTGTTAAAAAAATTTTTGATTCAGCATCACCTGGTAACAACTATAAATTCCTAATAATATTATTTATGTTCAACCATAATAAGRTATTCAATATGTTTTAGAAGAAAAGATTAAAGAGCCCACTCAGTACTTTCTTATCATGATTGGAAAGGTCAATTGAGAAGATTAGGACATCCCTACAGAAGAAAATATTGAATGAATATTTTCAAACATAATTTTATAAAAGATTTTGAAATAGACAATTTTTTATAAGGCCTTCAGAAAAATTAATTCCCATATTAGTTCTGCAAATGTCTGCACCTATTCCCAAAATGACTGTTATTAAAATACAATGTTAAGGAAAGTAACATAATTTAATAGAGCCATGGAAATAAAAGACATGAAGC
The DNA here is from genome assembly GCA_018881555.1 of Amblyornis subalaris. Taxonomy (NCBI): domain Eukaryota; kingdom Metazoa; phylum Chordata; class Aves; order Passeriformes; family Ptilonorhynchidae; genus Amblyornis; species Amblyornis subalaris. The sequence continues at coordinate 1,307,266 of JACAXG010000146.1, read as the reverse complement.
TTACGATAATTATCACATAACACTGGTAAATTCAACCCATATTTAAACAGAATAGGCTTTTATCTTTGTTCTGACACACATGACCCTATGGTAATCTAGAATACATCCATTTAGATAACAGCACAATATTTAACCAGAAAAAGTTTCTTTTAAGTCATTATTGCTTCATCTTGTGAGGTTTTACATTTATAGAAGATTGAATGCATTAGACAGAAAGACAACGGATATAAAATATTGACAATTTGTCTTATCAAACTGTTATATATACATAATTTCAATAAATATACAAAATAACATAGAATTAGCAGGAAATAAACCCAAAATTTACTTTTTACTTTAAATATCCACAGCTGACATGTGAGAAAGGAACTTGCTTACAGACTAAGAGCCTGATCCTGACTACACAAGCGTACTCTGTTTTTGAAACAGGCTTCAAGAAAAGCAAAAAATAGTCTCATAATTTATACTGCACTAGAAGAGGAAATGCCTCTTCACAGGAACAGCAACATAATCATATTAGCCATGCAAAAAGGATGGCCTCAACATCTGGAGAAATGGGCTGACAGGAACCTCGTGAAGTTCAATGAAGACCAAAGTCCTGCTCCTGGGGAGGAACAACTCCAAGCACCAACATACGCTGGCGGCAATCCATCTGGAAAGCTGCTTGGCAGAACAGGGCCTGGGGCTCCTGGTGTGCACCAAGCTGAACATGAGCCAGCAATGTGCCCTTGCACCAGAGAAGGTGAGTGGTGTCCACAGGTGCATTATACAAAGAATCTCCAATAAAGAAGTGATCCTGCCCCTCTGCTCAGCACTGCTGAGGCCACGTCTGGAGTACTGTGTTCAGTTCTGGGTTTCTCAACATGAGAGAGACATGGAGATACCAGAAGGAGTCTCTCAAAGGGCTACAGAGATGATTAATGATCTGGAACATCTRTCCTGTGAGAAAAGGCTGAGAGAACTGAGCCTGTTTAGCCTGGAGAGGAGAAGGCTTTCATCAATGTGTACAAATACCTGAAGGAATGGTATACAGAAGACTGAGACAGACTCTGTTGAGTAGTATTTTTAGTCACTTAAGGAAATTTTAAATTCTGTTCTTACAATTTTAGGAGAAAAGGAATAAGRGGGAAAAAAGGGAATTCTTTCTGTCACTATGGAACTGCCCAAAAGACAGTATCTGGAATTATTTTTTTTTTCCTTTTCAGATAATAATGAGGAATACGCTTGAATATTCCATAATTTAGTCCTTTACTAGTCTTAGCCAATTTATAAAGAGATCTAGCCTCTGTTTCGAGGTGATTTCTAAGTTTGGGATTTTTTTTGTGGCTTTTATATGGATCTAATTATCTGTTGTGTAATTAGTAGATTTGCAGCTGAGAAACTTGAAACTATAACAAGAAAGGGCCTTCTCAGAGAGATCAAGGAAAAGTCTTTTGACACCGCATTTCCACTAAAAGTTTTACTTGGGAGGTCAAAAACTGAGACAGTCTAGAACCGTGGGAGTTCAGAGGAGTCTTAGTGTGGGGATGGCCACAAACATGAAAATAATTAGCCGTTTCAAGGGGATTCTTTTTTGGGGGAGAGAATGGGTTTGTGTAATTCCCTTTCTACTAGTTTCGCTGAAGCAATTTTTAGAAGCTCCACATATATTCATTTACCGAAGGAAGMCAGAAGAAAAAGGGATAAATATCACCAGAAAGTAATACTGTAAGATCAAAGAATAAAATATACAAGGAGAAATCCTGAAGTTGTTATTTATCCTTCTGTTCAGGGAAGTCAAAAAACCACATGTTGAGCAGAGTTTGCAGATGACAATTTTTTTTTTAGATAATGAGTGCAATTTTATGAAAACATTACTGTCTCAAACTATCAATTTCATCCCTCTGAAGGGAAGGATTTCCAGAAGCTCTTAACATTATTCCTCTTTGCTTCAGCTGAATTTAGTAAAGAAGCAGAGGCAGGTCAATGGTGAAGAACTCTGAAATATTCCTTACCATAACTWCAATAGATCCATTTCACATGCTGCAGTCAGGAATACCAACCAAAGCTGGGTAAGAAAAGGTCCAAGATCCGCAGTAAAATTAGTATGCAATTCCTTTTTGTAACTAGAAGAGCACCAAAAAGGCACTGGAGAGCTTTCATTTTTTGTTTGGTTTAGATTTTAACAGAAGAGAATAAAGCACAAAGATGAGAACTCTCAGTAAGACAACTGTATGAATTTACAAGATTAATCAGAATAATTAATTTTAGTTGCACATTGTACCAGTTGTGAATCAATTTTGGAACATTTTTTTGTTTTGTTTTTTTATTTTAAGGACTGCACATACAAAACCTGGTTTTACCACTCCATGAAGAGAAACTTGTGGCAAGATCACTAGGGAAAGAAACTGGGATAATAATTACATTCCCACAAATGCCTACACAAACATTTCTGCTGGGAACAAGGATGAAACAGGGTGGAGACCAGCCTACTTTTCTAGAGTTACATATCTGTGCCCCATTAATTATCTAAAGAAAGTACAGAGTATTGAAGAAAACAATGAACTTTCTGGGGGAAAAAAAGGAGTTTCAGAGATCTCGAATTAATCATTAATTTGGATTTAATTGAGGTAACAGTTTCAGTGGTGGAAAAAATTAAATACAGGTATAATGCTATTACCATCACAATTTTCTGAGTGAAAATTTCAAGTAAAAATATTTTCTTGCATTTTTTGCATCAAAGTGATGGGTTTTGTTTAAAATAGGAAAGAAAATACATCATTTTGGGTCAGTGGTGGCATTTCAAGTAGCATTTCTTAAATACAACTATTTATTTTTATTTTTGTCTCTGAAGAAATATCCAAACTATCTAACATCAGGTTTAAAAAAATTGCCCAGGTTTACCAGTCATTGTGCAGCTGGACCAGCACAGGATATGTGCTGGAGAGACTGACCCATGTCAGGGTCCCCTAGCATCATTAAAAGAGACTTTCCATGCAGTTCCAGGGATAAGCAAATTTTCTTTCATGTAGGGAGTTCTTTCTTATCCTTAATTTGCATTTGAACCTGAATCTGGTCTGCAACATTGGCTCAACCTTCAACATACTCATGCAACTGGTCCATCCTCACCAAACTCTCTTGTCTGTTTCTCCCTTCAGCACAAATAGGATGGAAAAATCTCAAAAGAAGCTTCACAAGAGAAAAAGAAAGACAATAAAACGCTTCAGTTTGCAGACAACAAAACAATGATCTGCTGGCTAAGGGAAAGCCTCCCTCGGTCCCCTGGGACTGGCAGCAGCATCTACCAGCCACAGGCACATACACCACTGATGATATGTTGCCATTCTCCCGGCCGCCAAGAATTTCAGAACCAGAGAGTGACCCATCCTCCTTTTTGCAGCCGTCATGACCCAAGTCTGAACTCCCAGCTCTTGGTATTCCTGGGACTCATTCTTTGGAGGGCTTCCTTGAAAAAGCCTTGTGTCATCATACTACAGAATGATAATGATCTTCAGATCCATCATCTTCATACAGAAAGTCTTAAATTGGTGGAGTAAAAGGGAAATTTTTTTCCTGATTTCCCTCAAAGTGTCTGAAACTTCCTGGCATATTGAAAAGGCAAGAGAATTTGTAACTTCACAGTATGCTGACAGCTCAAACTGAGTATTTTCACAACCGGTTTATGATTTCATCTTCCCTCCAAAATGAGTTACAAAAATTTACCCAGAAATAATTGAAACTGTTGAAACAATTAAGAAAAACAAGGCCTCCTTTTTGTAATAGACAAATATCTTTTCACAGCCACAAATATTGTAGAGCCATTCTTTCGATCATCTTTGTTATCAGGAAACCCACTTCTATACCCTGTTTTTGGCTGCACAAAGAAATCATACCAGAAAAATTATTTCTTCTACTAATGTAGATTCTGATCACTGATTTCTTCCATTTGGAAATGGCAGAGGAATGATTAACATTGTGTCAGTTTTATTATCACCTATTTGCAAAGCTGGGCTAAAATTCTAGGTGTCAGAAAAGAGAAACACTAAAAGGGAACAAACTAACCTTTTTTTTCTTTCCAAAATGAAGATACTAACGTCACATGGCTGTTTGCACTTGGGACACCCAGGAAGCTCCAGAGTAGCATTGTTTCTTACTTACATCAACCCAGAGTAGATACATTTAAGGATGAGATTCACTGACTGTCTGAACAGATTTAAAATCAGGACTATCAGAGAGTTTCTTCTCTTTCCCTTGTTAGTCACCTGATAAAGCAATGAGGTCATTTGAGAACTCATATGGTCAAAAACCAGCCATTTTAAATTTTTTTTTTCTTTTTACCAAATTACTTCTCTGAACTTGGTTGCCATCATCATATCACAAGAATACTGGCCCAGATGGAAGGAAGGGAACTAGAAGATGCAGCATGAGTGCTGAAGTTGTGTTTTAGATTAGACTAAGATGCCTTACAGCTATATCCTAAATCCAGAGCTTTGCATGGACTTGAAGCAAGAAACCTTKTTGTGAAAAGCAGTCTCACTTTCATCCTGGCCATTAAATCCTTCTCTGCACTATTCTTTCCCTTATGGCACGCATGAGTTTGCATCACTATTTGGTAAACTTGATCCAGACTAGCAATACCACAGGTCAGCTCTTTAGCTCCACTTCATTGCCACACAGATGCTCATGCTGACAGGAAGGGAGGGAAGTGGGCTGAGGGTGAGATTACTTCTTCCAGAACATGACAGCATGTTTGGAGAAACTGTGAGCTGTCACTGACCAGGGTGGTCTCTTCCTCAGCCCCAGCTGCTGTTTCATTTCCGTGCATCAGATGTAACTAATCCACAGCTGCAGGATGAGTCACTTTAACAACCTAATCTAATGGAAARCCAATTTTTGTTTGCTTTGGGTTTATTATTTTAGTGGTGGGCTAAATTTCTGTCATTGGATCTGACTCAAGGGAAATACCGGATGCATGCAGCCAAAAGCAGGAGCAGAGAAGGGAGGGAGTTTCTTTTAACACTGCTCACATCTACACCACATTAGCGATAATGTAGTATCTGATACTAAAAGGCAGACAGTATCCATTGACTACTCCATGCTGTCCAGTTGATTACAGACTAACTGAACCCAATTGTAGTTTGCTACTGAAGTTGTTATAAATATGGAATTCTGGTCTTATTGAATGCTGGCTTAATCTCCAATAATTTTCATTTTCCCTTTTTTGGAATATAAAGGTCKGGTTATATCAAGGACTTACATTAGAGACTTCTGAGTGGCACAGAGGTTTATATCATTATCACCTCTTACCCATTGTCAGCTGCTTGGTCCCACACTTCTTTCCTGCCAGTTGTATTGACACAACTGTTTAACCCTTCCCTAAGGCAGATCTGTGAAATTAACGAGGTTAAGAAAAACAAATTGTTTAAAAAACCCTCAAAACTAAATAAATACTTGTTGCCTTCTACACAGATAATTTCTATATTCATTTGAATAAGCAATTCAATATGTACTTATGTCAGCAGAAGTGTGGGAATAGAAACCTTCAGCAGAGTTACAAAAATATTGAGAGGAAGCAGGCAAAGGACATCTTTGATCCCATTTGCTTTTGATTCCAACAGAATCATTCATATGTCCTGAATGTGACTTGTATTACTAAAGCTGTACAAACACAAACCATCTTTCTAATCACTTATAAGATTACTGAGAGGTTATACCACTTATTTTTTAGTGACAGTTAAGAAGTCTGACTTTTGATGTTAGACAATCCTGTCTAACCCATAGGACTCCAACAGCTGTGTTAAAGTTACACTAAAGCAAAAAACACTATTTGCCTTGTACTTTGCTCTCCTCATCAATTGACAATTCAAATCTACAAATATTAAATCAGTCAATATTACAAATTCCAAGTTCCATTCACAATGCACACACAACCACTAACACAACTTCCCCCATGACTCCCACCTGCTTACAAAATCACACACGCACGCAGCTCTGCACAGACACAGACCGGCAAACAACAGTGGCACCAGCACTGTCTGACATTTCTGGAGGACAGATTAAYGATCATCTTGGAATTAAACAGTACATCATGACTATGAGCATGAAAACAAGAACAATTTAGTTATTTAAAGAAAAAATATTTTGAAACTAAAAATAGCTACTTAAAGTGAGAGAATTGTCAGCTAAATGAAATATTTGGCTCATACTGTGTATAATACAGTAGGATGTATTAGGACTGCACAGACTAGAAAAAATCGGGCCAACAGCAATAGGGAAAGTAAACAGCCAAACAGAGGTACAGGCTCACTCTAAGTTCCTAGTACAAGAACAATATACTCTAAATGTTTAACTTAATTTGAGCCAGTAGAATTGCTGTTATAAGAAATAGATGATGCCTGAACAATAGTAATTAATGGATCAGTTCAGCACAGAGAAATTCAATAATGTTGTCTTAAAAAAAAATCAGTATTAAACATTCAGTTTCTCCAGTATCGTGCTTTCTCTAAAAGCAGAAATCACTTAGAATAATAAAATATGCACTTCAAGTGTAATCTAAGCATCAGCTTTTCCTTTCTTTTTTATATCAGTGACACCAAGAGAGCGTGTACTGTACTGATAGGTGTGAACCCAGGATACCTCTTTCTAAATAATTTGCAGCCTAAAGACATAACAGGAGCAAGAGGAGGGACTGTTAAAGAGGAAAGCACTGTGGGCAATTGCTGAAGATTACAGATCATGCTCCACACTTTACTAGTATGCTTTTCTTTTGTCTGGAATATCCCCTTAAATCCATTTAAAAATCTTTTTCTTCCTTCAATATCAATGGCAAATTTTGATCCTAATACTTACAGTTTCTCAAATATTCTTATTAAAATGCCTGTGTGGCCCTTTTCCTAAAAAGATTCATGGTCAGCTTTTGAACATCTCTGGTCTTTTTAAGGTAAGTACCTATATGATAAATGTACATCTACTCCTTGACCATATGACTTTGGTGCTCTAAAACATAAAAGGCAGTTTTAGATGTGTGTCTCCTGCACATAAAAAACCACAACTATACACAGTTTAGGCCACTAGAGGACTTTTGTTTTAAACTTCTATTTTTTAACTCTTTAAACGCTTTATTAAAACTTATATTTAAAATGTATGCGTAACTCTCACACTACAAAAGAAAAGGAAAATATCATTAGTGAAAGGAAAAGATGTATACATAAAAAGGGATGTCTGCATTTTGGTAAGAATACTAATTTCTTTAGCTAACCAGTACTTTGAAATACAAGCAAAGGTTCTCTCTCCAGTGAGTACAACAGCGGAACAAAACTGTCCAACTTCTGCCCAAAGTTACTTTCATTTTTTCTATTCCAGAAGCAGCTTACAGGCAAGTTTTGTCACTTAGAATGTCATGCAGCTCATGTATAGGCTTAAAATTTCCATTCAACAATTTGAATTTGAAGTATAGTGTGTTTGCCAACTAAGTTCTCCTGGCAAATTAAATCAATTATTTTATAAAAAAGATTTTATTAGTGATTCTTATTCAGAGTTAGCCTCTTTGGTATTCTCCTCCAACCACTGCAAAAAAAACGATAGATCTCTTTTAATTTTTATATGACTACAATTATTTTCATTGTGGGTTGTTTTTTTTCCTGATTGAAACTGTGTGGCAAAAGAAAAGATTTGGCTTCAAGCTATATTTGTATCACATGGCTTGCTTCACAGTGGACCTCACAGATCCTTGGCTATTCAGGGCTCCATCATCCCTTCAGGCATCCTGCATGAAAAGACACCAATCATTTTCCGCACCAGAACAGCCTACCACTCAGGCAGCCTGAAAGCAATGTATCAATTTTATATGTTTTTAGACATTAAAATACTTCTTTGCTGAAGTTTGTGCTTAGCTCACTTACACTAAGTGATAAAAGATAGTGATACACTAAAAAATAACTTTTTTATTCCTTCTGTGTGCTCCTTAGAGATGAGTCTTGGAGAGCTTTTAAAAAATTTTACTCACATATCGTGTGTTGGCAAGAAACTTTCAGAGCTTCTTAAACTTATTTCTGAATAGTTTAGGTGAATTTCACAGATTCATTACAGCAAAGCCAGCTAGTAAAAGTGGCCAGTTCTGAATTGTTCATAAGACTGATTAAGACATGGGCTTATTGGACACTGAGAACCTCGATATATATGCACTACAGGTAACTGTAACTGTAAAATCCAGGTCTGAATCTGAGTTTCACTAACAATTTTAGGCATGCGGATACACATTTCTAATTCAACCTATTACTGAAAGCAGAGAAAAGTTGCAATTTTGCACGGTAAATGTAAAAGTTGATTAATCTTCAGATTTAGASTCTGCTCATTGAGGTATGCAGGTCTGAGTCTACATCACCCTGGGCACTGAGCTGAATGAACCCAGCAAAATGCGTCCCCAAGCCAGAATATTGAATCCAGTTTGCACCATATCACTGATGACACAAGCCTCTAGGAGAAAGAGTCAACCTCACACACTTTACATAAATTGACTTTGTACCAAGTCCTTTCCTTGTTGTTGTAATTTTCCTCTTTCCTCCCACAGGGAGTTCTCAGGCACATCAGACTCTTCTAGCAACAGAAGTTTTAGTCCTCAGATTTTTGTTCTTTTTCCATTTGCAGGCAAATATTGATAATAACTCCCTGCAAAGCAAAGTGAACTCCCCTAATTTTACATTTTACCACTGATAATAAATACCCATCATTAGGCGGGGTCTAAGGGTCTCATTCAGGATCCATTTGCAGTGTGCTATCAAAGCACAGGGTCTGTAACTTAAAGAACTGATTGCACAACATTTGCCAGAACTGTGTAGAGATTGATACACAGAAGTGCTGTCATGGAAATGGAGTTAGTTTTCCTCATAATAGCTAGCAGGGTGCTTTGTTCTGGTTTTGCAACCGAAACAGTGTTGATAATGCAGGGAAGTTTTTGTTATTGGTGAGCAGTGCTTACATGACACCAGGGCGAGGAAGCTAGGGGTGCACAAGGGATTGGCAGGGGACACAGCCCAGACAGCTGACCTCAACTGACAAGAGGGGTATTTCACACCATATACCATCATACCTCACAATAAAAGCTACAGGGAAGAAGAAAGAGGGAACAAAAGAAGTTATGGTGTTTGTCTTCACAATTAAAAGCTACACATGATGGAGACCTGCTTTCCTGGAAATGACTATTAACYTGCCTGCCAATAGGAAGCAGTGAATAAATTCGTTATTTTACTTTGCTTGTGCACACAGTTTTCTTTCCGTATTAAACTGGCTTTTTCTCAACCTAGAAGATTTCATGCTTCCAATTCACAGCCTCGTGCTGCTGGGGGGAAGCAAGTGAGCAGTGAGGACTCCCCCCCAGGGGTAACCCACAACGAGGGTATTTTCTGCAGTCATTGGAATCTATTAGATGACATAATGACACATGAATTTGATTCTTTCCTCGTACCACCATAACATTTTACCATTCCTTCACAAATGAAATATATAATTCTGAAATGTTTTCTCTTTATTCAAAATAAACATTCATTTCATCTTTTAAGCCACTGTATATTTAAAATACATAAAAATATCTACTTTGCTATAAAAAGGTAACAAAATTGAGCATTACTTTACAAGCTAATTAAACATCATTGCTTATAGTTTTACAGTATTAATATGTGCTTCATTAAATTCCAAATTTAACAAAGGGAAATTAAAACCATGTGTTTYGTCACTTGCCCATAGGAAATAGCAAACTAGAGCAACAGACAGAAGGAAGCTGTTAAAAAATGTAGACTCTTGATTAAATTTAAAAAAAGTAATGAAGACAATCTAAAATTTTCAAATGGAAGTTTACAGGGAAGTTCCTTTCTGTAAGAATTTATGATAGATTTAAATGATAAATTTCTGGCTTGCAGAATGCCAAACAAGCAAGCCTCTATAATGCCAAAATGATGGGTTTTAATTCAAGGCCTAAAGTGAACATGATGCAAGTTTATCTATTGTATTTCCCTTACTGTTTCCTACAGGCTTCTAAGACAATAGGCCATGGAAAAGGAGACTTAAACTTTCTCTTCGGTAAATTTAACCTCCATAGATTTTGTTAAGATTTCACTCCCTTCTGCTTTTTTTCTACTGGCTCTGCATWACTGTCACTTCTGCATCCTGTATAACCTGAAGATGAATATAAAAAGAGGTATTGACTAGACAGAAGTAAAAAAATATAATTAGGTAATTATATACTCAGCCTGGCTCTTCCATTATATAGCCTTTCCCTTGTTTTTATTTTGGCCACRACCATTACCTTGCTTGCAGGTTTTACAGACCACAGGCCAAACTATCTCCTCCCTTAGAGAGGTAGTTTGTTTTCTCTCACTTGGGAAATAAATCTGTTCCCACATTATTTATTTCCTATATTACTGCTCTTCATCTTCTTTAAAAGAGAAAAAAGAAGATTAATTAAGCCCAGTGGTGCCAATACAATTTGTGTTTCACTTCTGTGATACACCAGAGGAAGCTATTTGCACATACATGAAAAATGAAATAACTATACGGCAAAAAAAGATTGCAGTATGCTGAACAGAAGTTATAGATGCCTCAAGAGGAAGCAACAGTATTTTTAAGGTATCAGTTAAATTAGATACTGACACAAAGTCATTGATGGTGGGGGAATGATCATCTATTGACACTGTAGTCATGTCAGGATTTAATTTAGCCTTCAGTATAGTGTGTTCATCAGAGTTTTGTAATTCTTAATAATAAAATACATGCCAATAGTTCTCATATAAGTATAGTGGTATAGCTCCCATCTCAATATTTATTTTGGTTTTAAAATATTTCTTCCTTGTATCTAGTTTGAATTTGTCCTCTTTTAGTTCAAAACCATTACCTCTTGTCTTATAGCAAAAGGCCCTATTAAAAAGTTTGTCCCCATCTTTCTTATAGACCCGTTTAAGTACKGAAAAACCACCCAGACCCTTCTCTTCTCCAGGCTGAACACCACCAAATCTCAGCCTTTCCTCACAGGAGAAGTGCTCCATCCTTCTGATCATCTTTGTGGCCCTCCTCTGGTCATGCTAAAACAGATCCATGTCTTTCCCATGCTGAGAGCTCAAGAGCTGGACACAGTACTCCAGGTGGGGTCTCACAAGAACACAGTAGAGGGGCAGAATTGCCTCCCCGGACCTGCTGGTCGTGCTTCTTTTGATGCCCAGAATACAGTTGGCTTTTCGGGATGTGAGCACACATTGTCRGCTTAGACACAGTTTTTCATATACAAAAATTAGACTAAAATAAATTTTGAACTCCCTCTCCTTGCCACACACAAGGATCCCAGATTTCAAAAACGGCCTAGTGTTTCTTCCTCAGTAGTCGGATTTGTAGGGCATGGTTTTCAATACCCCTTCAAAAACATCTCAGGTTAAGCATGACAGTCAGTCACAGTGTGCCTTGGAAGTCGTGAACTACCAGCAACTGCAACTACTAGACTTGCATGGATAGCCAGGAGACAGTGCTTGGATTATGGTAATTTTGYCTGTCAAAACAATGCACTGGCAAAACAATGCACTGGCAACTCCTGAGTGTACAAAATCATATTGCACCTCTTTTCTTCTCACAGCTGTTTGCTCCAAATGGCATGGAGAGAGAACTATACATCTGAGAAAACTGGAAGACATGGCTACTACTAGCAGGGGAAAATATCAGAGCAGATTAACCAGGAGGAAGCCAGAGAATCAAGAGTGAGCCTCTACACAGTAACCATACATTCTATTCACAGAACAAATATATAAAACAAAGTGCTTGGCGATGATCTTACCTCTGTATTGCAATCGTTTCATGTCCTTTTCACTAGAGAATGAAATATTTGATATGTGAAGAATGAGAAAGGTGGGAAAGTGGGTAAAGAAGGACAAGTCAGTGAATACAAGCATCAACATTTGGAACTGTCACTAACATGCAAGCAAAAAATGCTGCTAGCTGCAGTGAGAGCCTGGATGTCAGAAATGTTTGTTTTTCACTCTTGTAAAGGGCTTTTTCTGTGAAATTTAATTACACAATTAAAGTCATGAGTGTTTTCTGCACATGTAAGACCCACAATCTGCTGAGTAAAGCAGCTCTGTTTTGCAACTTTATACTCAACAAACACTGGTGTAGAAATTATCTCCAGCTAAGCCCAATGTAATGCTTGTATCTGACTAGGGCCTATAATGGGTAGTAAATAAAGAACCTCCTTTTACATATACCACAGCATAAATGGTGTGTTCTGGAAAAATATATGCACAATCCCTGATGCATCTGCACATGGTCATGCAAATGGACTGCAAATGTATGAGGTTTGCACAACAACATCACATTAACACCTCTGCTAAGACAAGATTCACTTGGGAGAAGAGCAAGCTGTGGCACTTGTGTATGAGTTGAGGATAATTCTCCAAATGCTGTCAGAAAGAATAAGGATTTMATTTCTAAGCCTCTATTTAACTATGTCGTTCCAGTACCAGGAGTTTGCCTACACRGTTGCAGCAAGTGTGATGCTGTGTGCATGAGAAATGGAGCAGTACTGACCTGAGTAGAGTTCTGCAATTCAATAGATCTGAAGATTTTGCTGCCTATCATAGAACATCATCATAGCTTACACGCACGTACAAGCATCAGCTGCACTTTTAAAAAGTAATAAAGACAGGGATCACAGTAAGAAAATGGCTTTAAAGGCTCCACATGCAGGGAGAATGGGAACCAAAAGTGAGAAGACAAAGAAGTTTCTAAGCACTGTTTGCAAAAGTGGCAATATTTTAACTTAAATTCCTATATAGATTCACATTTACATTTAGAATGGCTTATCTCCCTTCAACTTGGACTTACATTCAAGTTCACTTAAACCAACCCAGGATAACCATCTGTCTTCCACTCTGTAGTAACCATTATTTTTTAGCAAGTCTCAAGACAAAGCTTCCAACAGCACAGATTTTATACTATGACAAGCATATATTTTTCTGAAAGTTTAATTTAACTTTCCAAAATTTGGGAAACACCATTGTAGACTAGGAGATCATTTGGCTACATCTATTTCATTTTGATTAAACAGACAGCAATTTAAATATTCATTTAAAGGAAGCAATTTCTACAGCTGTGCACAGACTCACACTGCAAAACCATGATTTTCTTGCTAACAAAAAATACTTAAGATTTAAAACCAGTTCAAAAATATTTATCTGAACAAAAGCTGATTTTGTTTACATAGGGCTCAACTAGTGCCCATAAGTTACAGTGAAGCATATTAATCTGCTCTTTGTGTCCTACTCTGGGGAATGCTGTTTTATAAACCTGTCCTCCTTATCAGACTGTTTTACCGGCACCTTTGACGCTGCTTTTTGAGAAAATGTGTCTAGAGTCTGAGAAACTGGCAAAACACAAGTGGAAACTTTAAAAAAACTCATAAATCCAGTTTTCCAAACCCATTCTTTCTAGTCTTTCAGATTCATTAAATTTCCTCTATCTTTAATTCCTAAAACATCTGGTGTTTTTAATTGGATTCCAATGTCATTTGGGGGATTTTCTTTTTTTTTTCTAATGCAGGGCATTTACAAAAAAACAACCAAACCTGTTCTTTTTATGAAAAAAGACTGTGTAAACTTTTTCCCTGTAATGTGGAAGCCTCTCTTCTACTCTTGCGAAGTACATGACTGGTTTCTGCTTTTGCCTCCAATRAGCTGCTCTCCCTGTCCCAGTCTGAGAGACTTTATTAAAGTATTGTCTTTATGTTATCTTTATTCTTTGGAGTGTAAAACTTTGAATTTGGTTTGATTAAGAAGACTGCTGTGGGTTTTTTTCAATGCTTGAGCATTGTCATTAGGATCATTTATATTCCTCAGAGAAAATTAGAAGAAAAGTGAAGCATTGCTACTTCCCCAATTCCCCTTTCATCTAACAGGATAGTCCATCAAACAATAAACAAATCATGTACATCTTTATTTATTCATTATACCCTGTATTTAATATGCCTATAAACTTATTACTGTATTCATCTTCGGGTCGCTTGTAAGACAAACTACACAGGATATGCAACTATGATTTAGTGGGTCATTCAGAACATATTTCAGAAAGAGCTTTCAGTGCATGAAGAAGAGTGAAGGCCTCTGCTTCAAAATATATGCATATATATTTCTTCCATCTGAATCTTGGACAAAATCATCACTGCTGATACTCTTTTTCTCTTGAAAGAAAATAAGTAACAGCACCCTGAGTGTTATCATTTATTGAATGGTTCCTGAAAGGAAAGGGATTGACTGACTATGACTGCTACAAAGTTCTGTCACTGTAAATACTAGAATAGATTATATTTCATATAATAAATTTCCATAAAGGAATTAATTCTGTCCAACAATCATCTCCYTCTGAGACATGTTAGCTGAAGGCTATTGACTGCGATGATTGCTGCTAAATATATAATACATCCTGAGTGGTCTTTAGGATTAAAAATTGAGAACAGTTTTGATTCCGTGTTCTCTGTATCTGCCAATATGTCTTAGCACATTAAAAGTGCCAAAGTGCCAGATTTTAAAACTTTACTTGTAGGAGGCAGAACCTGCAAATTTGAAGCAACTTCTCTACCCTTACCTTCCTACCTTAAGGTCTTCCCATTGCTGTGGTCAACTTCACACAATTGTGAAAAACTAGCAAATTCATAGTGGTAAGCTTGGGTTTTTCTAGGTTAAGCTACAAGACATGAGCTTGACTGGGACCTTAGATAGTGTATAAATGAAGATGGCTTGGCTTGATCAGAAACAGCGTGGCAGAAACAGCAGTACCTCTATTCGATTTTGGGCTCCTCACTACGAGGATATTGAGCTGCTGGAGCATGTCCAGAGATGGACAGCAAAGCCGATGAAGGGTCTGGAGCACAAGTCCTGTGAGGAGCAGCCAAGGGAGCTGACATTGTTTAGCCTGGAGAAAAGGAGGATCGGGGATAGCCTTATCACTCTCTACAACTGCCTGAAAGGAGGGTGTAGCCAGGTGGGGGTCAGTCTCTTCTCCCAAGTAACAAGTGATAGGACAAAAGGAAATCACCTTGACTTGTACCAGGGGAGTTTATATTGGATATTAGGAAAATTTCTTCATGGACAGAGTTGTCAAGCATTGGAACAGACTGCCTGGGTAAGGAGTTGAATTGCCGACTCCGGAGCTGTTTAAAAAATGTGTAGATGTGACACTAAGGGATATGGTTTATTTATTAATATTTAGACTCTATGATCTTATAGGTCTTTCCCAACCTAAATGATGCTATGATTCTATGATTCTTTGTTCTCTTCTGCTTTTGAACTACTTAAATGTCCTCAGATGTACACTTGTGTGATGGGACCTGAAGATCCACTGATGTAATGGGGAACRTTTTTGAAGATGACAGAACTCCAAAAGACCTGGGAGAAGAAGAATCTTCACACTGTCTTCCTTTTTTCTTTCTTTCTTTTTTTTTTAAACTTATTGTAAACCAAAATTATCATAGGTCACTTGGCAATTCCTCAACATTCAAAGCTTCTTTCTTACTTCAGGCTGGACACCAAGTTACTGAGCCATTGACCCAGGTTGCCCTGCTGGCCAGATTGTACTGCAGGGTGTGGCTCACACTTAGTGGAAGTTGTAATGATAAAAATTTTCAGCTCTATCTTCATTGCATGCTTCAGTACTATTTAAGAAGCCTCAGGGTAACAGATATTTTTGCTGTTCTCACACGGCATATTTGTGTGAGATTCTGTATGAGTCAACCCAAAGAAACATGGCTAATTATTACTAGCAGAGAGAACACTAAGAGATCAGGAAAATATGCGGTGCGTTCCAGATTGCAGGCATGGAGATCAATAAGAAWTCAGCAGTGATAACTATGCCACAGTTCCATGATGAATGGTGAAGACTGCCAAGCCATTCCCCACCCTACGTGCTAATGGCTCAGTCAACCTTCCAAGTTTTCATTCAGTAGACTTGAAACACACTTAGCAATCTGCTGATGTGGCACTATCAGCAAGACACCAAAGACATTAATCTGAAATTAGCTAGAAAGTCCAGATGCAAGAAGGGGATAAGGGAGAGAAAAATCACAAGCATGAGAACTCTCAAGATGCTGGATTCCTGTTGTAGGCCCAAGGTCAGCTGAACAAAAGTGGGTTAAAGAACTTAATTTGCTATGGTCAAAAGATTTAAATGCTGTGAAACAGCAGCTCCAGAGACAATTAAGAGTACTGCATCCCAAAACATCGTGTAAACTACAGGATAGAAGAAAGACAGAAAATTATTTCAGACCTCCAGCTTTGCAGATGGATGCCATAATCACAAGAATACTGCATAAAAGAAATTACTTTTTTTTCTAATATTTAGTGGTCTCCTGAAATGAAGGATTGATGGATCTATATCTGTTTAAGACAAGTCTTCAGATTCACAGCCTTGAAGCCTTTCCTGGAATTAAAAACCTAAATGCCTACTACAATAAAAACCTCCTAACTCTTAGAAAGTATAAAATTATTACACTTGCACCTCTTTGGGACTTCTGGTGAACAATTTGTTTAACATATTAAGCATGACTTTTCATTTTTACATTTAATATGGGTTTGCAAGTTAGTGATGGCAGCATTTCCTGGCTCAATCCTAGTACCTTAGTGATTTTTTGTTCCCTTTTCTCAGGCTGTTGTAGACTGTTGCAGGCTGTTGCAGCATCCCCCACCAGGTAAACTGTGATCTAGTTCAGTGGTTTTCCATTAATCTTGACCTGTGCTGTGACAGACTTTTTCTCAACATGAGAGCCAAAACAGACCTTTAATAAGGCTGTTGTAGTGAACTAAGTGCATTATATATGAAAGAATCCCAGTATCATATTGGCCTCAGACATTCAAACTGCATATTTAAAGTGCAGCTTTCAGAGAATGCCCCTCTTAGGATTCCAGGCTTGACCTCCATCTGTGAAAGCCAACAGCTTTCTCATGTGTCATGCAGTGATGTATTAAGGCAGATACTGTTCTGGTCACACCTTTATTGCCGTGATTCTACGTGCTGCATACATACGCATTTTAGGAATGAAAGGCAGAATACAATAGTACTTTCAAAATATGTTCATATGATCATATAGAAATTTTATTTGGGGGAGGAAATGTTTGGGGTAGGAAAACTTCTGGAAGTCATGCTTCCATAAGACTAGGAAGAGACCTTCCCAAAGTAAGCAGTAGTAAATTATTCTAGGTTTGGTGCAGCTTGCAAGTAATTAAGACCTTGCATTCTAACTTCAACAGTCCCAGAAGAAAACAATCATAGATTGCCTCAAAGCTTGAATTCAGTAGCAGGAAAATCTAAATATGCAAAGCTTGAGACAGCTTTGTTCAGTGCTGTTGCTGCAGGGCTCTTGTCTATAATCTAGCAATTACAATATTTGCCTAGTACTATGAACAATTCCCTATACAGCACTCTTCAGCTCAGCCTGATGCAAACAAGCTCAAGTCTTTATGCCAGATTTTGTCTTCAGATACACATGCAAAAATCCCTCTGATACATGTAAGACAAATTCCTTCCAAAGGAAAAAATGAGAACTTTTTCCACAGGCTTCAATCCTTGTCAGCATTGACAAGCGTAAGGTAGAGACAGAAACAGAGAAAGCATGTCACTAACCCGCTATAAATAAAATGATCAGATCAAATCAAATCAAATCAAATACATTCGAGAAAGCTAATACTGTAAGGATGAAAGTTACAGTTAATTCAAATGTGTCAACACAGCTATTTCACACCTCAAAGTTTTATARGGGAATCACATTCAGCAAGATTTGTAGTTCTCCTTGGAAGGCTGTGCATACATAAATCAAGGTATAATTTGATCAATGGCCTGAAAATGTAGGGGGTTTTTTTCCATACAAACTGTATCTGTATAATACCAACAATCTTCCTTTCACTTGTGTTTTATATAGCGCTGCTTCTGTGAAAAAATATGAGAGGATATAAATTAAAAAAAAAATGTGAGCCAAGCTAGAAATAATTCGTCATTATTTTAAGCTACCAAATGCAAATACTTCTATAAAATGTTCTTTTTTAATTAAAAAAAAGAAACTATGGTACATTTTTAAGACAGAATAATCAGCATCTGTGAACAGTGATTTACCAAAGCAGTCTCAAGAGTAATTGAAATAAAAAATTAAAAGGAGACCATCCCATGAAGTTTTATACTATATTTTATAAACAAAAGTGAAAATTTTGGCAAAAAAAATTTCTAGAGGTATCTTACAGAAAGTAATTAGATATTTGCCCGTGGTTTAATTACTCAAAAGCATATTGCATTTTTGATTAGCAACTAACAGATATATTTATTAAAAATAAGTCATATTCATACATGGTTACAGAATACTTTCAGAATTCATCTTTGACACATTTTTACAGCAGGCAAACTTGCATACTCAGTGCTGAGGATAACACATTCCTGAGGCATCTTCACTGATATTTTAATACCAATTTAAATGTCCCTTTTAGTCCAGACTCACTACTGAATTTCAGAAATAAGACTCACTCCCAAGTATCCATATTCTTTTTTTCTGTATGTGAATAGTACAAGAAGATTCCCTTTTATGGCTTAGTTAAAAAATTCATAAAATTGTTTTTCTTTGAAAAATCTGACTTCAATTTAAGGGAAAAGAACTAATCATTCTTGTGTACAAGCCACTCTAGGTAGTGTACTGTGTAGGAAAGAAGAAAAAAAAATCTAACCAGATGTAGAAGTTAACACCACTTAGTAGACCACAAGCAAACTAAGGCTTGTCAAGGGCATTACAACACAGGTGCAAAATATGAAGTGACAAGACTGACATACATGTACTTTCTCTTGTGCAATGTACTTTCTATACAGCTCACATTTTTGCAGACAAAATGCAATAAATAAAAGCAGACACACTTTTAATCTTTCCCTCCAAGACCGAAATTCAGCTTCATGCTGAGAAGTGGGCATGTGTAACCAAAAGTTTTTGAAAGATTGAAMAAATGAACTTCTCAGCAATAAACAGATGTTTCTGCTCATGCAGAAAATGTATTTACTACTAGCTACTAATCTTTGTCTCCTCCAGCTGCTCCATTGTATTCAGTAGTAAAGCTTGACCTGATAATATCTTTGCTCTTCCTTCGTAATATCCCTCAAGAACAGCAAGAAAATAAAACAAGAAAAAGAACATTCCACTCAAAAAAAATTAAAATATCAAAAGGATTTTTATTGCCATTTGAGATGTGTTTCAGTAACTCCTCACAAGACATTCTTTTTTTGGTAGAACATTTTAGGTTAAAGTTCAGYAAAATTTTGCTTAGCTCCTTGCATGTACTGTTTTTAAAACAGTTTGTTTCTCCAGAGGAAATAAAACTACTATCTTAAGACTAGAGTTCCCATAAGAATATGAAATAGTTGACAAAAGTATTTCAAAAATAGCCTTTACAGAACACCAAAGACTTCAGGATGAACAATAACCATCTTATTTACAGAAAGCATTGGTTTTGTCTGTGAACATCTACAAACCATGGAAAAATTCTGGTCTCCTGCAAGAGTACGTACACACAGAAGACTGTCAGCTGTCAGCAGTATAATTCCACAGTTATTCTATGCTGTACACTCACAGCAGGTGTGCAGTGGAAATAACCTTGAGAAAGTACTGAAAAAAATTGAAAAACCATGATGGATGTTACAAACAAGTTACTAAATGGCAGTTCCAAGCTTAAAAGGGAGGGAAGATTCTGCCATTATAGTTGATTCCGAACAAAATTTTTTAGCTTCCCAGAAACATTCTATTTTTCCTAATTTCTCCAGTCAGCCTAATAAAAGACACTGAGATATTTCCTCTGTTATATTTCACAGGTACCTCTTTTGTGATTCTGTCTCAGAAGAGGTAGCACTTAATAATATAATAAACAGACAAGCAAAATCTCTATGCATTATTAAGGTACTAAGTAAATTTATTCAACCACTAAAATCAATAAAAAAGTCATGCTCATAATAAAAATTGTCATAACAGTATCAAGCTCTGTGAAAATCAATGGAGACTTGCTATTAGTTGTTAGGATCAGTCTGGTATAACTATATATTTGAGTTAGGACATTCATCCTTTCTTTGTGTGCTAAGATGATCCTTCAAATATGTTAGAAATAGAAATAGTCCTCTAAAGAACATATTTTATTGAAAGAGAAATGGGAAATTAATATTTGTATCTTCCACTGCATTGAAAAAAAAACCAAAACCATAAACAAACAAACAAACAGTTTGATATACTTTCAACCAATTTCAAAAACATCTTAATACACCAATAGCTGAATTATATCATCTGGATCCTATCTTGGATAAACTTTTATTGGAATAATTCAAAAAAACACTCCTAAGATGTTCCAAATTAAAAGGTTATTGCCATCAATAAATTATTCAGACACAGTTTAAAATTCATACTGTTTCCAAAGCATTTACTTTTGGATACATGTGTTACTATACATTTTCTCAGTTTGTGGTAGAAGAGCAGAGCCTGTGTGGTTACCATGTGCCGGTTTGGTTTTTTTCACTTTATAAAGCAAAAGCTCTGCTAATCAGAGTAGTTGCAAGAATTTAAGCTCAAGTGTCAATCTAGTCTCCAATACAGTTACATTGTTAGCAATGCTCAAGGAGGCAGTCTTAAGGTACCAGGCACAGTTATGGATTTTAGTTTTCTTTGCTCTATAAATATTTGTAAACTGTATTCTGCAATGACTATCATAAATGCAACAACAAATTATACCTTTCTTTTCTTCTGAGAAGCGCATTATTAAGGAAAATTCAAAAATCTGCAGTCAAGACCAAGCAATTATTCTCATGAATATTGCCAATTTAATGTTTCCCCTGGCAAACTGTCAAATAGCCTTTTTTATTTCAGAAAAAGTAGAAGTAAATAGGCAAGCCCTGCATGAAACATGCAAATGTGAATTGGTTTATGAACTAAATCTGTCTAGACTGCAGATTTCATAAATATACTATACAATTCTCCTCAAGCTGTCTGATTTTATACTGACAGACCTATCACATCCTGTACCATGATCGGTAAAGATCTGTAGTTGCTCTGGCTCTACATGAGGGACTCCTCAAATACGGTAAAAAGAACAAGTACGTTGAACCAAAATAAAGATGTCTGTACCATAAGAAGCATACAGTACTGAGTAAAAATAATTTCATGCTTGCAGTTTCTGTTGGGAGTTTTTGTTGTTTGGCTGGTTGGTTGGTTTGGTGTGTTTGTGGATTTTTTTTCTTTTTTTCTTTTTCTTCAATAAAACCACAACAACTTGTTGCCATGCAAATGTTAAAAGAATAAAACTGATGAGGATGTATATTTATTGTGTAGCTGTTTCTGGCTTCTTATCCCCACTTCTCCCCACCAATGATCTGAAAGACCATTTCATGAAAAGTAAGGTGTTTGGAGAGCTGTTAGCATGCCTTTAAACATGGTTTTCATTAATGTATGGCATGTTTTTTATTTTCTCAGATGAACCAAAAAAAGTTATTTAGAATTCCAGATATTTTTGCAAGCATCAGTCTAACTTGCAGAGCTGCTTTCATACCATTTTTTTTTGCCTTGTGCTCTGTGGTAATTGTAACCTTGGGTCTCATTAGGCAGACTACACTCCGTCTCTTCTAAGCTGAAAAACAATGAACAGAAAGAAAGTCTCATAGATGGCTATATTACAAATTTTCCAACAGTATCATTCCCACAAATTTTTGTGTGCAGACTTCTCATGTAGGAGTTCATATTAAAAAAAAAAAATCAAACAGGAATGCCACTGCAGCAGAGGGGATATTTGCTTTTCTGCTGGAGGACATACTTATGTATTGCAGTTATATCTAAACACTGCCAACACTGACAAGGCCATTTCCTGGCAAAATCCACTTTCCCCATTTCGAGTCTTTTGTTTCCTGGATTATCTGATGCCAAGATTGACAGATTATAGCAGAAAGAGTAATTCACACATATTATATCTTCAGCATGAGAGTTCAGGGTAAACTCTACACAACATGGCAGCAATAATAACCGAAGCATGACCCGTAGGGGAGGTATCCACATCATGCTGGAACTGTGGTGTGGGTGACAGAGTTTCCTTGGAATCTGTCATAGCACATGTAAAGGATTTGTATTTCTATGGTCCTGGTTCCAGTCAGGACAGGGTTAATTTTTGCAGTAGCCAGGAGGGGGCACAGCTAGGATCTGGTGCTTATTCTGTACCACCTCATACTGTTGCCAGGAGGGAGAATTTCCGTGGAGAAGGAAATGCCTTATTTACTTACTCTTCCCGGTCGAGTAAGCGTGGCAGAGGGAAAGGTAGGGTATATCTGGTTCCCAGCAGTCATATGTGAATCATTTGCCTCTCTTGAACACTTTGTTATTGATACTGTAGCTGTTGCTGTTCATTTTCTTATCTCATTGCTATTTCCAGTATTCCACTCTTATCTCAATCTCTGATCTTTACCTTTTATGCCTCCAATTCTCCTCTCCAGCCCATGGCAGGGAAGGGGCAGTGAGAGCAAGCGAGTAGCACGTGGTTTCACTGGCAACACTAATTTGGGGAATACCATGACTAAACCATGACATGTGGACACCTAAAAAAGAAAATAAATTTGGGAGTAAAGTTGTACTACTTGGTTCAAGCCATCCTTCCAAACAAACTGCTCGCACTTTTTCCTAAGGTTCCTAAGAACTGGCCAGCTAGAGGATTGATACTACCAATCAGTTTAGCCTGCATGTGCCTGGACAGCTGTTTTAACATGTTTTTAATCTATTTACAGATACGAAAATTCTCTAAGCTATGATAATCAAAATTAGTTTCATTTACAAAGAATTTCCAGAGTGTGAACAGGATGAATGCACATGTTTATCTAATTCCCTTGTTGCTGCGGTTTTAATCTGCATTTTGCTATTTATGGGAGTCCAGGAAGAAGTGCATTTAATTCCTGAGACTCAGAAACTGACAATCCCTATTTGGCTTCCTGGAGGAAGAAATACTGTAAGAATACAAACCATTAAGCATTACTATTTGAAGGAAAAAAATGTCATCTGTCCTATGGAGTACTGTCCATTTTAATTGATTTGATATAAAAAAAATCCATTCCTGCAATACTACTTGATTGTTCTAAGGATTTATGCTGTATATTTGTATTAAGTAAAAAACCTATCAAGTTAAAAATGATGTACCTTTTCTTTGAGTAGAGGCTTCTGCTAATGGTTTGCTGATTTTCAGAGTGAAAAAGCCACCCTGAATATTCATGTAATATAACACATTCATGAGAAGATTTAGGTAGGAAGGTACATTTAAAGATCATCTGGTTCCAACCCTCGTGCCATAGGCAGGGACACCATCCAGAGATTAGGTTGCTCAAAGCCCCATCCAGCCTGATGTTAAATACTTCCAGGAATGGAACATCTACAACTTCTCTGGGCAACCCATGCCAGTGTCTCACTACCTTTATTATGAAAAAAATTCTCCCTGATGTCTACAGGCCCTGGAAACAACAAAAAAAAAAAATTAAAGAAAAGGTCTCTCTTCATCTTTCTTTTAAATATCCTTTAAATATTGAAAGGCCATAATAATGTGTTCCTAGAGCCTTTTCTTCTCCGGGCTGAACAATTCCAACTCGTTCAGTCTTTCTTCTCAAGCAACATGTTTAACAGGTCCATACCTTTCTCACCCTGGGAACCCCACAGCTGTATGCAGCACTCCAGGTGGGGTCTCATCAGAGCAAAGTAGAGGGGCAGAATCCATTCCCTTGGTCTGCTGGCCACGCTGCTTTTGATGCAGCCCAGGATACGGTGGACTGAAAGCACATATTGCAGGAGCTTCTCGTGCACCAGTACCTCCAAGTGCTTCTCCGCAGGGCTGCACTCAAGGCCTTAATTCCTCAGTGTGCACTAACACTGGGGATTTTCCCATCCCAGTTGCAGCACCTTATATTTGGCTTTGTTGAAATTCACAAGATTATGACATTAATATGGGCCCACACTTCAAGCTTCTCAAGGTTCCTCTGGATGGCATCCCTTCCTTCCAGTGAATCAACTGCACCGATCAGCTTGATGTTGTCTGCAAACTTGCTAAGGGGGTACTCAATCCCAGGACCCATATCTGTGAGGAAGATGTTAATTAGTATCAGTTCCAATATGGATCTCTGAGGGACATCACTTGTAAATGGTTTCCACTTGGATATTGAGCCATTGACTATAACTCCTTGGATGTGACCATCCAGTCAATTCCTTATACAGCAAACAGTCCATCTGTCAAACCCACCTCTCTCCAATTCAGTAGCCAAAATGTTGTGTGGGACTGTATCAAAGGCTTTACACAAGTGTAGGCAGATTACACTGTAGTTCTTAGTTCTTACCTTGTCTACTGATGCAGTTAGTCTATTGAAGATGCTACTTTACTAGCAATAAAATACAGATTTGGATGATATTCCGGTTCCTACTACACTTGTATCACTGGGGTTTCATTAAAGGTGTAGTACTGTTGAAGATAGGGAGAAAACAAAGGATCACTTTAAAGAGAAAGAGCTTCTGAAAGAAAAAAAGATAAGTTTACAAGAGTATGAATGGTACAGGACTGGGAAAGACATTTACTACATATCACACTTGTCTTTTAGAATTATCTTAGAAGTATCCTAACACCAGATTTAGGATAATTTTGAATATGACTGGAAATTGCTGGAAAATGACAGCACATGTGCCTAACAGCAGTTGCTCAACTTTATCTCCATCTCACCTGCCTACCTACATATCTTGGATTTCTCACTAGTCTCCTTGCTGTGATTAGGAATAAATGTTTAGATATCTCTTTTTCTATTAATTTAATCTTCTTGCTGCCTCTCATGAGCTGCTTATCATGGGGCAATATGATTATGATACCTGCAATATGTTAGTCAGTCACAGCAATGTGCAACTCATTTTATGTTTTTGCATAATGCAATCGCTCCACTTAATATGCTTTAAATCTCATTTTTAATTAGAAAATCAAAATCTTCAATGTAAAATTTTTGGATGGCTTCATATCTATGGAAAAAAGAAGTGATTTGCATGATATTTACCTCACCTAGAAATCAGAGAAGCAACTCATTGCACATGCAAACAAGTGAGCTATGGCATAATAAATGAACTCACTGCGTTAATGAAGTGCTGGGGCTGAGATTCTTCATGCTTACAAATCTTTACAGCCTAAGACTTCTGTTTTATTGCAAGGACAGAATTCTGTGTACTTGTGTTGTTTTAGAAGACCACATCACATTAAAGCATTTCATACAAAACACATCCATATGAGTGCAGACTTAAGATACATGATGTCCTAAGATTATTAATACAGTCAGCTATATTTTTTAGTACTAAATTCATTAGTAACACAGATTTGATCATCATGAGAGTTTATTTTTCAACACAATATTGTCAAGTAATTGAATTTGTACAAATATTTCTTGGTGTGACCTACCCTGACTTGCACACTCATTTTATTATGGTTGCCATTCTAATCAGTGTTAAACCTACTTGCAATGTGTGTTGGAAGATATTATCTTCTCCTAAATAGCATTGAAGGCTTTTATTAGTGAAGGAAATGAAGAAGTATATTTCCCTGCTATAGTACATGTCAGTTTTGAAAAGCTGTCCTATTTCTGTAGTGTTTCTCAGTATAAGTTACAATACTCCCAGCCTCAAAGTGAAAATTTTGCACAGTAACACAGATGGATTAAGAAACTGACAGGAGAATTAGCTCAAATAGGTGCTCCACCATTAAGCAAATCTCCTAGAAGCTCTGGTGGGGGTCGATGTCCCACCCTGAAATGGCACGTGCAAAGTATGTCTTGGTTTGGTGGCTTCGCATATCTGATTTCCCCGTGATTTAGTACGCAGCACACTAGCCTGGGACCATTCAGTCTCAACATGCTAATCTTGGCAAAGAAACAGATCGAAAAGTTCCCACCTTTCTTGATCTCATCCCTATTTCTGCCCATATGTTGCTTTCTGTGCTTCTTTCGAGAAGGTTATCTTTCAGCTTAGATCAGCCCAGTGATTCAGTTTTTACTGAAGACAGAAAAACCTGCCATCAGAGCCAAGGAGATCGTGAAATCTTACAGAGGGGTGAGAAGAAGAAGTAGGAGAAGCCATTTCATAAATTACTTCATAAACTACCTTTGCTGTTAAATCCAGCAAATCCTGAACTACAGTCCAAGTAGGGACCACAAGAGAAGGAACACAGTAGCTAAGACAAACAGACTTATCCAGGTCATTGATCAACTGTATTCATACCTCTGCTAAGATATATTACATGTGGTTGCAACAAATAAGGAAGCACGACATTCTGGCATCCCAGGAGCTGAGTGAACAGATCGGGGACGTTACAGCTTTCATTTACTCATAGCTGAAAACTTTTCAAGACTGTAGCTGAACAAGCAAATACAGGTTAAGAAAAAAAAAAGTAAATCCTAGTACAACTGAAGCCAAAACCAAGTTTTTACGGAACATAGCAGGAGCACCAGAGGTATTTAAATCTTTTGCAATTTAGATAATACTATTATTCTTCACAGCCTGATTGCATAAAGCTCTTCTCTTCCTACCATTAGAACAGCTTTTCATGGACTGCTGAGCCCAAAGTGTGTGAAAGTATAGCAAAAGGCTTTAAGAAAAAAAATGGCTGTTATTTTCTAAGCCCAAAAGGAACTGCTTTGTCTCCTTCCACCCAGTGCTGCTCACAAGGAATGGTACAGACCCTGCTGGGATGTTTTCAATTCCAAAATGATAAAGTGAAAAAGCTAATATCCCCAAACTGTTACCACTTTTTTTTTTGTATTTTTAGATAATGATAATTTTGCCTTGGTACACATTAAATCTTAATGGGAAGATAGAGTTGTCTACAAATTAATCAGCAATGACAGATGCCACAGTCTAATTATAGCACTGAAATGTGCAAAGAACTGTAATGAAAACTGATTACTATCCACATAATTTCTACAATTTTAATTATAATAAATACTTTAAATGACTGATTATATAAGTATGTCACATTTGCCTACTCCATTCCTCATTATAAAATTTCTACAGCAATAGAGTTGCTATGCTATATACTTTTATTCCATTAGTTTACTTCTTCCATTATGACCTATTTCAAATTTATTTTCCTGAATCAAAAAATTTAATTTGCGTGTTATTCTGTGGGAAGACGCTTAAGCAAGTAACCCACAATATTTAATTAGTATTTAAGCCACAAATAACACAGAAGAAATGTGTCTTTAACATGACATTGACAGGACAAGAGGAAATGGCCTCAATTTGCACCAGAGAAAATTTAAATAAGGTATTAGGACAAATTTCTTCACCGAAAGGGTGGTCAGGCACTGACATAGGCTGCCCAGAAGAGTGGTCATGTTCCCTGGAAGTGTTCAAAAATGGTGAAGATGTGGCACTTGGGGGCATGGTACAGTGGTAAACACAGCAGTGCCAGATTAACTGTTGGGCTTGATGATCTTAAAGTCTTTTTCCAGCAGAATTCTATGATTCTATGGTCAGAGACTGAAATCTTACGAAGGACTGTTGACCATCATGGCAAAACTGTACAAAGAAGCTGCAACCACCAAAGCCCACCACTCCCTGAAGATGCCTCCTGACTGGAACCTTGGACTGTGAGTTAAGCTGCCTAAGGGAATTTGAGATAAGATAAAGGTGACAATATTGTTCAATTATCTCAGGTCTAGGGAGAAGTAAACAAGGCTGAGGGAGAGGAATGCATCCACAAGAAAGCAAAACCCAGCAGCTGTCCTGAAAATCAGCCCTGGCTGGGTTTGGGGTGGGGGAAGCCATAGCCTACAGACTCATCTGCTGAAGCTGAGTTTGCACACACTCCCCTCCAACCAAGGGGCAGGAGGAGAGTTTTGGGTGTGTGACATAACCTCTGGTCAGAGGGAGTGAACACCCATCCTCCTTTACACAAACTGGCTCAGCTGTAAAATCCCCCACCCCGGGAAGGCCACATACACATGGGACACTCACATGAGGGGCAGCTGAGAAGGTGTCATAATCAAAGACCTCCAAAACGCTTCCCAGACTCATTCCTGAAGCCTTGCAACAGAGCACTGCATGTAATGCAAAGTGATGCAACTAATCTAGACTCTGTTGCAAGAGACTGTGTCAAATTTGTTCCCTCCTGAGGGGAGGTACCTGGGCATTCCCACCTATATATTAATCCACTGAACTCTATGTTTTTTGGGAGACACTAACCACTAAGAAGACCAGATGGAGAGGATCAACAGAACACCACTGGGATCCATGGAGTGGTTATATTTTCTGCTTAATCTGTCTCTGTCACTCTCTTTCTCTCCCCCCACCTCTTTTCTATTTCTTTCTTTCTCCCTCTCTCTCTCTCTCATTTTCTCTCTCTCTCATATTTACTATTAAATAAAATCCATACTATTGACTGGCATATGGTCTTGTTTGCAGTTTAATTCAGGCAGAGGAATCTCTCTCTAGAACTTTAAGGACCTGATCTTAACATCTATTATATCACCTTAAAGTTAGAAATTGTGAATCAACTACCTAAGTCAAACACCCTCCACAAAGTTCCCTCTTTTTGGAAGCCTAAGAATATCAAGGAAGTCCTGATATATGTCCACCATGAAGGGCTGATTTCAGGCTATGTGAGAGAAAAGAGAGGGAATATCAGAACTCAGGAACTCTCCATGGAAGGTGGTATGTCATCTGATTGAGAAGCATCTTCTATGCTATCTTCAGCTAAAACACTCAAGGATAATGATAGATGAATGGAGTGGGGCTAAGGAGCCCTGAAAGAGCTCTGAAAAGAGTAAGATATGTACAGAACAGAAAAAAATCCTCCTCCAAAAGAAAGAATAGAATTTTCCTCCAAAAGAAAGAATATTATCCCCTGTGAAGATAGAGTTGAAAGAACCACACTCACATGGGCATCGAAGTTCTAATTTGAGTTCAGAACTCCCACTACCACCTGAAAGGAGGGCACTCAAGCAAACAAACCAATTTTTCGTGAAGAGAATGGTATATAAAAACTCTCTTGTGCATTTTAGGGTCTTAGTATACTGTCTTAAGAGTTAGAGTTTCATGGTAATCATGGAGAAAATGGCTGGATAGAATCCCAAGAGGGCACTGAGTCCTTTATTAGACACCAATCAGTTTTAACAATACCAAATTTAAATACAAGCTGTACTCCTAATATACAAAGGGCAATGCATGTAAGCAATACCTGAGTGAGCGCGCGCACACACACACACACACACACACACACACGTAGAGCCCATTTTTGTCAAATGGAAACATTTCCTGCATGGTTTTGGGCATATGGTGCAGGAATATTGATCCCCTTCTGTGGCCCTCCTCTAAGGGCTGTTGCACCCTCTCTCTACATATACACACCCTCACACGCAAGGAATTTGTGGGCACATGCGAATTCAAGCCTATACAAAAATAGCATTATAGTGGTGTTGCCCGTAGCTTTCAGAGGCTGGCCCGTAAAGCTTTATTGCTTGATAAAACACGCGCTTCACCAAGACAGGCTTTGCACATGGTTGAATATCTGTCTCCTTTTTAAACAACACTGCATATCCTGCAGTGCTCAAGTCACTTTTTAAAAATCCATTCACACTGAACTATATTCTGCATATGCTAACATCTATTCTGGGACAGAAAGACAGAAGAGTGTGTTTTGATGAGATAGGGAAAAGGGTGGGGAGAGATGCAAAATATTTAAAGCAAAAGTTCTGAAAACATAAAAGTCTAAATTGGCCCAGATGCTTAACTGCTTTGAGCATCCCTGGGCATACAGCTTGTGCCTAATGAAGCAGCATTAGTTTAGCCTTTGGATGTAAGCAACACATTCAGTCACCCCTGATGCATCACTGAGAATAATTGGACCATGCTAAAGGATATCAGATGAGTGCCAAAGATATGTGTCATTCAACATATAAATGTCATAATTATTTCAACTAGAAGAAATGCCCAAAATAAAGCCCTTATAAAGGCTGGCAACATAAAGCACATTCTCATTTTGAATATAAATGAATTTAAAAATAAAATTGTTTATTTTACTTCCCAGAGTTGCAGTGTTCACTGTTTTTATCCATAATTTACTGTCATTCATTACTTAATTTACTTTAATTCTGGTAAATTAGTTTTGTTTTCTAAGCCTTCTTAGGAAGTCAGTTTGACAGATGGAAAACTATCAGTATTAGAACTCATATTCTTCACTGTTCAGGGATTTTCATGTATTTTCTGAACTAGAATGGATGGAATAATTGTCCTGCTTGTACAAGAAGATGCTTGACCCAGAAAGGAGCAGCAGCCAATTGACTGCATTAAAAAAAACCAGTGTTGAGGATAAAATTTAATGTCTTAAATTGTTGGTGAACTGGGTGCAAGCTCTGTCACAGACACAAAGAAATCTTAACCTGATTATTTCAAAGTAACCATGGAGCTTCAGCTCATAAAAGCAAGTTCTGCTTCCTCAGCGTTCTTCATTGCAGTCAGGTTTACTCTGCCTGCTGCTCCATCTAAGGACAGCAAGGAGCCTACTACAGCCTTGAAACAAGCAGATGCAACAGCTTAGCAGGTGCAACAGCTTAGCAGAAGCAGAATAGCTGCTGGTTATTCTAAGTGAAAACCTTTCAGATATGATCCTCCCAGTCAGTGAGATACCTGTACAATCATTGTGCTCCACCATGGTGCATAGAAGGAGGATCAGAGACAATGGGCATAAATTGAAACAAGGAGGTTCAGACTGGAGATAAGGAGCATCTTTTTTCCCCTGACGCTGCTTGGAGCAGGGGGTTGGATAGACTAGAGAATTCTTGAGGTCACTTCCAACCTGAATTATGGTCCTGCATATGCAGAAGAAATAGGAATATGGTTATTAGTAGGACTTCCTTTGTGCATTTGAATGTATCGATGCAGCAATACCTACCGCTACTCCATCTGAAACCAGTGACCTCATCCCTTTTTGATAAAGGTTCTGATAAAAGCTGATATTCTAGCACATGTGGATTTTTAAAAACTTTATATAAATCTTTGGTCTTTACGAAAATAAATATTCATCACAAAAAGTAAAACATATGCACCCCTTGTACAAACCTGAATTGCTACTATTTCTTCATTGGTCATAGAGGTATTTCAGGTTATTTGAAGAAATACTAGATCAGGCAAATTTGACCTTGACATATCTTTGGTTTTAAAGGAAACAAAAAAAAGTTAGTCAAGGGTCATTTTAGGTGCTTTATATTGTTTGAGTCTCAAGCCAAGACATCTCTAAGGTGTTGGTTTGTTTTTCTTTTGTGGGTTGGTTTGGTTTTCTCCCTAATGTAGAAGTTCCTCTCTCTTTTCCACTTCTGTTTCAATGATCTGAACAAATATTGAGGATAACTGGTCATGGAGAACTTGTCAATGTGCCACAAATGCCTAACAAATTCAGAAGAGGTAAAATATAATTATTTTCTTGCTCACTTAATTATTATAAAAAAACCCCATGCTGTTACTTGTAAAAAAATCAAAGGCACAACATAAGCAGGAATGTGATTTTAAAGTTGACAAACCATCTAAATGGTTTGATAGCATCACAACTTGTGTGTTATAAATAATTTGATAAGAGAGGGATGACTTTCTCAAAAGGAACTGTTGACTCAGGTTCCTAGAAGTATTCCTTTTGGCACAAGTATGCATCTTCAATCCTCTATAATGTCTAGAACTCAGTTTGGCTAGGATACTAAATGCTTACTTTGAGCACATAGATTTTCAGCTTGGGTTAAAGAAGAATCAGTCTAGTGTTTTGTGCTCCAGTTCTCAACACTGGACTAGAGTGTAAGAGGCCACAATGTCAGTACTGGGGCCAGAGCCCTTTATCTCATGTTGAGCACATTTTGCTCAACGTGACAGCAGTGGATGTGCAGTGAAGGGAATGAGCAGGAAGAAGATCCAGGCTCTGACCACGGCCTGAGATGTCAGAACCTGCAGCAAAAAGCATACAACAGGTAGTAGGATTTCAGCCTGGGGGAAGTGCACAGTGATGAGGTGTAAATGTAAATGTAAATGTAAATGTAAATGTAAATGTAAATGTAAATGTAAATGCGTGTCTTTTCTTAGCCTAGAAGGCACTGGCTGTTTTGTTGCATAGTGACACACTTCCAAAGAATAACATGCTCCAGGACATTCTTCAGGTAAGGGCAAAAACAAGTGGAAATATCACAAGCAGAAGCAAACCTTCAGATTGGGTCCGGCACATATAAATCAAATTTTAACATCCTGGTGTTTCATGATGACATTCTGCTAAATCACTAGAACTGAATGCTAGACAGTGTCATCAGAAGGTTGCAAGCTAGAGTAGAACACTGCCTCCAAAGTAGTCAAAAGACTCAAAGATTAGAGACTAAAGAATAACAGTTGTATTAGGACAAAATAATTCTAAAAGTATCCATTATTAAGCTGTTAAAAAAACCCAAGTAGATATTTAGCTGCTATGTAAGATTTAAAATCTTCATATAATGAGCAGTTCATGAGTAAAAAACCAAGTTGTGACAGCCTTTGCCTGTTTAAATCTTCAAAAGGATCAAAGACCTCTTTGTCATTTGCTTCATGCTCCTGGAATTGGTTTCAGACATTGTCAACATAAATGAAGTTGATGAATTTTTTGTTTTGAATCCATACTAGTGATCAAAACATTTCTATTCTTGACAAAAATTTCTCAAGAAACAAGACTAAACCACTCACATATTCCTGCAGAGTAAGACAGTCAAAGAGAAGGCCTCAGCAGAGTATTCTGAGGAAAGAGATGAATGAAAGCACATGCTTCCAATTACAAATGCAGAAACAAGTAAATGAAATCCTAGAAGTTTTATTAACTGGTGTTATTCTAAAGCATTTTCTTTTGACAGATTGAACATATCATACTTACAAACTGGTAGCTAATGGGAATCAGTGTCTTGACATGCAGTTTCTGCTTTGGAACTGCAATAGGCAGGGCCCCCTGAAATTCCCCCTCAAACTACAGGAGTGAAGGGTGGGGGATTGTTATTCAGAGCTATTCCCAGTTTTACCATCTGCTATCTCATGTTTAATATTTACATAAAACTTAGAGAAAAAAAGTAATTATGCATCCAGTAAGAAAACCATGCATAAACATTTCTCATAACATTTTACCAGTTTCTTCTCAGAAGTCAGTAACAGAAGAAAGAAGCCTGAAGCCAGAAATATGCTAATTAGGGTGCACAGATATTAATCAAGAGACTTAAGAAGAAGAGAGAAAGGAAAGGATTTGGTTTCCTGCACTGGAAGATGATATCCTGGTGCTAATTCACAGGAAATTACAGGAAATAAACAAGAAAGAGAAATGCAGATAATATCACCCGGGACTGAAGAAGGAAAGACTTGCCCCAAACCTTAACCTAAATGACTTCAGCAAATGCCTTCCAAAACAGAAGTCAGAGAACTGCGCCTCCAAACACTCCCAAAGATGTACCAATCCCTAAATTATTTCTTTTGGGCTATCAGGTTTGAAGGCTGTCTTAGGTACTTAAACTGCTAGGGGGAATCTTTATTGTTAAATACATCTTAATAATTTATTTTATGAACTTTTTAATAAGTTTCATTAATTTTTCTACATCTAAACCTATTTCATTTTAACTCCTATTACATGCAACATGACTGAATAAACAAGGACTTCCTCCATATTGAGTAGATCATTTTGGAAAACATCCTACATCACCTTCTGTTTCCATTGAGTACCAAGCAAGTTTTCCTGTCTCCCAGCTGCATAAGCAGGCTCTGTACAGGTCCAGCCATTTCAAGGCGTGAAGGACCAGCAAAGAAAGCTGTTGCTTGTAACAAAGCATGACAGAGAAGATGGAGATTTCCTAGGTCTCATTTTGCAGCAGTTCAATGTAGAAAATGGGAAAAACTGAGGGAAGAAGTGGCTCTTCACTACCCCATAAAAACACCTAACATATAAATACTCAAAGAATAAGAGTTTAATAAATAAAATGCTGCAGATCGGTAGGTCTTTGCTGCAGACAGCTGTGAGAGTGGGGCAGGAACTACACTGCAATTGACACTGAGCAGCACTGAGACTTCCAGTTTAGCCAGCAGAACTTCCTCAACTTCCTAAACTTCCAGGTGCTACTCAGTTAATAAAATGTTTGTCTGTTCTTGTAATCTTTGCACATCATTAATCCCTATTCAGACAAGAGTCTTAGCTCTGATCTCTGTTGTTTTTGAACAAAGAGTAGTCCTAGAAAAATAAAAAATTATATCAGAGAAGCTGAGATCACAGTTGGGCCAATTAATGTGAGGTTTTAATAATTTCCATCAAAGTGCCAATCATGTGTTGCTAATGACTGGAGCCTCATTCTCCTGTTTGTATATTTTTCTTCCCCCTTAGTCTTTATTATGTGCAATCCATAGAACTTCACCCAAGTTTCTTAATCATAATGCATCTCTTAATTGGACTTCATCCTAAAAAATTATATTCTTCTTTGATACCTGGGAATATATTGCTAAAATGTTTGTGATGAAGCCAAATGCTTTACTCACATTGTTGCAGGGTGGATTCAGGGTCTGAAAAGGGCTTACAGATTCTCCGTGTTACCACGAAACACCTCCCAGTCCACAGCCCAGAATCCTTCACTGGACATCTTCTAGGACATCAGGAGCAGAAAAGGCTTCACTCTTAAAGCCTAAAGAAAACAGTTCCCCTTTTTGGGCACAGGCTTAATAACAGTGTACTTACACATAGATATAGAAATACGTACCTTTTTTTCATAGTATTTTCTGAGTAAAGGATGTAAATGACTAAACAAATTTTGAAGAATGTACTTGAATTTGTGCTTACACAATTTAAAAAAAGTCATTTTTTCAGCAGGATGATGGCACTTTCATTTAGTCTTTTTATTT
The DNA here is from genome assembly GCA_018881555.1 of Amblyornis subalaris. NCBI lineage: Eukaryota > Metazoa > Chordata > Aves > Passeriformes > Ptilonorhynchidae > Amblyornis > Amblyornis subalaris. Next base: position 1,272,351 of record JACAXG010000146.1, on the reverse strand, counting down.
TAGCAATTCTTTATTTTTGTTTTATTGCGGAGTAGGAAACACATATTCCTCATCCCATAACCTAAACTCACAAGAGATTTGAGATTGAAACTCCTGACCAGGAGGAACTGAAGTTCAAACTTCGTTGTCCTGAATGTATGCTTTATTCTCTGATCTCCTATGTATGAGAGGTGGCCTCCCTAGTGGCATACCTCAAAATCTTGTCCAATTGATGCATTTTGCACACACTGAAAACACAGAATAGACCTGGGTCATGAAAGACAGGTATCTAAGTCTTAGATATTTAAGCTCTGGACATTAACCAAACATCAAATGAAACTGACACTTATTGAAAAATAAAGTATTTGTGTGCATTTTCAGACAAGTCATTGCTAAAACTTGGTGCACCTTGGAAGCTTAAGTATCACAATCTAAGTAAAAAAATCAACAAGAATTTTTCAGTCTTAACAGTTTGAATTCAGATTTAAGCCACAAGAATGTCAATTTATGGGAAGGATGGGATGTTGGTTGAGGAATGGCATAATTAAAATCTAACTCCACAAAGGAGGCTGCTATGGATGAAGAAGAGAGAATCCTTGATGTCAGGGACGATAAAATATAGATTCGTTTAGAAAGTTTAGGTATTTTCTTTAGCTACTTTGAATTCCAAAATATCTTATATATGAAAGATAAACATTAATTTGTAGAAAACAGTTTCAGCGAAGGGTGAATACAGTGCAACTTTGGAGCTGCAGAAATCTAATTTCTCTTTATCTGTTGCTCTAGAAGGTATGCTCTATAGAATTGTGCAAGTTATGTTTAATAGAAGCCCAAAGCTATTGCTATCAGAGGGCACCTTAGTCTTTTTCAAAGCAGCTTACTGTAAGTGAAATTAGTAGAAGAGTGGAAAAAAAAGATAGACTTTCTTTGTGGAGGAGAGTGGTATGGTCTGTGTGTGTCTTTTGGGGCTTTGGAGAGGTGTTTTGCATGAAAGTCAGGATAATTAAATTGGTCCAATAAAAGGTGAAGTTTGTTGGACAGATTGTGATTCATTAGGAGTGTTTTCTTTCTGTGTTTGTGTGCAAGTCTGACATTCACAGACATCACAATAGCCTCAAGCCAGAAATGTTCACTTTTTCATTTTCTGTAGTATCTCACGACCAGGAAGACAGAGCTCCTGAATGGGTAAAGATGATAATGCTGGAGATGTTATCTAGGTGAAGTAGAGACATATAGGAGGTATACACTGCCTAAAAAGAAGCTATAAATCTCATAAATTAATGCAAGAGGAGTAGAGGGGAAATCTGGAGAAAATAGAATTAGGTTTTCAGCTCATCTGCTTTCAAAGTTCCAACAACTTTTTCACTGTGTCAGCCACAAAAAAATATTATCCTGGACATTTGCTAACATTTCAGAAGATTAAACTGGAGAATGGTCACAAATATCCTATCCCTGAATACCAAAACACTTTGGTATAATCTAAAAGGACGTTCTAAAATATACAAGTATATTTCAATAATTTATCAATAGCTCTGTGACTCATGTTGCATTCTGACTGAATAAGCCTTCTGTAGACAATTTTAATAATAGTTATTAAAATTTTGAAAGCATGTGCACTTAAGCAAGCATGTTAATATGCTAATTATCTTAGTAAAGTAACTACCTCAGTCAAAGATAGCCTACAATTTCAAAGCAAAGTCACAAGGAAGATGACATTCATAAGTTCATAAATAAATTTAGTAGGTAATCAAGTTAAATTTTGAGTTTCATGCTACAAGACAAGGGATCCTGCATGTTCCTTTGCCTTTGCAGTGTACATTTTTCCATCTATTCTGCCTCAGGGACCACCTTTGGACTTTTGGATTAATCAAGAACATGTAAAGGTTTGCAGAAAAACAACCAAATAAACAAAAAAAACCACAAAACAAACCAAACGAAAAATCCTGCCGCAGATACAAATCCTCTTATGGTGTAAAGTTTGTTCCACTGATTAATAATAAGAATTTTTATCATTTGAAAAAAAAAAATCAATTAAGCCACTATAGATTAAGGAAGCTTTAGAGAATAGAAAATCTGAAACACAGCTAGGATACATTCTTAGAAAACACACCTTCACCTTCTAGTTGACTTTAGTGGTCTACAGGCAATAGTAGTAGTTTGATATAAAGAAAATACTTTAATGAATGCATTTTCTCTGCAAGTTTTGAACACATCTGTTAATGTGTTTTCAGCATTTCCCAACATGACCTGGACTTCTAACTGATAAATTAAGGGAAATAACAGCAATAAATTAATGAGTTCTCAGGATGACATCTGTTCTGAAAATATAAGCTGGCTTTTATATTTTATCAAAGCAAAGTCTATACATAAACAATTAAAGTTCTCCCAGGTTTAGATCATGTTGGTCTCAAATCTCACAAGGGTATACATTAGCACTAGAATGACATATCAGGAATCAGGAATTGGAAATTTTCAGAGGGACAAAAACTGCGGAAAAGTATCCCTTGGACAATACAAAAGAGGACTGACATTCTCATTATAAGCAGAAACAAGCTGAAGAGCTGTCCACCCCAGAGAACTAACTTCGAGAGATAGAGACACCAGGATATGGTCTAAAGAAAGTGCATTTCGTGAGTCCAAAAAATGGTATATGTCAGCTACAAAAAGATAGGAGATTCATCAGATGCAAAATAAGTAAAAGAAAAATCCTCACTTCTGCAAAAAAACACCTAAGTTATGATTATATTTATTTATCATTAATTATTTTATTTCTTTCAAGTGTTTCAGGTTATTTATAAGCCTTGTATTACCTCCTGAGACAAATATCTTTAAAATATGAAAATCGGGGGAGCTCAAAAAATATTTGTTTATTTGGCAAGACAGAAATTAAATCTTGTATGCAATTCTTTGTATGTCAGATGAAGATTTGTCCCATAATACGAAAGGTATTACAGATTTGCCTGCTTACTATGCTTTCAGGCCAGAGAGTAAGAATGAACAAAATTACTCTTGCTTTGAGGAATAAAAGTTTTGTAAGAACAATAATTTTTTATATATATATATATACACACACATATATATATATATGTGTGTGTGTGTGTGTGTGTATATATATATATATATATATAATGTGACTTTGGTATTATTCTTTCATAAGAAGACACTGGCAGACAAAGCAGCTGTCCAGACACACATTGGGGTTTAATATTATCAGCATGTGAATTAAATGGTCCCAATAGCATGCATTTATTCCTTTTCCTCTGGACAGACTTTTCTTGACAAACAGGTACCAGAATGCCTTTTAAGGAGCTTCCAAGAGGAACTGTTGCTTTTACAACAATGAACAACAGTGAAAGTGTGCAAGCAAGAAGCTGGGTTAGGGAAGATATGATCCTGTCCCTGTATATCCTACAAGGATGGACGGAAGACAATCCTTCTAATTTGGAGTCCATGGCACAGAACAGAGCAGTCATCACTGATGGGACACAGTGGTTACAGCATCTGCGACCTCCTGCACCTTCAGTGTTTGTGGAGCAAGAGAATCCAGTAATGAAGCATTACTGCCTACACATCGGGTGTACTTACCTACCGTAAAGGGAAATACCTGTCAGGAGTCTTGTATTTGGGCACCCGCACCTCACACACACCAAATTGTATAGCTTTCTATGCTATAGAATTCTGCCCACAGTTAGAACTGGTCAACCATACAAACCCTAAAATCTTGCAATCCCGTGCAACAGAAAAATGCTTTGTTCGTAATAAGGCTCCTGCCAAGTAATGGCAAGGGCATACAGCGACCAGCATTTTTTTTAGCCAGTCTGTCTTAATAAACCAGAGCATATTAACTTTCCATATCTACCCACTAGGTCGTGAGATGAGGAATATGTATTTTCTATTCCATATCTTTACTGAATAACAAGAAATTGGGCAAGAAAGGCAAGACATTGGCACGGCTGAGTCAAAACCTGGTGGTCAAACTAAAGGGAAAGAAGCAATTGCACAGGAAGTGGAAGCTAGGACAAGGTGAAGCTGGAACTGAACCTGGCAAGAGATGCAAAGAATAACAGGAAAGGCTTCTACAGGTATCTTAACCAGAAAACAAAGGTCCAAGAAGGTGTACACCCACCTGATAAACAATGCTGGAAGACTGGTAACAATGGATGAGGGGAAGCTTGAGGTACTCCAAAAAATTTGGACACAGTCTTCAACAGTAACCTTTCTTCCCACACCTCTGGAGTGGATGGACAGCAGCACGGGGACTGAGGGAGTGAAGTGTGACAGCAGGACGGGGACTGGGGCAGCAAAGTGCTTGCCACTGTAAGTAAAGATCAGGTTCAAGACTACCTGAGGAACCTGAACGTACGTAAGTCTAAGGGATCCGATGAGATGCATCCCAGAATGCTGAGGGAATTGGCTGATGTAGTTGCCAAGCCACTCTCCATATTTGAAAAGTCATGCCATTCAGACAAAGTCCCAGGTGACTGAAAAAGGGAAAACACTGTACGCATCTGTAAAAAAGGTAGCAAGGAGGATCCTGGGAACTATCAGGGTCAGCCTTTTACATACTGGTTTCTCGTTGGTGCACTTGCTTAGTGTCTTATAGCTTAAAGCTATTTCTCACCTGTGTCTTTCCTGATACAAAAATGAGATCTTAAAGGCAATATTTGAATAGAAGGCGTTTTATACCTCCTTGCTGAAGATGGGGGACTATCCTAGAAGAGAAATTTGAGATTTACATCGTCAGATACAATTAGTAAGAGTCTGATAGACTCTACAGCTCTACAAAACTATCTTAGACTCAACTTCATATTTGCTTTTTGCTCTTTAACTGAAAAATATAAATTAATCACATAATGTCTTGTAATCTGTGTATTTCAATCAGATACTTCAAAGTATAACATTGTGTCTTTATGAGAAGAAAATGTATTGCAAAACTACAGATTTTGTTATGTAGCTCTTTTAGATTATCTGCAGGAATTTACAGAGAAGTTCACTGCAAAACATAAATATGCACATTTTGAACATCCTGATCATATAAAATTCTCGAATTCCTATGCAGTTATGAGGAAACCGATCAATTACTTATCCTCTCTCCTGTCTATAATCGTGGAACTTTCTTCATTAAAAACAAGCACACATAATTGAAATAAAGATGTGAGAGGGGCATTTTAGGTTAGAAATTAAGAAAAGGTTCTTCACCCAGATGGAGGCTGGGCACTGGAACAGGATCCCCGGGGAAGTGGTCACAGCACCAAGCCTGACAGAGTTCAAGAAGCATTTGGACAACACTCTCAGGCACGTGGTGTGATTCTTGGGGATGATGCCATGCAGGGCCAGGAGCTGGACTTTGATGATCTCTGTGGGTCCTTTCCAACTCAGCATATTCTATGCTTCTATGATGTTTAATCTGTATCAACCTTCCTTTTGATTGACTATGGACACAAAATGATTACTGTTTAAATACATTGCATTTTTGCTCATATTTTTTTTTTAAAAAAAAGGTAATTTTGCTAGACTTTCAAGTTCCAAGTTTTTATTGAGATAATCAGATCCAATTTGACAGAGTTCCTTTCTCATAATGATACTCTGAGCCAGCGACTAAAAATGAAAAGCAAAATATGGTCTTGACAGGATAGAAAACTTGAGAAACATGTTTTCCTACAAAAATGAAATTCTTCTTTTCTAATTTGTTGCCACTCTGCTGTGCATGGCAGTAGAGACCAATTGAGCATTTACAAAGTATGGAAAGCACAGTGCCAGTAGACAGTGAATTTTTATAGATGTGCTTGAAAGAAAAATGAATTTATAATTAAGGATCCTTTTCCTGGGTTTATTCTTCAAAGGTAGCTGTGGCGTATAACACATAGGAATAGTTGTCAGTAGAGGGGTGAAGCTGTCTAAGCATTATTTTAAGAGGAAAATTGAAGTGTTTCATGGCTAAAGACTTTAAATGTTTTATGCTCCCTCAGACACTTTTCCAACCTTATGAAAACAATTCATGAAAGGACATTTTTCTATTAGAAAAAGTACTAAGGCATAGTCTCATTCAAGAGATTTCTGAAGGTGCTTCATTTAGAGTCTAATAGTTTAGCCAAAATAGAGAAGCTATTTAAAAAACTGGAAAAAAACTTCAGTTACATTTCAATCTTACTACTTTGTAACAGAATGAACAGTCAAATGCCCTAATATAGATGAAAGACATGCTGAAAAATACATTTCTTCTAAAAAAAGTTCTTTAATGAATATCATATTTTTATGCATATGGTAATTCTGTAGTTTAAGCATAATGACAAATACTCGGGGCACAAAATTTTATTTCACATCTTAAAATTTTTGTTATTTTAACTTATAAATTATTCATTGTGAATACTTTACTGCTCTCTTAAGCTGTTGGAATTCGAGAAGAATATTTTTTTTCTTTATGAAACTTACTATCACATACTCAACACTACCTTAAATAACTATATGTTACAATCCATTATTTTTTAAGGCATGGCCAGACCTTGCTTCAGTGTCTCCAAACTGATAATGAAACTACTCTCCATTGCTATGTTATTGTGGTTTTTAAGTCGGAGTATAGAGTGATAATGTGGAAAAAAGAATAGAAACATGGAGGGACAAAAAAGGTAGAGAATTTAAATTATCTAGAAGATGTAGTGAATGGACATAAGAAATCATATATCATTGATTGCACTATGAAATGTTATTATCCAGCCATGGCACTCTCACAGAAAATATTAGAAATTTGCACTAGAGCTGAGACTATGTGAGTTATACCCACATAAACTGGGGTCAGACTTCAATTAAGGGGTGACTTCATTCAGTATTACCAACCTGGTGAACAGCTGTGGTGGTGACAATTTTAAACACACACACGTACACACACCCGTCTTTGTTTTTCTCAGTTTTATATCTTTCTTATGGACTGCAATGAGTCTTGGTGACAAAAAATGTCTGTGTAAGAGGCTGACATTCAGCAGGGAAGAAGCATTAGTTTTGAAATGTAAGGATACAGGACTTTGCTACATTCTCTACATTCAGATCCTATATTTAAGGGGAAATTAATTCCGATATTTCCAGGATAGAATTTGAAAACTAGTTTTGAAGCATATATAATTTGCTTCAGAAGCACAACAAAAATGAAAGAAACATACCCTGAGTACCAAAGATCACTGTATTTGGCTGTCTCTAACCTCGTGCATAGACAAATTTCCCTGAAAATCAGTGGCACAAAGAGAATTCAAACACTCAACAAAGAGCATCTGGGATAGATTGTCTGCTTTCATTGACTAATGTACTCCACCGCTTTATATGAGGTCCTCCCATTAAATGTCAGCCTGTGTTGACACCAGCCAAAAAAAGAAATATAATGCAGGGTTTGTGCAACTATCTTGATTCAACAGGTTTCTATGCTTGAACATTTTTATGCTCTCAAAGAAGTCCTGTTCACTTATTGGTTTTCATCAGCAAGAATGAAGTAACAATGAGGGCACTCTTGTGGGTTTGGGTTTTTTGTTTCTTTTATGTACAACAAATACATTTCCACAAATAAATATCTCAAAAGCACCTTCACAATTGGCTTTCAGCATGGACTAGCACAATACACAAAACATGTTGGAACATTAGTGTGGTTTCATACAGTGCTTTTCAAACACTGTGATAAGAGCTCTTTTCAAAACCGAAGACTGAATGATGGAAGCATATTGACTTGAAGGCAAGATCTGSCTTTTCTGTTATTCCATGTCATTACAAGCTTTAGACATTAGAACAAGTTTTATATAAATGATGCACACTGCAAAAACTGCCTTTACTCTACAAAAAATATCAGAAGCCAGTCAAGATAGCTAGGCAAAAAGCAGTCTAATTTAAAATCTGTCAGAAATAAAGAGCCCTCCTGGTGAGATACTCCATGGTGAGGTCTTAGATATGAGATCACATCCAAACCATAACTTCTGTATAGAAGTAACAGCTTCAACTCAATTGTTTTTACGGTCCCTTATTTATACCGAAATTGAATTATATCTACTAAAGAGCAAACGTTGTCACTGTCTGTGGCTGAAGAAGCAAGTAATGCTGGGTTGTACAGAGATTTAACCAAGACAGTAATGAGGGCAATTCATTTATAAAGTGTTCACCTGGCAAAAGCAGCAGCATACCGTAATCAAATTCAATAGGATTACACCAGCAATTAGGACTAGAGAGCTAGATTCTCTGCTATGATATACCCTGCAGATTTGTACATCTACAGAATCTCTATGTGGGGAATTTTAAACAAGATCTGAATGGTGGCATTTTATTTTGTGGTGTAAGGCATAAGAACCACATCACTGTAGAGACTGTATTCCCTTTTTTAAAGCCTTCCTGGATGATAAGTCGTGTCTCCTGGTTGAATGTTTTGCATCACTGAGTCCAGTTTCCTGTAAACACAGACACCTATCACTCTCTCAGTAGTGTATACAGTACCATCTGTAAAGCAGATAGTCTCTTTGCTCCAGTGCTGTGATCAGACACAATTCCGGAACCTCTCTGTCATTGCAAATCCAAGTTTGTTAGTGGCCAGTCTACACCAAACATGAAGTAAGATAACAGAAAAAAAGCAAAAAAGCTTCATGATCATTCTTATATTTAACAAATATATATTATAAACAAAGTTCTTTTTTAAAATGGACACACAGAATTCCAGGTTTTATTTATTTCAATAACCTCCAAAGCATTTGAGGTTCATTAATGGCTGTTATGAGTCCTTCTACTCTTTCATGTTGGTATCTTTTTAAGTGGGTGCTAGAGCTCAGAAGCTTCCTCTTCTGTTCTGTTGTAGAGCAGAAGTATTTTTCCTTTGTCATGGAGAAAGGCAATCATTTCAATGATACACTAGAGAACACATGCTGAATCAGCAGCAAAGATAAGGTGAGCTCTCCAGTATTCCCAGCCACTCCTGTTTGACTGTAAGTTCTGGAAATCTCCACCACAGTGCAAATTCCTCATGAACACCAACCTCGAGGCACCATCTCCCGTGAGGATTACTAGGGTGCTGGAGAAGGACATCTTGTTCTTTCAAGATCTCCTGAAGTCTCTCACAAAATGTAGGTGTACCTTTAATTATTCCTCAAATTTCTCATCCATCCCTAGACTGCTCATCTCAGTTTCCCATGAACTCAGAAATGATATGCAAATTATTTGTATAGATGGCCAGTTTAGAGCAGTTGCCTGAGACCTAGAACTGTCCTTACACAATGAACAATCCCTCAAAGTATAACTTCCTATCTTTTAAAACAGAACAAAGTCTTTAAATTCGAACCTTCTTCACCTGTGAAGACAAAAGAGAAGTCTTAGTGACTTTTCATGCTGATTTCTTTCCAAGGAAAATAAAGTTTCATACATTAAATGAAAGTGATGATGAGATTCATGTCAACTCACTTCATACACTTAGGCTGGTATGCACTCAAAGTCATCCGATCTGTTTTAGGAGATGAACTGGCCTGTAAATACACTTGTTTTTTTATTTTTATTTCCAACAGAAGGAGCTGATATAGTAATCTAAGACTTAGACATCTAGGTTTTAAATGTCTACGGTCTAAGAGGTGACTCATGGTCAAGGTGCCATCACTCAGAGGAGGTGCCTGCAATGGTAGAATTCAGCTTCTCTATTCATTTACCCTCTTCCCGGGTGCCCATCTAGGGCTAACAGTAACATTGCCTCAAGTGCTGCCCATTGGAATCCAGACTATCAAAAGGCACATCTGTGAATTGAAGGCTCGTGAAAACAAATACCAAATCCATTATTAAACCAGATTTATTTCTTTCTTCAGTTGATTCTGTGCATACTCTGGTTGATCTGCAGACTTCCCAAATCTGCTGTTCCCAAGAATTTTTACAGGTCTGAAGATTTTAGTTCAGAAGTTTCCTCCAAGTTTCATCAATATTCAGGTGACAAAAATCCATGTAAATCCAGGGGCTGAAGCTCAATGGACGCCACAGAATTCTGTGCTAGGTTTTACAGCAATCCCACATTGTCATTCCATCAATGTCAGACAGTGGGGAAAACAAGACCCTACTGTCTTCAATATTGTGATTCTATCCTCAAACTTAATAGCATGGGTACTGTCATTCAGCAATTTTAAGACACAGAATAAGCCATAAACCAGGACCCTGGCACTGGCAAAAGGAGTAAAAGGAGACCTCAGATCTGAACTAAGATCTCCCTCTTTCCTGTTCTAGATAAGAATGTGGTATGTCCCTGTATTTTATCCACATCAATTAATGAATTTATTCCAGCAGAGCGAAGGAAAACAAGGAAGGAGGAGAAGTCTAACCCCACTGTAATGAGACAACACCTTTTTACTTTCTTTTTACCAAAATACTAAGTCAATCCAGATTCCAGCATCCAAGTCCAAGAAATTACATAGATGTTGAGAAGGATCAAGCAACCTGTATAGCCATGTAATAGTCCCAGTGCACTTTGAATTAATTATAAACCCAGCAGGAGCTCGTAAAGCATTGTACAGAACAGCAACAACAATTATTCTTAACTGTAGGCCCAGCTGGCTCCCAATCTTAAACCAGCACGAGTTTTGCTAATAACCATAGCAATACCAGAAAAATAAATAACTTTTCTCAACACAATCATTATTTACTTGCATCCACCCCACTGATGTAATTTAACTTGGACTCTTTATTCTATTTGCTCTCCTCATGTCTCCCAACCAGGGTATCCAGGACATATGACACTAAAGTATATGCTGAATAACTGCATTGTTCCCACACTACAGAAGATCCACCAACTAGAGCTGGGAGCACTGAATTGAAAAGAAACACAGGAAAACCTGTACAGATCTCTCTTATTTAATTAGTTTATCTCATAGATTGAATATAAACCTGTGTATAATGTAACAAATATCATCAGTGCTGACACATGATTTGTGTCAGGAAAGATGATCTCATAACAGGTATCTAGAATTCAATTTTTATAAAATGAATAAAAAAATACAGTTTGCCACTCATAACAGTATAGTTTTCAAGGAATGGGAGAAAAAAAGAATACTGAAATCTGAGTGTGACTGAGTCAGAATATGAAATTTTCATGTCTCCAGGCTGTTAATTCAAGAGAGGGTGTAGACTGGCAATTGCCAGAAATTAAATGGAAAGTAAGTTGTGACGTTCTGTCAAACTTCACCTGCAAGTGCACAATATTGATAAAAATAAACTCAGCTCAACCCTTCTGTTTCCACAAAGCATGAAAAATAGAAGATTAAAGTTATATTCTCAGTGTAATAAAAATGAATCTGTTTAATAGATTCAAAGTGAAAAACATGTTTTGCAATTCTAACTAGTGTATTAATCACACTTCCTATATTCAGGAATGTAGAGTAACATTTTCAAAAGCGTCCAAGATTTTTCACTGGCCAGACTTTAAGTTCTCTTTAAAAGTTTGGGTTTAGATCAAATGAAATGTGCAGAACAGCAGTTCCCGGCCATCACTGGTCCTTAAGTAAGAATTCCGTGAAAGCAACATTTTTGTAGCAACCCGGCATTGTGTCCATCCAGCTCTGCTCAATTTTAACCTTTCAGTTGCCTCTGAATGTGAGCAACATCACAGGATCATACACAGCATTTCCCCTCGATGTGCAAACTGTTGCTCTGAAACAGCTTCAAGAGAAATAAATGAAGTTAGATATGTTAGTTTTACTAAAGATATCTTAGACTATTACAGCTTTACTTTCTGCTATGTGTATTCATTGTTCAAACTCAGTCTTCCAAGGTGATACATGAAGATGGATTCTAGTTCTTCCATGAAACCCCACCTGTTTTCTGTGAAGCTTTTCTGTGAAGCTTCTTTCAAGTATATAGTCGTATGACTAACACAGACTTACAGCTCTTTGCACTTCGTTCTTTCCGAAGCAAAAACAGATAGGAAAGTACCATTTGTCTCTATATTTGTCTTTTATTGGCCCTAATATAGTAACATTACTCTTCGGATTCATTGTACTACCTTCTGTTTGTTTACATGCAAAAAAATATATGTAATACAATGGAATTCTTTACGATAAACACCAATGTGCTTCTCTTCATATAACACTTCTTTAACTCACTCTTGATCCTCTGTTGTGCTTTTTTTTTAAAGCTTTGCAATGACATATTTCAATTTTTTTTTATAATTATCTGGCAGAATGCCATTGCAGTGACTTCTGCAATCTGTTTAAGATCTTTGGAAAGTATTATTAGCTCTGGAAAACAGGACTTTTATGACCTAGAGGAGTAAAGACCTCTTGTTTGCTTAAAAGTAAAACATTTTTTTTTGAGGAAAAAATTATTGCACTTTGTTTCCCACTCAGACAAAGGGGAAAGGTGACACAGAGAAAGAATGTTTTTGAAGTTTCCATCTGACGGTATACACTTTGCAGCCATTTCTGGTGAGATGCTAGAACACAAATAAATTCTTCTCAGATAATTTTTGACCCTCCCCTCTCTACCTGAGATTTACTGCTGCAATCTTTCTGTTGTAAGTATAATGTCTTACTGAACAGAATATGGACACATGTCATTGCATTTATCTTACATGTTATTATATGTGTAAGGTAGGGGAAGAAGAATTCAGATGAGGGAGTGGACCAACTTTAAATCAGTATAAACTTCCAGTGTAAGCAGCACCTTACCTGACTTCAGCAATCACACTGTAGTGGATAGGAACTTTTCACCCTGCAGTAAGAGCCAGACTGCTCTAAACTCTTGCAAGTTCTGAGAAGGCTTTGGGAACAGTGGGACTGAGACTGAAAAAGCACAGCAGTGAGTAACACTTATGCTTTATGAGCAACCAGCAAAACCCTGACTACAAAAGTCCGATTAGTGGAAGCAGTCTATCCAGCTAAAATGCCTAGAAAGACTTTGGTGTTGTGTGTAAGAAGAGTAAAATCTATTTTCTTATACTTAAAAAAAAAAGCATTAAAGTGACTTGTATCCAAAACCAGAGAGATCTGTCTTTCCTTTACAATACAAAATCAGTGCTGCAGTTGACCTATATTCCTAGAGGATGATTAGATCAAATGTCAGAATCAAGTGACCTAAATCTCCATGGATGATGCAGACAGTCAGAACCGCACCACTGATCAAGGAACATGTCCTGATCATGCTGAATTGATGTGAAATTAGGCTGGCAAACATTCACTGCTATTCTATTTCTTTCAAATAGTCCATTAAATGCCTTGTAAATAGCAATCCACCTCCCTTCAGAAGGAAAACTGAGAATCAAAAAGTACATTTAAACACTCTAAAATAAGGCAATGGTAGAATTAAGATTGCCCATTAAATCTTGATAGGCTTCTCTGTGTAAGGTGATAAGACCCCTCTGTTCTCAGGACATTCGTCTCATTCATTCCAAAAAGGAGAGTACTAATAAAGAGCATATACGCCATGTCTTGTTTTGCCATAAATGTAATTTTTTTTCATTAATTTTTAATTCAATAAGTGTAAGGACTTAAAAATCACAGTTGCCTATCTCAACACTATTACAACCATGGAAGAACTTTGCAGAACGGAGCAGCAGGCTGGCACTGGCTCCAGACAAGCGTTCCCTCTGTGGCAAACTGGGTGGAACGGCAACTGCTCGTACTCATATCACTGGTATCACCCCGAGGTATGGGACTGATGGCATCTGTGACCATCGAAGCCCCTCTTCCCCCCCAAAACCATTCCTGTCCGTGAATACGCCTCTGGATTCCTGTACCTGCACTTTATGTTAAGCCACCTGAAGGGATCATTGGATAAGATAAAGGTGGTACTATCATCCAAACATGTTGCTGTTTAACCCCAGCCAGCAGGCAAGCCCCACGCAGCAGTTTATGGGGAACTGTAGCCTGTGGGATGGACTCACATTGGAGAGACTCATGGAGAACTACTCCCATGGGAAGGACCTTCCATTGGACCAGGGAAAGGACTCTCCTCCCTGAGTAGCAGCAGTAAAACATGTGATGAACTGACCATAGCCCCCATTCCCTGTGTCCCTGCACCGCTGGAGGGGGAGGAGGTAGAGTTGAAAAAGAGGGAGGGATAAGGAAGAGTTGCATTTTTTAAGGTCTTATTTTACTTCTCATTATCCTGCTCTGATTTCGTTAGTAATAATTTCAAGTAATTTCTCTAATTCCAGCCTGTTTTACCTGTGCCTGTTTTTGCTGAGTGATCTCTCCTGGTCCTTATCTCAACTCACAAACTCTTTGTTATGTTTTCTCTCCCCTGTTCAGCTGTGGAGGGGAGTGAGAGAGAAGCTTGGTTGGGTGTTTGGCAACCAGCCAGGGTCAGCCCCCTACATGAGTTCACTTGCACTTAAATTCAGGTAGAGGCATCTCTCAATAATCAGATCATAACACTAACCTTAAAACTCTTCTCTGAAGAGGATGATTAAATTCTTCTATCCATCCCGTGGTGCTCTTCCTTCCAACTGGAGTCTGACCACTGAGACTTTGTTTCCTTAAACTGTCCCTGACTGAGGATGACTAAGGATAATCCCCATTTTACAAACAGAGAAGACAATGAGATATGCCAGCCAAATCTCACCTATTCTGCAGACTTGGTTAGGTTTGAGGTCCTAAATACTTGTCTCCTCTCCTAGAGGTCTCACTGTGCACTTCCCCTCACAGTGCACAGCTCTCAGACGGTGACAAAGATCTGCAAACTACAGCTCAAGGCCTTCAGTCAGGCCCCAGGAGACGAAGTATGACACATTTCGGGATCAAAGTAAGACTGGCTTTAGTGGCTTGCCTACTATCAAAAAGAGCTCTGTGAACCAGGCAGAATCAGCAGTCATGTCTCCAAGGTGAATGCATATCATTTTCAAGAAGGCTTGGATTGCAATGCCATCTTCAATACTTTCCTTATAGTGAATAATTAAACACAGTGAATAGTTAAAAAGCAATCTTAATCCTGCCATATTCTGGTTTACAACGGTGTAGCATCATAATTTCCAAATTTAAGAGTTCAAGCATAAATGAAAAAAACCCCAACAAAACAAAACAGACAAATCTCACTGTATGACAGCACACACAGCCTCTTGGCAGTTTTAGAGAGGCACTAGCACTTTCACGAAGCCCTGCATTAAAACACTGCTTGTTTCCAATCAGCCTAGTATATCATTCAGTGTCTATTAATGTACAGCAATAGCCTTTCTGAAATGTATGTAGAAATGCTGTATATAAGTTTTTAGTTGATATAGAATTGCATATTTGAGGAAACGTGAGCATTTTTAGTTGCTCTAAGCAGGTTTGGATTTAAGACTTCAAGGACACATAGTCTAAAGAAACATGTCTCYCAAACTTTTCTGGTCATTGGTGAGACCTATTTTGAGACAAATCACAGAGAGAATCACTTGAAACCGTCTCACCACAGTCTCAAGTTACTCTCCTGGAATATCCCTCAAGTATTTTCTTCAAGGCTGGCCTCTAAGCCACTGACCATAAGAATGCCTTTGAAGCTTCATAGCAGGAACTGTGGAGACTCTTGCTTGTGTTACTCAGAAATCCAGTAATTAGAGGAGCAGATCTTGAAAGAAAAGCTCCAGACAGCAGCTTTGTTTGCTGCCAGTGCAGCTTTATCAGGCTTGTTTGTTGCTTACAGATTTTGCATGTTCTGTCCTGGTTTTTGGACTAGATGAAAGACTTTGGGACAATTAATGATTTCAGATGGTCCACAGAGATGCAGGCATACTTTCTTTCATGTAGTAGAGCAGTTGTCATCATAAACATTTCCCAGATTCCCTGAACAATATTGGATGACAGCTAAGTTGCGCCCACACAACCTTCTGCCTGAAGATGCCAACACACAGTAGAGATGGTTAAATTTCTTTTCAGAATGTTCTTCATCAACCTTTTAAGGTGAGATCTCCTGAAAGCAGTGGTAGAAAGCTATATAGACATGCAAAAGAGCAAATATCTTGTCCAGAAGTCAAATTAATGAGTCATTGAGTCAAAAGTAACTCTATACCAATAAATGGAATTAATTTTCTTTATGTCTTGGTACATGGTGTTGGTTTGGTACCATGCAGGATCCTGTATATCGTATAGATTATAGATGGCTATAGCAAAATAGTATTTCTGTCCTGTTCATCATAGCATCCATTGACAAAAAATATGTCCCACACCAGACTGACAATTATCTGAAGAAGTGGCAAGGCAAAAAGAATTGATAAAATGTTATTTCTAATTCTTTTTGGGGAATCATATCTGTCTCAAATCATGTTAATGTAAATTACTGTGGCAAATGTGACATCTCTGTCTGAGAGCATGTTAATGTAATTTACTATAGTGAATATCACATCTCCATCTGCTAAAGCAATCTGCTAAAATTCACTAAGATTATTATCTTCAAGAGGCAGAGGTTTTTAATCTTTCAAGTTGTTGTTTTTAAGTTCCTTCTGATGGAAATAGTATCTAACATGTGATGCTGACTGACAATGTTTGATTAAATTAAAAATGGAGTATGTAAATTCCTAGCTCTTACCAGCTCACCGTAAAATAGCAGCCGGTAGAAAGTTAAGACCAGAATTTCAATAGCTCAAAACTTTTAATTTCAGACAGGATTTCTTCACGAGTGGTAGATAAACACCAGTACTATGAGAGTAACATGATGAATTTTGTATTTGCCTAAGTTGCATCAACTTTTGACAAGTCTTTGCTTGCTATCAGAGATCAGAAAAACTCCAAAGCAAAATTTCCTACCTCAAAAGCTATGCAAAAATAAAAAAAATAATGAAACCATGTAATGGATATGACTATTTCATTATTAGGATTATGCAGTGTTTAAAATACAAGAAAAAATCTTGTAGGCACTACCACTGTGGAAATCAGGAAAAAAAGGCTGAAATATGTCAAGGAATCACATATCACAGCACCCAGTCTGTGCTCATTATGCCTAATCTATAATAAAATGGAAAGAAGGATATTTTTACTATTAATTGAAAAAGGTTTCAAAGCCCAGTCTGGGAGGACTTCATGTAACTACACAAAACATTACAAGATTCTGTTTCACAAAGGCCTAAAATGGGTCAAAAAAGACAATACTTACTCAAATGCTGAAATTTATGTTGAAAACAAATTTCACTAAAGATTTTTTTATTTCAGCATCTAACAGGTTTCACAGAAAAACATCCAATAGTATCTATTAGAATAACACCCGTAGGAGAAAAATAGATGGGATACAATAGCACTTGAACAGCTTTGATCAAAGTCCATTATACTGATCAAAACAGCCAAGTATCCCACTTGTAGACACTTTTCCAGTGTTTGGCTCTGGATCCGGCCAGAACGGACAGGGAGCACAAACGGGCTTCAAGACTGAAGTCAGAGACCACAGAGCTTTGCAGTTCTGGGGATGGAAAACAAAAATACTTTTAGTAGGATCGATAGGAAAAGAAAGTAAGAGGTACCTACTTTGGGGATGGAAGGGTTGCTTAATTTCCTTCTTCTCTTTCTGCTCAGAACATGGCTTCCTTCCTGCTGGTGACGAAGCATTTCACAGAGTCAGCTTTCAAAGTGAGACATCCAAAATACTTGTACTCCCTGTTCCAGCCTCTCTCTAAGTGTATCTGGCTGCTGGGCAGCCTCTTCACTTTGGGGTATTGACACCTGCTGGCCGGCATAAAAATAGCAAACTGTTTTCTCAGGAACACAGTCCCGGTGCTGGGTGCATATGGTTTCATATTCTTTCTCTGCCATATGTTAGAAACTTTCTGATTCAAACTGGTTGCAAGTAAAAAAATCATAATTTTAAAACTATCTTTAAAAAGTGTCTGGCTTGGATTTTGTTTTATTACCAAGGCCAAAACACCCTGAACAATGGAAATACTACGAAGTCTCTCCAAATTCTTCAGTGTGATATAAACAACAAAATTATTCCTTGGTTTCCTATTTTCATGGATTCCAATAAATCCAAAGAAACATGTACTCCAGATTTTGCTGGAAGATAATCTGAAATGAAAGAAAAGGCCCATATATTGAGATTTTATATTTCTGCTCTTCCTATGTTTATGAAAACCTTCACCTCTTCAATTGTTTTATATTTATTTAGTTTTAGAATCTAAATTAAGGACAGCATCCTTTTAAACATTTACACAAGTTAAATACTTCTAGTGAAAGACTGGAAAGATTCACAAGGGAAAAACCACCAAAGGACGGTAATTGCACAGGATTTACACTGGGCTTGATCTAAAAAAGTTTAGAATCTGAGATATCATCAGGGGAAATACTGATGTTATTTCTGCTTTCACTCTTCATACAACTTTTCCTAGGCATCCTGTTCTGGTTACTCTCCATGAGAGGATATTGGGTTAAATTGCCTTTTGATATGGTCTCGTATGAACATTCTTAACATCTGAAAAATGTCTATTAATAAATACATGATAAATGTTATGACCAGTGTCTTACTTCTTGCAAGTTTGGGCTTAAGGAAAAATTGATTTGTATTCCTGTATGATCCCACTGGAATCTGAAGTTCACAAGAATTTTCTCCTTAACTCTACATTAAATAATCTCCCAGTAAGTGTTATCCTTAATTATAAAAATACAGTTTTACACTAGATATCCTACTACTGGTAATTCCTCACGTCTATTTTGCAGACTGAATGCTAAATACTCAAAACATTAAGGCAAACACACCTAGGGTGTAAATTCAGTTCTCATCTTTAATGTTCGTTAAATCCCTATCCAAACATCTTCATTTAAGAGATTGAAGAGTAAAATGGTTCTACTTAACTGCAGAATAATCCTTAGAACATGGAATTGACTTCATGATTTCCATCAGTTTTCTTCAACATTTCTAAATGTTCGTTTTTAACAAAATAATTTTAAAAAGGAAACCTAAGAAGTGTTACCTTTGTTTCTCTCGTTTTTATTTTGGATAAATTATTATATTCAGAAAGTATAAAAACTAATTAGCCATGCTGCTGATGAAGGCTGTGAGATGATTGTCATCATATTTTCGCCGCAGGCAAGATGGAACTACTCATTTTCATAATTTCAGCTCACTTTATCTCATTCAAACAGTCTGAGCTACTGAAAACTGAAATGTCACGATGCATGACGAAAGGGACATTGCAGTGCAGTACATTTTTAATGCCAGCTATTTTACAATTCAATTTATACAGAATTTCCTCCACCTTCTCTAGCACTAGCAGACTAGTTGCTTACTCTTTCATGAGAAGAAAGAGGAGGAATTATAGCCATTGCTAGACAATGAGAGGCAGATATTGAAACATTAATCAGAATGAGATAAAAGAGGAAATGGAAAAAAAAGAAAATCTCTTTGCAACCTTCATAAGTAATAATAAAATGTTTAAATAATCAAACAATGTAAATCCACACTGTGAACAAATAGAAGGATCATGTTTCTCATTTTTTTCTCATAGTCTAAGACAGGAGAGGACAAATAAAAATCAATACTATCTATGGAATATTAATGAGGTGAGGGACAGAAGAATGCTAAGAAGAAAGAAAGTGGTCAGGAGTGGTGCACTGGCCATCAAAACAAGCAAAAACACTCTGTATTTTGGCAGACTTTTGTAGATGGAAGAAACATCCTTTCAATACCCCACAGGGATTGAAAATGTTTCTTCATCATCATCAAGAAGTTCTGCACATATAAATACATTACAAATAAATGAATAAACAAAACTCGGAAATGGACTGATTCCTTGCAATGCAAAACACTGGTTGGTAGATTAGCAAAAATACAAACAGAAAGAGGTGGTTGACTTTGTATAATAAGTACAAATACGGCATGTGATAAAAATGAATGCAAACCACTGTAACTGGAAATAAAAGTTGTAACTGATATGAATCATTCTGATGTTCATGACTGTCTTCTCACTTGTCTTACTTTAATTTGCAATTCTTTTACTTATATGGTCAGAGTATAACACTGTTTCACACCCATCAATAGTGTCAGCTTCCAGGTCTTGCTGAAACCAACCAGAATTGTCAGAATGGAGCTAAGGGATAACCATGACATCTGGGGAGCTACATCAGTTTTCAGTCTGGTCTTATTTCAGCCAAATGCTCTCAGTTATCTTTCTCTGCTTTTTAGCTCTACTGTTCTTGCAGTAAGTGGAGAGGAACTGCATTTGGTTGTGTGTCATAGCTGGAACAATCCCAGGTGACACTTAAATATTCATTGTTTAGAAGAAAAGACTCCTGGTAACACTGTTGATTTGCTAATGTTTTTATCATCCCTGTTATCCCTACCAAGACAAAGAAACAAGGAGTGTGCAGACATGAATTTAACACACTTACCGAATTCAAACTTAACATATCACTTGAAACCTCGTAGTTTCCCACTTCAGTTTGCAACATGTATTTCTTTCATTGAAATGAAACTCTGAAATGAAACTGAAATGAAATTAAACCACAACGCTCTTTCACAATTGGAGAATAATACTCCTCACATTATTCATGTTTCTAAGGATGAAAGAAAGCTGCTGTATCATTTGTAACGAAAAAAAACCCCAATGCATTAAGCACTGAGTGAAAATTCTCTGGTACAGAAGCAACTAAGTAAAAAATGCGAACTACTAACATCATACCTTAGGAAGATTCTGAATACTTTAAGTTTTGCTAATGTTTGTGGTCCAAAGCTTTGGTTTCCTATCTGCTGATAGATGTGCTCCCTCTTTCACATGCTATAGAAAACTCCAGCTATAGGGCTGGAGTTCCCAGCCCCATAGAAAAGCTAAGTTTCAGCTGTTCCCATTAAATACACAGATGTAAGAGAAAAGACTGTTGCCAACCTTATATTCTAGCCCAGAACTTTCCTCTAGAGAGCGGACACCTGAGCTTTCCAGATATCAGAGACTTGTCCCCAGACAATTAAGGGTATGGTACTCCCACTGCCCCCAAAAGAATGATATGGTTACCAAACTGTTCTCATGAGTATATGGGGACTTTCTTCAGTAACTGCTTCAATTAAAATGCACAAAATGTCCTTAGGAGCAAGGACTGTGGAGTGGCTCCAGCCGTTTCCCCATTGTGCACGCTACCATTAATGGAAAGGCATGCTCCCTCATGCTTGTCTTCTTATATTGCCCCTTGAATCTTGTGTTACCAACCATGTAATAGTTCAGACTTACCAAAAGACAGGAAAGCCACCACTTCTGCCTACCCTGCCTGTTCTGGTGACTTCTGTAACACAGTAGATGTGCCTAGAACACACAGTACCGAGGAGTGCACAGACCTTAAACTGACTGCTTTTCTTGGTTACAACGAATCTGTTACATGCCAAGAATAATATCACTTTGGTTCACATTAAAGGAGCCAGGGATGATCCAGACAGTCCTGCCCAAATGCATTTCCTCAGTACCGAAACTCAGGTAAGGCAGACTTTCAGCAAGCTCCCACTGCATGGCACAAGCTGTTGGTCTACTTAGGCACCTGGCCCTTGGCATGTGCTTACGAGTCTCAGGGTAGGTCCTGTGAAGGCATGTGCATCACAGTACTTAAGGCTTTTTTGTATCCAGAACTTCGGAAACATTTACCAATATCTGCTTAGCTGTATCATCAAGCTGATTTAAAATTATCAATTTTAACTGTTCTGTCCCGTAACAGAATCTGAATTGTTTTGTTTCAATGGTTCAGAATTTTAAAACTTGATTTTAATTATCCTTAAATTATAATTTTCATTTCTTCTCTAATGTTAATAATTTGAAGAGGTACAAGACTGCCAGAGGGGAGAGAAGAAAATAATGTATTTACAAATACAATAACAGGACAATTTATAAAACAAGAAGGATCCTTTGTTTAATTTGTATTTTATGTTCGATTGCTTATCTGTCTGCAAGCAGGCTTTGCTTTTTACCTTTCTGAATTTCCAGGAGAATTTTGTTAGTATACACATTGACCTTTTGCAAACAATGTAGGGAGAAAGGGGAAAACTTTTAATCAGTTTAATATAAATTTCAATCATTTCAAAAGTTTCATGCAACCCACAAAATAGATATTAAAATGAAGTTTGCTAGTCTATATTGGTGATATAGATGGTGAAGTATAATACAACAGCTACCTATAAGCCTAATTTGTAGAATGGGGGCTTATAAGCGCTATTTCTCTTTTCCCTGATAAAGAATACTACTTTAATGAAAGAGAAGCTTTTCCAAATAATTTTAAGTTCTTGCTTTTTGAAGCATTTTTCATGTAGTAAGGGAGTGAAGAGGAAGCTGAAGTTTACTTCTGAGGTTTTGGCAGGTTGAGACAACTAACCTATCTTTGCAAAACTGTATGAAGAAATGCCTGATGACCTTTGCCATGTGGCTCTTGGCTTTGAGAGTGCACAGGAGGCAAAGTTCAGTATTCACAACAAGGCTGCATGTACCTCTAGCTATAAGCCCCTGAAATATTGTGCAGAATCTGTGTGTGAAGATTTGCAATAATTTTTTCTATTACAAGGAAGTTTTACTTAGAGTGGAACGTTAACTTTTTCGTGTTCTGACATCACACAAAACCTTATACCTCTAGTTATGACATTTTAGTGTTTGTGAATTCTGGTTAAATTAAGTGATTTAACCAGTACACTTGATCTTTCTTTGCAAAGGAAGTAGGACAGAACTATGGTTATGTAAGTGTCTTGGATAAGTATTTCATACTTTTGCACAGCTGGATCTAAATTCATTCCTCCCTCTGAACTCCCTGGATAAACATTTGGCTTCCTAGCAACCTCGTTTGTCCTCAGTCATTCAGAGAAATTATTGCAACTCAGTTTTTAAAGAGTTTGTTTTGAAATTATAGAAGATACCTGTGTTGCAGAGGTACAATTTCTTTTGCTGCAAAATTCTTGCACTATGCAGTAGAACCAGGCAAGAAGAGAGGCTTCAGGTACCCTACTACGTTAATTTCTCTCCTGCTCCTTACCCTCAGTGAAACGATGTTGCAAGCATACCCAGAAAAAAAACCAAACCAACATCCCTTGCCCTTTGTGCATAACAGAAACTTTAGGAGGGATGCTGAGATGTGGCAGTGATTTGAGCCCAGCAGAGGCCAGCCAGATGAACAGTGGGCTGAAGTTCCTGGCAGGCAGGGCGAAGGTTTATTCAGTTTTCAGAAGGCAAATGGTGATCTAGCTGGAGATGCTGCCTAACAAGGCAGTGGGACGAAGGAGTCAGACTGCCCTTGGTGGTGCACAGCAATAAGGTGATGGGTGATGGACACAGGTATTAAGAAAAGAATCGCAATGAAGGTGATCAGCCATGAGAACAGCTTACCCAGCTGATTAATCTTCCTCCTTGAAAGCATTCAAAACTTGACTGGATGAGGTCATGAGCAAATGCCTTAGGCCATCCCTGATTTGAGCAGGGGTTGGATGAGATRACCTCAAGAAGTCCCTTCATCATTCTATAGTTCCAACTTTTAAACAAGCTACTGTTTCTGAAGCAGCTGTGTTTCAACTACATGGATGTGCTAGACAATGCGTAATGTACAGGGCAGGTCCCCCACCCTGAACAGTAGAGTCAGTTTGGTGTTCTGCAAGTGACTTCAGCAGAAGCAGACCCCATTTTTAGTTCCAAATATTTGAATTTGTTCATTGGTGCAAGTTTACAAGTTCTGATGCTCATAAAGAAATGCTTGAAGTTGTTTACTAACTGTTCTACTTGATTTAAGGCATATGCAAGAGCAAAGTAATCCAAATTCAAGTGACTTGAAACTGCCATTAATCTGTCTCCATGATGAAATAGTTTGTTTCCTCTCAAAACTCATTTAATAGCTTTGCTTTTCTGTCCTGCATTTGCCTCCATCCCCACACTTCATTTTTTCCATGTTTTTTTCTCTGACACTTCAAAGAAGGAAAATAGAGCATGCAGTGTAAATCAGAATAAGTTTTTCCTTGATACCTACTCCGAAATTTCAAAAAAAGAACTAGTACAGAATTTCATAGTTTCCATGGCTGCTACTATCCTGCTGAGTTCAATACCCCAAATGAACTCTTACAGAAACTCCAAGAAATAGCCAAACACAGGATTCCATGTACTTCTAAATCTGGGTTTATAACATTTGATATTGCAATACTTGGGTTATTTGTTGCCATTGTTTTATGCAGATATGCCTCAAACCTCAATCAGACTTAAAATGACCTTTGGCAAACCACAAAGAATTTAGAATCTCAAGTTTTTCTGTCATGTCTTTTACATCTTTTTGAAGTCCTTCACTCCACTGAGCTATAAAAAAGAGCAGATAATAATTTTGATTGTAATGACACAAAAAGACCTGAATTTCTCCCTACAAATATACACCAAACAGAGAAGAAAAAGAACAAAAATGTGTGCATGACCAGCACAGAAGCATTCCCCAGGCATGTTGTGTGATTATCAGAAATGGTATCGGTTTAGAGGGAGTCAGTCATTGTTGCAGCACCTATAAGTCAATGGAAATATGACCAATTGCTTTAGGGAGACAAAAAAGTGGCATAGTTACACTGGTGGCATTACACTCCCATGCAATTGGTTTCAATAGATTTCCAAAGTAATGTGTACATAGTGGTGCCCAAGCTTCATAGTCATCCCTCTGCAGGGTAGGCTGCCACTCTGAGAGACTGAAGAAAATCTATTTTCTCCCTGTTTCTAGGTGTAAAATATGAATATATTAAGTCTGCTAGAATTTATACACTCAGGCAATATTTCCTGCATAGATTTGGACAGTGTAATTCAAAGTAAGCTTTTGTTTAAAGCCTAGTATTATTTTCTAGCTGAAGATGTTAGTAAATAAGGCATTTCTGCATGCGTTAATGACATCTTTAAGTGGCAGTTAATTTGTTTCTGGTTCTTTGAATCATGTTTGTTAGAAATTTTGTGTTTCACAATTTCACATTAGTTCCCTAAAAATGATACTTTAAGAATATCTTTGTAAACATTTTCTCACTACAGCTAAATATCATAATTTCTTGGCATTTTTTTGCAAACATCACAGGTGTAACTACAAGTATGGTTCTGACTAGGCAATTGGCTTCCTGGTGTCAAGGACAAGGATGTAGTGGAAACCAGATGAGATGGAGCTTTTTGACACCAGGTGAACAAGCGTGCCTTCTGAATGCACATCCAGAGGAACATCCAAAGTAGAAGATTGTAGTTGTCTATGCATCCATGTTTTCTGAAGCAAAACCTGCTAAATTTTACTGCTTCCAGTAACTTACCTAGCCTAATTCCACCACAGATATTCTGAGTATTTCTCCATTGCTGTGGACGGACCCCAGCTTACCAGGTTTTCTGCAGCTGGACCACATGCTACTGGGGTAGGAACTAGACAGCTCAGTTTTAAGGATGAAAGTAGTACTACTGTTTCTACTCACCCAAGCCTATTCCTGCACTGTGCAGAGCTTAGGTAGAAAAGACAACCTGATAGAAAAGAGAATATCAAATACTTTTATAGTGATAACTGAATTTATAATGGTGACAAATTGGAAATATACAGATTTTTTCAGATGAGGAAGCAGAGCAATTACCCTATTCACACAACACAAGGAAAATTGAGAAATCCATCTGAAACGCTTAATGCTGAGGTACATGATTTAAATGCAAGACTACTACTCTTCTCACATTAAAAAATGGTAATAACCATCTTTCAAACAGAGTTACTGGAGAGCCAAGGGAAAGCTGTCTCCAATCTTAGCAGGACTGATTTTTTCCTCATCTTACATTCTCTTTTTCTCACTAAAATAAGAGAGGAAACTTTTTATGTCTATCTGCCATCCTTTGGATCTCAGTAGACAGGGCTGCATATCTCACCTTTAAATGCTCTGAACTCTAGAAACTCAAACTGTTAATAACTGCCTTTTGTAAGTGTAATTTTCAGAATGTGACCAAGGTATGTATTCTATTGACTGCACTCTTTGAAGTGCATAGAGAGATATCCTGCAGAGACTAGAGTAACTATATCTACTTCCCCTGGGTAAAACTGCCATCATCTTTCTCGTATTGCCACTAACTGGCCTGATTACCCTCACAATGGAGACAATTTTGCCCTGGAACTATTCCACTATCTTCAAAGAAGGTTGTCTTCATTTAAATTTAATCTGGAGAAGGAGTATCAGACGCCAAACATGATTTAATGCACAGAAAATCATAAGAAAGTGAAAGTGGGTCTGTTTAAATCTTAAGCTATTTGATTCCATCTCTTTTAAAGGAAAAAAAATCTTCTAGCACTGAAGAAGCAAAGTTAAGAGATTTACCCATCATAATCATTTGAGTTACATAGGCTGTTTTTTCTGCCCTGTACTCCAGTGTTACTAATTTCTTCCAGTTTTCTGCTTTTTTATGCTACTTCAAGGGAAATTAATTTAGCACTGAACAAAATCTGTATTTTTCAGGCTTGAGGTCTCAAACACAAAGCATTTTTGAACACTCAGCAGAAATTCTCTAGAGTTATAACAGTATTAGAGTAGTTTATTGAGGCAGAAGTACAAAACAACTGGTGAAGATCATTCAAAGTAAGTTAATGAAACATGAACTATAGTACTGGGATATAGCGTATATTAGATGTACTTATTAGTCTTTCAGGGCTTCCTTTTCTCTTTCCAAAATGTTCATGTGACTTTGTGAGTGGAATCAATATAATTCTGAGCACAGAACTTCTCCAAAGCCCAAATTATTGCAAAAAGATATTAAACACATGATGAAAGTACTAAAATTATTTCTAAATAGAAATATTCCTACATTTTTTCGGAGGGGGAAAAAAAAAGGTGTGGCCATCACTTGCCTCCCAAATTATTTTCTAAGTAGAAATAGCAAAACTCAATGATCACTGAGTGTGTGTAGAACAGCACCTCTCCCAAGGAACAAAAAATTGTATTTTCCTTTCATCCTCTAGAACCCAGACCTGTCCTTCATCCTGCCCCACCACTCTGACCAAGCACAAGCCACTATGTAGTTGGTTGATTCAGGGCTACAGACATAATAATAACTATTCATAGACTTCGTGGCTGGCTGAGTTTCCTTTGATCAGCTCACAACTGACATCTATCTGCAGCGTCAGCAGAAACACAGATTCAGACATCTCTCTAACATCCTGAGAGGTCTATACCTTTAAGTTTTTGTCAGATTTGGCTAAACAGGCCAAATTAAAAAATGACTGGGGTGAAATAAAGACAGGTAACATGACTGTATAAGCCTGATAATATTAAAGAGTTAGGCTAAAAGCATTATCACTTTGTTATTGCAATCAATGCTATTCTGTTACACTTTGTCTTATTTGTATTGGGTAGCTTAAGAAATGCAAAATTACAGAAATTCTGAATGAATATATCCTGTAAATCCCAATAAAAGACTGTTTATCATCCCCTTGAAGTAATTTCCTCTTCTGGTTCTGGGAAAACTGTTCATGATGTTCTAATAGCTTAATGCAATGGTCCATGTAACTTAAACCTTAAATTAAAGCAGGACAAGGGAAATGCTATGTTTGCAGTATTATTTATTTGACCTGAGGTTTTATTGTAAGTTTGGAGGCTGCGGAACTCTGAAAGAAGCTTTTAGCAATTAGCTAATTTACTGTCTTCAGACATATCCTGAAAGGTAGAGATACTCAATTTATTTTTATTTCTTAGGTCAGACTTGGACTCTTTTATGCTTCCATTGGCAAATACAAAATCATTTATAAGCAGAATGAAGAACAACTTTCCAAGAAATTAGTGAGGCTCAAAAATGAAAGGACTGGAGCAGTTAGCTATAAAGGATTGCATGTAGGACTATTATTACTTAATTTCACAATGAGAGATGCTTTCAGAAAAAAAAATTATTGTTCCATATTAGAAAATAGAATAGTACACATCAAGAATTTTTACACCTGCGGAGAAAGGAGCATTGAAAAACATAAAGTATTATCCGTCTTGTTCATGAGCATGTCTAATGGTCAGCTGACACATATTTCCCACAGAATCAGCTTCCATCAATTCAGTTTTATGGTTGAAGCTACTTTTCTCAAAATTTTGTATCATAACTCAAGGAGGTTAACCCTTTGAAAAAAAAAACTGAATTGATCCTGACATAGCCTCTTTTTCATTCAGGTCTCTCCCTGCTCTTTTTTTGATTAAAAAAAATCTTCCCTTGCTTAAATAGTATTTCCTGTCAGATTCTGTATGTGCTTTTCCAGGAAAAGTTCCGTTTTGTTGATGTAACAATTTTACATTCTGATGTAAAAAGACTTTCCTGTGAAAAATTCCCTAGTAATTCTAATCCAATTCTCTTCCTCAAGGTCCCAACAAGATTCATTCCTGCTATGCTTTCACCATAATTTAAAACTGGCCATGCTGCCATCCTAGAAGTCCTGGGTCCCTTAAATGGCTACCGCAAAGCTATTTCGCCCATCTAAAGCTGAAGCTTTCACCCTTCCTGTATTAAAATACCTGTTCTCGAAGCTGATGTGAGCAGCAGCCACAAGTTCTAAAGCACTCAGAATTCTCAGATGCACTGCATGTCCTTCGTGCCACCTCCTGCCCTGCAGCATATGTACAGCTGTTCAGAGTTGCACAGGGTCTCCTAGCAGCCATCCCCTGCTCTCCTCAGGCCTGAAAAGGCAGAGCAGCACCAATGGGGCTAATGAGACAAGGCACAGCTTGTTGCCATCCGCCCTCAGCTACTGTGCCTCTTCCAATCTAACTCAGTCATCTCATGGATTTGAGGAAAGTCACAGAGATGAAGGATTCCTCTTCAGCCTTACTTGCAAGGCAGTTGTGCTTAGAGCAGAAGCTGCTGCAAGGCAATGCTCTTAAAAGACARATTTTTTTTCTTCGGAGCCTTCTTTATCTCCTACACTGCTTCATTACAGCTTAATTTTCATTTTGTGCCACTGCAAGCTCCAACAGGTTTTTGCTGCCCATATACACTAGTAAGTCTACATGCCCCTAGAGGTGCACCAAAGATAGAAGATGACTAGGCTTGTCTCTTCAAATTTCTTGCATAGTTATAAGGAACAGTTCTACAGGATGTTTGTTCAAATTCATATATTTTCATTGTTTCTTATTGAAAAAAATAGGAAAAAAGTCTACTCTGAAACTAAACTGAGACATATCACCATCCAAGTTCAATCAAAAAGAAAAGAAATTTAGCATGCAATCAACAGCATTTTAATACTTTTCTTAGCTGGGAGATGTAAACTACTGCAAATATATATATTCAATATTCATATATTCAATATATATGGTATATGCAATACAATGCCATGTGAAAGCTTGTTTATCTGACAGTGGCCTTAACGATAAATAAAATGGACTTGACAAGGACAGACTTAATGATGTGGCACTCTCATTCAAACTACTCTTCTGTCTCAGGACAATGGGTAAGAATTCATCCATTCCTAAATGGGTTCTTCTAGTAAGAACTCCTATTAACCTCTTGTGAACCTTTTTTAAACCAAGGAGTTTTGAAAATATTCTAAAGAAGTGGTGAAAATGTGAAATAAATGTTGCAGAAACACAAATTGATGGGATTTGTTCTTTGAAATCTTTCACCTTGCACAGATTTGAAGACAAGGACTTTGTTTCCTTCACAATAGGTATAATTTGACTGATTGGTTGTGTGGTTGAAAATTGAACTTATTATTTTTGAAATATGCTTTGTTTCAGACCTTAATATATTTGAGCCTACTTCTGTTTATAGCTCAGTAACTGCTCCACTATCTTGCTTTCAAAAATGCGGCAATTTTTTTCCCCCTGCTTATTGTCAGCTTCTTTAGAAAACTATGTACCTTGTTTAATGATTTTCTTCTCAAAATATCTTTCAAGTAATTTAAAAGTTTTTCTCTTGAATAAACAAACCTATATGAAGAAATGCTATAAAAAATTCTTATCCCAAGGGATCGCAAGACTTACATTCCTATCCCAGTACAAATTCTCATCACAGACTCAGTACAGTCCTTGATTCACAAATCCTATGGGATTATTGCAAAGCATTAAAAATATATACACACAGCCATACTTCTAGTCAGYAAAAACACTGCGAGAAGAAACTATATAGAACAGAGAAAGGACACGACTCCAGCGTTTATGGCGTCATAGAATGAAAGAGAATCCACAGAGAAATAAAGTGTTTTATTTGCTTAATTTGTTTTTATTCCCAGGAAGACATTTACTGAACAATTAAACAAACTCCAAAACAGTGTGAGAACCCACTCACCATGGCTCTAAGCCACCGCCAAAATGGAGGGATGGTCTTTAAATTTAAGATACAGTCCAGGATTAAGATGCCACTGTAAGCAGGTGAGAAAATGAAGACGTTTACTCCTCTTTTTCTCACCAGCAGACTTCGTGGCATCTGGATCCATCATGACTCTGACATCAAGCCACATTTACCCGTTTGTCCTAATGTGCAGCCATGTGTAATCACCATGTTCTCTATAGAATTTTCATACAGAAATTTCAAATAGAAAATTCTCCCTTCACAATAAAAATATCTCAATTTTTTTACCTTCAAAATTCTGTTGCAATTGCTCTCTCATCTTTGACTTTTTTATACTGAACATCCAAATAGCCTCTTGACTCTTCCAATCTCAGCAGTCTCATTTTCAATAGCTTCTTTAATTGCTACTTCTACTACCCTTTTAATCATTCATACCATGTTCGATTCGTGCATGGAACATAACCTATTCTCTTCAGCTAAGTCTCTGTTAAAATCCTATTTCAAGTGAGAACACTTCACTAATTTTTCCACATATGCACATATTTCTTGAATTTATAAAAATGCCCTGCCTCTTTGACTACTTTTTATACCATTAACTCTTAACAGTGACTATGTTTAATTTGTCTATTCAGAAGCTGAATAAATATTTGTACATCCTGTAAAATCACAATGTCCTTTATATATGTTGGATCATAAACTGAGCTCTGTATTCTACGATCACAAGGATTTTATGTATTTTTGAGTTTCCAGTATGTATTTGGCACATTGATGTTAGGAAGTGTGGGTCAGTTAAGAGATATGGTGACTTTTGAATAGCTGGTCAAATGAGAAGATAGGTGACATAACATGCCTGAACATTATGGGGAATTTTTAGCTCATGTCACAAACACTTACATTTTGGAAGTCTAAGGCAAGTAACCAGTTGAGAGCCACATAAGCAAAAGAGGCAGTCATCTAAAGTGGCATGTCACTGTCAGTTACCCTTCCCACATTAAGCTGTCCTGACTTCTTCACCTGAGCAAGTAATAAGAATGTATGTCAGTTACTAATAGGAGTAAGGAGAGAGAATCTCCCAACAATAACCTCAACCCTTCCATATGTCCACAATGCAAGAGCAGCAAACTCAATCATCTAATGTGCTCTAATCCTACCTCACAGCCTTGCAATGACAACATGGAATAGATCCAGCTCCTTGAAGAACTACAATTTAATTTTAACAACAATTCTGATAGATGATAATCCAACACTTCCCCACCATTTGTATTGCAAATATCCAGTAACCATGTCTTGTATCCTGAGTATAATAATTCTTTAGATAAATCTAACATCCAAAGCTAGTAACCATTCTAGGATTTTTTCTGTCTACATTAGGAAAGGAAGACCCAGGGAACTACAGTCTGGTCAGTCTCATCTCCATGCAAGTTTATGAAGCAGACTGTCCTTGAAACTGTGCTAAGGCACATGGGAAATAAGGAGGAGGCTGGTGACAGCCAACATGGCTTCACTAAGTGTAAAATGTTACTGGCAGATTTGGTGGCCTTCTATGATGGGGTTATGGAGTTAGTGGATGAGGGAAAAGCAACAGACATCCTCCACCTGGACTTGTGCGAAGCATTTGACACTGTTCCACATGATATCCTTGTCTCTAAACTGGAGAAATGTGGATTTACATTTGGTGGATTGACCACTTGGTGGATAAGGAATTGACTGGACGGTCACTTTCAAAGAGTTATGGTCAGTGTACAAGCAGAGATGAGTGGCTGTGTGAGTTGACAGAGGCAGGAAGCCAGAACAACCACAAAACCACAGCTGAAGGGTAAAGACTAAATTTATTTCCTTACCTCACTAACCAGAGGATCCCTAAGCGACACCCAGGCAGAGACACACAAGGGGGAATGCAGGCAAAGGGCAGGGCTGCTCTTTGCACCAATGTATCAAGGGCCCATGCACGTGTAATTTACCACCATGCTGTGACCTCTCCTGTGCTTTTTATGATCTCTGAGCTTTGATCTTCCCTCTCCCAAAACAAGGAGCTCATGCATGTCCATGAGAGTGCCTCCAAGTCTCTCAAAACACCTACATTCTCTCGACATGGAAGTTCTACTTCTCAAAACAGACAGCAGATAAACAGCAATAGCCATAAAATATGGGATTTCCCACACCTTTATTCTCCGTGCCTTGGCATTCCCAGCTGCAAGGTCACTTGAGCAAATCTACCATCCTCCTCACCATTCTTCCACTTTTAACCCTTTCCTCCAAAGAATGGCGTTCCTCAGGGGTTGGTATTGGGACCTACAACATCTTTGTCAGAGATGTGGACAGTGGGATTGAGTGCATCCTCAGCAAGTTTGCCAAGAAAACCAAGTTGAATGGCGAGGTCAACACCTCGGAAAGAAAGGGTGCATCCAAAGGACCTTGACAGGCTTGAGACTCTGGGCTGTGAGAATCTCATTAAGTTCAAAAAGGCCAAGTGCAAGGTCTTGAATCTGGGTTGGGGCAATCACAATCACAAGTACAGGCTGGATGAGGGAAGGATTGAGATGAGACCTGGGCAAAAGGACTTGGGTGAAGCTTGAAACTTGTCAGTCTGGTTGAACAGAAGCTTGACATGTCTTGGCATTACAGGTTTGGACCCGAGAAAGCCAACTGTACGCTGGGCTGCACCAAAAGAAATGTGACCAAGAGGTTGTGGACCTGCTGAAACAAGTCCAGCTGAGGGCCATGAAGATGGTTAGAGGGATGGAACACTGGAACAAGTTGACCAGAGACGCTGTGGATGCCCCATCCCTGGAAGTGTTTAAGACCAAGCTGGAAGGGGGCTTTGAGCAAACTGGCCTAGTGGAAGATGTCCCTGTCCGTGGCAGGGGATTGGAACTCTATGATCGTTAAGGTGCCTTCCAACCCAGGCCATTCTGTGATTCCATGATTAATAGTCCATCTTTTCCCAAATGAAAGTACAGGAAAAACACAGACACCTCACCACTGCAGCCTTCCAAGTTTTTCTTTGTATTACCTTTGCAAAGTTAGCAAAATATTGAAGAGTAACTGTGGTCTTCCATTTTACAGAAGGGAAAAAGCGTAAAGAGATGGTGCAGGAGAACTCTACACTGCAAATTATGCTAACAGCAGGACACAGTTCAGAACACAGAAAAGCTGTGCATCTTCCAAGATGAGAAGGAAATAGAGAAGGACACTCTCATCCCTGAGTGCTACAGCAGTATCATGCCTTCTGTGCTATGACTTATTACAGAGTTAACATGCATCACTGAACAAAATTAGTCCATCTGTTAGAGAAGAAATGTCTATATTTACATTCTTGTGGCCTTGCTACAAGACCTCTAAGAGACCATGTCAGACACTCATCTGCATTGTTCAACTCAAGAATTCATTTGTACTGATTCCTTTCATAATGCTGTGAGAAGAAAGGCATAAATTTAACCTAATTTCTCTTCAGGAGGCCTATTGCTCCCCCTTCAGATAGTTGGGATGAATCTCCATCTCCACACTGCTTTAAGACAAAGCAAAGAAATGAGAATAAACATGTTATATTCAGATGACCATATAGAGTTTTTTAATACAGTGTTTATTGTAAAAAAAAATCTTTCCACATTTTCATTTTTAAATTCATTGGACAGGTGTGTGACAAAGAGTAAATCAACATAAATAGAGCAAATAAAATACACAACAGGATTAAGAAACAATTAATGCAACAAAAAGAGTGGGCAAGAAAGTGACAGATAATTTGGAGCCCGGTATTTAACAAAGGCTAAAGCATAGTAGGTGGCTGAGGTTATTGTATTTTTCTATTAATGACAGAAGGTTTCTTGGCAGATTCTGGAGGCAGTAAGCACCTCAAAGCCATTTTTAGCTTTGCATGCAATTAGGCTGCTGAATCCAATGGGAATGCATAAACTCCTCTGTGTAGCTCATCCTGTAGGACATATTTATCTCATGTTATTGTGCTATATAGCAGTACAGCAAAATCTGCTTGCTCCTATTAAAAAAAACCTTAAGAAACATCTATATTGAAATGTTTGCATATTTTGTATGAACTATTTCTTTCATTTAGAAATAACAAGATGTAATTTTCAGTCTATGTTAAAATAAACTATAAAGACATGACATTATCTTACTAAACAGGCTGCTTCTCCTGTGAGTCCAGAATCATACCTGCGCACTTAGAAAATATTTGGGTTTTTTTTACCTCTTTTTGTCCATCAAAACCCATATAGCTGACAGCATATAAAAAAAAGTACATTCTTGTCCAGCTGACAGTGGCGCAATTATCTGACAATTTTCCCATCACTTGTGCTTGAGGGCATCACAAAAGCAGGAGCAGTGCTGAAAGCAGAGATTGGTTACTTGTAAAAAATAACAAGACAAATCAGCAATATAACTACAGGCTACACAGATTTTCAGAACAACCTTGAGATGGGAGAGTGGAAGCTGAAAATTTGACTAATGCCTGAGATTAAGTTTGATTAATTTCCAGAAGACTGTAATACATACCTACCAACTGCAATAAGGAAGCAAGACCTTGATGACACGAGAGGTGCCTTCTCATAGAACATTATCTACTAGAATAAATTAATACATGAAGAGTTTTAAGTACTATCCGGCAGGAGAGTAAAGACTGCAGCAGGAAGCTCTAAATCTATAGCATTTGGTTGTAAATTCACTAGACCTGGCCTTAAAGCATTCAGTATTACAATCATAAAAGGTATTTCTGTGTGCCTTATACTGTAATAGCCATTCAGTATTTATTGACTCAAAAAGGAGGTAAGCAATGAAACCTTCTTCACAAGATCTAACACTTAGCTCTTATCAAAGAGTAGAGCACTTCTAAATTACTGGTGTGAAAAGGATGCACCAAATATTTTACTGAGGCTTTAGCACTACCTTCAAAACTGCTCAGTGTGTATATTGTTAAATAGCAGAACTTTTCAACTCGTGATCTACGAATTAGTTTTGCGCAATTATCAGAACACACATATCTGTCCATAAGACCATTGTCATCCCTTGCTTGGTCTAAGCTAAGTCCTTCTCCAAACACCTAGCTGAAGAGCTCTGACTGGGATTTGCTTTGTGCATTAGTGGTGCAAGAAGCTCCACTTACCATCAGAAGTGGCTGCTGCTCTTGCTAATAAAGCACCAATTGAGATCCCAAAAAAGCACCCAAGATCCCAAGCATCAGCTTGTACAGGCTGCTTTGTCTCTGACAGATTTGACAGAGCAAAAGTAAATAGATTATAGAAGATTAATAGAAAATAAATTAGAGTGAGCAAGGAGATGAAGAACTGCTGTAACATCTGGTGTGATTTTTAAGCAGGACACAGCACTGGACCTCTGACAGAAGGAGCAGGTCTGGTAGTCTCACAACAAAGTGATCCTGGATCTCAGGATTCTCTGGCATTGGCATGGTAGGAACCAGCATGAAGTGCCTAAGGAAGAATATAATTTTCAGTGGTTGTGAACAAGCTGAAGAGGGAAATCAGAAGATTTAAGAGACATTTTGCATAATGGAAATGAGAAAGAAAGGAATTTCAGGTCATTATATAAGTAAAAATTAATAACTATATGACTGATAGCAAGACTCATGGGTTTTCTGGGTTGACATTAGGTGGGGAGTGAAAAGGAGGGAACTTTTGCTAATCTAGTGAAGGAACATGTTTCTCACAGTACAAAGGGGTTGAGGATGCAAAAGACATGTAGTAATGAGTAGATGCCATTCTCCATGCTCTTCTTACACATGCATGTAGAAGGAAGTGGAAGAATGGAATTATCCAGGAGCTCACAGTGCTTTGCTTCTAGTCCTCCTCTATCAGTCAGGTGCCCTTAAAAATAGGGGGTCTTTGCTAAAGACCAAACAGAGATGTATAAATAAACAGGAAAGTTATAACTAAGAACTTTTTCAGGATTTCATCTGAAGGAAAAATGACTACTGCTCTGCTGCTTTATAACTCTGGAAAAACTATAATTTTAAAGAGAAACATAAATCTTCTCTTTTCCCTGATAAAATTTACTGCTCTTCATAAACTGCTTAATCATGAACTTACTCGTGCTTTTGATTAATGGCTAGGGAGAGAAAAAAAGTCATATTTTATCTGAATAAGAAATGGCAGTTTTGTAGCAGTGAGAGTCCTAACCAAGCTAACTCTATAATAGAAAGGAAATGGCTTCTTTCCAGCTTGTACAGCACTGATTGAGCTTTTAAATACTAAATAAATCTATTTTACTAAACTGCTAAAACTTTCATTTTTCCAAGAACAAGCTTAAACCTGATATCAAATACATTAGCAAAGTCTAATGCAGGAGAGGAAGAAGGAGTGGTCTATTTTAACAATTCCTTTAAATTCTTCAGATGTTCTTTAAGGGTTTTTTTTTCCTCCTTAAATAGAAGTAGACTTTCAGTACTAGTGACCTTGAAAAGCAAATATTTTATTGCATTTTACCACAAAACATTTTATATCACCTTTAGAATGTCTTTATCTAGGTTTCTGTCCAACACACACTACTGGAGTCTAAGAACATTCAAGAATAACTCCTAACACTTAAAGACACAGTTTTTCAAAGACTTGTGGACATGGTGAAGTTTGAACAGAGAATTAATTCCGTTGCTTTTTTTTTATTATTTACAATTTCAGTGAAGGAATTTAGCTTTTTTAAAGTTATCCATATACACATATCTCCACAGACCAGAATCAAAAAGCATGACAGATGA
The DNA here is from genome assembly GCA_018881555.1 of Amblyornis subalaris. Taxonomy (NCBI): domain Eukaryota; kingdom Metazoa; phylum Chordata; class Aves; order Passeriformes; family Ptilonorhynchidae; genus Amblyornis; species Amblyornis subalaris. The sequence goes on along the minus strand of JACAXG010000146.1, from coordinate 1,235,527 downwards.
CGGCAAGAGGAAGAATCACTAGCGCAGGTAACTGTCTTGCACAACTGTTGTATGCCTACAAGAACCATTCCAATGTTATGTGCGGACACAGGAGGCAGACTGCTGTTTCAAAGCTAATTTCAGCACATTGAGTTAAAGTAAGTTAAGCTTCTTAAATTATGTGACAGCTGCAGAGAGGTAACCTTAAAAGTAATGAAAGTCGCTTTTGTGGAGAAGTGGGAATATTGAGATTAAAGAGAGAGTTGAAGATTTCTCTTCAACTAAACTGAAGAGAAATCAGGTAAGTTTAAAAATATTGTTGTGGTTAGCAGGCTCCAATGGAAGTCGTAGGATTTTCTTATCCATAGGATAGAAACATCACAATTTGATGAATTATTTTTCATTAGGAGAGAATATGTGAGTAACAACACATCAGGTTAAAATGTGCAAATAAAGAACACCTTTTCATTCACATTGCCCCCGAAAAAATCTTAGTAAGATGGGTACACGAATTCTTCATAGCATTACCTAAACTTAGGTATACTCCTTCCTGCAAATATAAAGTGAATGTAATAGGTCAACTGAGCCAATAAAGGACTTCTCTTTTTTGCCATGAAATGCCTTTCTTTTTAAATCTATCTCACTGTTTAACGGGAGTGACTCTAGCAACACTGGCCTCTACTGCTTCTCTTAGAGCTGATCACATGTTATCAAATGTATAATCAATGTTATACCTGCAAATGAGAGGTCCAGGAGAAGCTAGAAGTGGAGCCTGACTTGCTTATAGAGTCATTACTCTTCTGCCTTTTATTATTGAATCAAATGACTTGCCAACACAAGTCCATCATTAGCACCAGACCCTCATGAATTGCAGGCCAGACAGGTCATGACTACTCTACAGTCAAGGCTTATTCAAAGAATTTTCCATTGGATTTTCACTCTACAACATAAGTTTTATGTGTTTTATCCACTAAGTGGAAATGAAATTATTTATATAAAATTTCCCATCTTTACAGAAGTTATCAGTCTGCTCTGCCCTTCCCAAATGATGGAAGTGCAGGGCTAACACTTGCTCTGGCTCTTCTAATTTTATGTTACAGTTAATCTTTGAGTTATAATATATGCAGCTATACTGATCCAACAGGAGATGTTGAGGATAGTTCTTTTCATGTTTACTGAAGGTCAGCCTAGCACTGCAGAAGAGTGAGAGCTGTGAATACGAATTCCTTTTTGTCAGAGGACAGAACCAAAGATAGGTCCTGTATTTGAGCTTATGATAGAATTCACTAGGTAATTGCATTAAAATATTCTCACTGCTCCCTTTTAAAAGAAGATGAAAAGAGAAAGCAGAAGCCAGTACAGCACTTGGAAGAGTTTAATTGTGTTAGACACTACTTTTCTGAGCCAAGCTACTTACACAAAAAGTTAATGTTTGCCTAATGTGAATATTTTCATAATGCGCTATCTCATCAGAGGGAACTGAAGTGTTAAGTACCATTAATAATGAATTAAAAATAATAATAATTCCTATTCCTTCCACCAGAGGAATTCCTATTCCTTCCACCCATGCAAACAACTTATTTGTCAATCATCACAACTCTAAAATTTGCAAAAAAAGAACTAGAATTGAAAAAAAATAGATTGGTCTTGATCTGTGCATGGCAGGGAAAGCCTCCTCAGACGGTAATTACTTTTAAGGAGACAAAAGTACACAAAGGACAAATGTAAAAGTTTGATGGACTGGTTGAAACTGGGGCAAGTCCCAGTTCAGTGCTTTATCAATTATAACAAACTACCTCCGTATTTAAAGTGTTGAGGTTTTTCTCTGCGAAAGCACTGTTCCTGCAGTACTCAGTTCTCTGTTTGTTGCTATGTTGTTGACTAGATGAGGTAGTTTGTGTTGGTGGCATGCTTTAAATATTTATGTTAGCAGAAGCATAAGGCTTAGCACCACTGCAGTAGGAATAGGATGCTCCGAGGGTACGTAGAAAATATGATGGGTTTAGAGGAATACATTACACACTTCTGAGAGCTTTCCTTCTTTTGATGGCACAGTGAATTTCAGCTTTCCAGAAGAGATGCAATTTATAACCAAATTTCTATTTCCATTTCCCTCAGATATAAGTGTTAACATATACAAGTGTTAACATTGCTGGCATGAAAGACCCTAAATGCATAACTCTCTTCCTCCCCTCCCCAAAATGATCATTTGCTTGCAAGAGAGTACAGTGGTACAGTGGCCACAGATGTTTTTCCTCCACACTTATTTCTGCTCTTCCCCACAGGTACCTATCTTGCACTTCTGGGTCCTTTTTCATCTAAATTAAGCCATGTCACCATCTCCCCAGTCTCTCTTCAAGAAAGTATGTCAAGCTCTTATAACTAAAGTAATTGAGAAGTAAAGTAGTCTTAAGGAAAAAAATAACACCTTTTAAGTTATCACATTTGCTTCTGTTTCTTAAACTTCTCATTTTTATTAAAAAGGGAATCTTCAAAAGCCCATAAATATTGATCGTGAAACTCCAGTTCTGTCCTGATCACCTTCAGATATTTTTCACTGTAAGAAACAATATCCTTGTCTCTTCCTCTCCCCCCCCCCACCCCTTTACTCCTATAAGACTATAAGAGAATATAATTGAGGAATGTTGAGACAACATTGGTCAGGAACCAGGCACCAAGAATGAGATTATATATTGCAAATATTCTGAACAAGAGATATTTATTTCATTGGTTTGATTTGGGTTTTGGTTTCGGTTGCTTGGTTGATTAGGGTATTTTTGGTTTTGTGTTGTGATTTTCTTAAAGAAAAAGTCCTCTTCTTTATGGGGGCTACTTTTCACGTCACATTAGATGGTTTTGAATTCCAAAACGAAGGACTTAGACTCAAACCTTATCAAAATTTGAGATTCAGTCATAGCTCAAGAATATCTCTTCTTCTCGCATACAATGAAGTTTCCTTTTCCTCATGCACTCACATGTATGAAAGACAAAATCACTGGATGTTTTCTTACAGTTTTATTTAAGGGAATGAAATTCCTTTCTCCCACTCTGCCATCCTTGTTATCCATGAATATTCTACCTATGAGAAGCAATGATTAGTGGTTAAATAAGTCAATGATAACCAGCTGGTCTGGTGTGAAATCCCATAAATGTAGATACTAGAGAATAACTCTTGCATTTCTCTTTTGGGTATAAAGATACATGTAAAGCAGTGGTTCTGAAACCAATATCACAATATCTTTCGTGAAAAGGATATTCAAATTTTAAACAACAAGATGCATTCATTATGCTGTTTTATAAGGCTAGAAAACAAAGCAGCAGAACCACATCTTTTTTGGGAGTCTTGACATTTTACTGAGCTTTTCGACAGCCTACTATTTTAGTGTGTGTTTGCACGGTTCAGAGATCTTACTGCTCCTACTAGCATTTGAGGGAAAATAATTTTACCAAAGTCACTTACTTTTCAAACTCTTGATGTAAACAGCCCTCAGGTAGAAAAAAAAGAACTTGTCCAGTGGTTTTCAGTAAAAGTTTTTAAATTTAGTGCAAAGGCAGTCCATGCAGCTCCCCACTGAAATGCAGGCTCCAGTCCAGGAGTCAGACCTTTTGAAGGAAAAGGTTGTCTCCCCTCCCTATCTTCCTCCTGGGGCTTCCTACTGAAGGCATTCAGCAGAGCTCTTGTCAACTTTCCTACTGTAAACAGGTGCAGTATGTATTTGCCAAAAGAATGTAACAGCACAGAATGATGTCTCACATTGTCACGGTTAGAGAGAAGAGGGTTTCTTGTACAGTTTCTAGCACTGTTTAATTCTATACCACCCACAGCATGTCGGAGGCGCCGTTTCAGCAGGGGCCAGTCTCCATTTTTGCCTTTGTCTGGGAAAACCACACCAGGCACTGTCTCTGGGAAGAGTTTTTGTTTGTTCATTGGTAAATACCCTTTTGTGGGTAAAAAATTCTCTCTTTTGTACACTCTTTCATTAATATTGTTGTGGTTATTGCAATTTTTCATCAAATTGTGATTCCATCTTATAATTTCTCAAAGTGTTTCCTCCACTATTGGAAGGGGGCGGAGGAAAGGGGGGCAGCTTGAGTGGGTTTAATTTTCCCACTGGGTTTTAAACCAGCATACACATATTTTGAGAAACTCTAGCACTTGGACATCATATCTTGAAATACTTCAGTCTCCCCTGAAGTGCCTTACAGACAGAGGGCTTCCCCTGGGAAATATCCAGCAGGCCACATACAGGCAATTTCCCATCTAAATGTTGTGGCGAAGAGTTTATTCCCTTCTACAGTAATCTATTCTTCTCCATGGAAATGCATGAAAAATGGGAAAAGAAAAGGGACTATGACCTCAGCAGTATAAGGTTACAAAGTGGCTGCATGTGGCATGAGAGCACTGGTTTTCAGTTTGTTTGCTTCTGACACAAGAGTGACATTTTACACATTCCAAACCAGTACTGCTTACTCATGAAGGTACTTGAGGAGACCCTAATTTGCTGGTTTGAGAATATGTGGTCTTTATGGAGGGGCTGCAGGACACCTAATTCTTTCGGTGATGTAGCCTTGGCTGAGAATCCTCCAGGTAGGTCTTGTGGCTACCTTTCTGGAGGGTCTGTTCCYTTTCGGCCCTAGGTTCAAAGATTAATTTTGGATACTCATTTAAGTGAAAGAGATACTTTGAGCACTACCTTAGCAGATAAAGCTTTGTCATGTGATGAGTCATGTTTCAGGCAGTTTCTTTAATTTCATTAAAGAAATTCTGCTCGTAAGGACATGTAAAAAATACATAAATAAATATCTATCGGCGGTGCCTTTTTTTTGTTCTGAGGGGGAAAAAAATGATGCCAAAAAGACAGGATAAAAAAAAAGAAAAAAAGCCAGACATGCTAAGGGAAGTCTACCTTCTAGTAGACAAGAACCTTTCCTCATCTTTTATTATGCCTGCAGATGAATGTCGTAATTAAACATAAGGAGGTTTGCAATTTTCTTCTGTCTTATATCCCACTCCTGTGAGTCACATGTCACTTTCACCAAGAGAGGTCACTAGCAAAAAGTGGCATCAGCCATTATAATTTTGGCAAGCTGACAGTCAATTTTGTCACCTCCTCCAACCCACCCAACACGTTATAGCATGATTCTATGATCATATTCAAAGCAAGCCAGGATCTGGTGAAGGCTCTAGAAAATGAGTCTTTAGAATATGGTTCCTAGCTTAACTAAGCAATTTTATATAGAAGAACGTGAAAAGGAATAGGAAATACCAGCATTCTGCCTTTTTTCAGCCTTTTACCAAAGAAGTGTTCTGATCTCTTTTTTGTTATAAGCTGAATAAATCCTATCATTTGGATTTTACAAATAAAACCAAATTTGAAAAGAAAGTCTGCATATCTTGAAGGCCAAAACAATCAAGATTATTGTGTATTTTCAGATTTCTCCAGACCATAAGACCTATTACTGCCTCAAACTTAGGATGGATTTGTGCCAGTGTGTAAACTGCAACATTAGAAAAGCCTTATGAAGCAGTGCAAAATTAGATATAGTAAAATGGTGAACAATCATATTTTAAGTAATCTTTGTAATTTCTAGAGATACTTCACTGAATACTAAAGTTATAATGCATACATCTGGCCATGACTGTGATAATATGCCTAAGGAGGCATATTTACATTGAAAGCATGAATTAATTTTCTTTAATAAGGCAGAGTTAGTTAGAAGGTAGTATCATCTCCATTTAAAAAAGAAGTCAATAAGTAGAGATGAACAATCTGAGCTCCAAAACCATTTTTTTCTGAGGAAAAAATTAAAAAGTCTTTTAACAAAACCTCAACATCAAGGAAGACAGATATATTACTGTTATACTTTTCATTAATCCACAAAAATAGGGAAAATTGTCAAATCTTATGCTGTGAAGAGGAAAAAAATATGAAAAGCGCTAGATTCAGCTTTTATCTGACTACTATTATGGAGCTCTAAAGAAAGATGTTCTACTCTTAGCTGTCAATATCCTTGAATTGCAAAGATAAACTGAAGAAAAATAGTTATGAAAAACATCTGCGCGCTACATTTTGCATCACGGGAATATCTGAATAGAAGTGAAACCCAGGCATTGATCTTTTTAACATATTACACATAACTTCATACAAAGTAAAAATTCCAAGTGATCTCTATTGATCTGTACATTCAAACAAATGGAGCAACTGACACTGTCTTTGGAAGAATGAAAAGCAGTCCTTGGAATTCACTCTATGCCTATTAACTACAGTGGTAGTTAAATCTGCACTCACGGGGCTTTCAAACATTTTATTACAAGTTCCAGGCGAAAAAAAGGCCAACAAAAACCAAACCACCCCAGAGAACAGTCCTGAAAAAAGGAATTTCTTCTTATTAGCAACTCTCCTAATTATTCAGGAAAAGAAGACATGCTTTCTTTCATATAGTCTTATGATTTAAGTACTGCACTCTTTAAGATTAAAAATGAAATCCTTCGAAGAAAAATCTTATCAAAAGTTTGAAAAGCCAATGCATATGTCACATTTTTTACTGGAGGACAAATATCTCCTTGAAAAAAAAAAAATGGGATAGGAGGTAAATGGTTAATAAATATAGGATATACTCCACCTGTAGCTAGAGAATGTGTGAGACAGGCTTGAAATCCCTGTACCCTCTGGGGTTTACCATAAATACAGCATCTAGTAAGCCCTGCCCAAAGCCAATGTAGCTAAGAAGCTAACTGGACACAGGCTATCTTCTTTGCTGCTGCACTCTTAATCTTCTTATTTAACAGTGCATCATGGTATTCAGTTCACTGAAGTACTTTTAGCATATTTAAAGTGTGGTAAAAATACCTAAATAGCCATTGCACATAGAAGAAAAATGAAACATTGAAACAGATTAACCATTTTACCAGGGTCAGGATGTGAACTTGTACCTCTATTGGTATAAAAATATCTGTTGTAGTCTGCTTAGTACCTACAAAATCGAATCATATGGAGGGGTTTCAAACATTTGTTTAATTAGTCACAGACTAAACCAATATAACATTCATTAACTGTGGATGTCAATAGTTATTAACATGTTCCCAAAGGCACATTCCTTTTAATATCTGCTACATTCCTTTTGCATGCCTATTAATTATAAATTTAATACCAGCATAAACATTATATTTAAAAAAAGCATTAAAATGTGTTGTTTGGCATTTTTGAAAAGATAAATGCACATAATTTTGCAGAAATTCTTAAGAGAGATACATATTTTCCTTTAGTAAATGATATATATTTTCATTGTATTGTTTTATGCAGAACTTTACCATTTTTAATAAACAAGAAACAAAACTACCTGTTCTGAAAAAATTTAATAATTAAGAATATCGTTTTATGAGAAAACAGGTGGTCTCAAAAAGGCTCACTCTTTGGGTGTGGTTTGTATGTGGCTATCGTTTAAAATTTCCTGAATTGGTCAATTTAATCCACTGAAATTTCACACAGTAAAAAAAAAATAACTTATTTTCTAAGATTCTTCTGTTATGAGGAGATATAAAAATTGGCATCCAGAAAAAGAGAATCTACCCATTGTCCAGATCTGCACAAAAAAGTGAAAATACTTTAGATATTAATTTATAACTTAGTCATTCAAACACTAATTTTAAGAACAGTGTGAAAGACTAGCAAGAATTGCATTTCTTTTAGAGTAAATCAGACTATAGAAATTAATAAAAAGGAGAGGTTCTAAGTTCTTGCTGCATCTAACAACCATGAAATAATCATGCATGTGGGGAGGTTCCCAGTTACAAAACTGAAGTCTGGCCAACTATTATAAGGTTTGCTTCATAAGTGTCAGTGGAGGAAAAAAGCTTTCAAACTAATGAAAATTGTTGGTTCATTCTTACGGGTACTACTATGGTAGAATAAGGATTAGAAACCCTCCTTGCCAGACAATAAAGCTTCAAGGAGGGACATTTTCAATACCTCAAGGTAATTGCTAAATATATCATTTAAGCAATAATTCAAAGGAGCAGGTTTCTGTATTTCTTGATACCTTGATGATCAGCAGAAATCAATTGTAAGCTGTTAGCTCAAATTCAAAGCTCAAATTGAAGGCATAGACTAGTAATATATAAAGTGAAATTAAGGACAAAAAGAGACAATTAAGTTTTAAAGATCCTTGTCAACAGGGGCTTAATCAACATGTCATTAGAGGTACTTGAAATTGAATTTAGATATAAACTAAATCATGCTTGATTTTACAAAGATTTCTATAAGATGACCCAAAGCCTATAGAATCTCAAAATCATGTCCCAGTTATAAACTATAAAAGTTTATGTTTTTCTAATTTATAGGATATTCATTCACCTAACACTTATCCTCATCAAAATTATAACTAAGACTGCATAAATTTTTGCCTGTAAACACATCAGAAAATGAAAGGTGAAATTTTTTTCTATGTTTTGAAATAATAAGGATGAAATAAAACAAGGTATAAAGTTGCTAAAATAAACCCCAAGAGAAGACCTTTTATTGTCTTTCACTCAAAAAATATATTCAGGACTGCAAATGAATTAAACCTTTTGAGATCTCAGGTATTGTATAGTTGATTATTTATTAAATAACCATTTTCATTTCCCGGGTAAACTACAAGGATACTAACAATGTAAAACCTTATTTCTAAATATAAATTAAATGCTTAATATCCAATACATAAAAGACTAGACACTGGTTTATTCTAAACAGAAAGTGGTTACCCTTCTCTGACTCTTTGCATGAAAAGTGGAATTGTATATAGTGTAGCCATCAAGACTAAAAGTAACTTAGAAATAACTTAGTCTACAACATAAAAAAAAGTACTAACGATGGCAAAAAAAGTGTCACTGAAACAGACTGTGCAAGGAATTTCTTTAAGGCACTAATCAGACCTAAACCTGATTAAGAGTCTAATTGGCTTGATTACTGATGGCAAGAAAACGTGCTATAAACCTGTTCATGGTAAAAGAGCTATAGAGGCTTGGGGGAGTTGAAGAGGCAAGATGTTTAGAAAACTAAAATCAGTATTTTCTAGACCAAAATTAGCACCTGCGATAGCAGATTGCAAGAATGAAGGTGCTGCTCCACCACCAAAGGCATCGACAGGCCAGGTATAGTTTTTCTTGTCTGTTATAGACTCATTAATACTACCTTTTGTTTAGAAAATATTTATGTAAGTAAATGCCAATTTCAAATATACTTACCGAACATGGTATAATCTTTATTTAGAAAAATGAAATAAAAGCCTTTCTTCTCCTCCTCCCTACAATCTTTCCTTTATGAAGAAATCAATTTTCTCCTTTTGAAAGCTGCTTTCCAAATAGGGCTAACCTGAAACAGTACAAGCTTATGAGAGGTCTTGATCAACATTGCAAACAGAGAATTAGAAATACAGGTATTTCTGCTTTTCATATGCTGATGTATTCCTCTACGCCTTTTTTCCTTCTGGCAGGAAATGTCAGTGTGTCCTTTCTGAATATTAGAATGACATGCAGGTATATATCAGCCTGCTTTCTCATAACTGTTGGAAAGATAAAGTAATTTAGTAGCTTTTTAAAGAAGTTTTTCTTTCAGCTTGGTTTTACTAACATAACTCCTCTTTGAAAAGTACAGTAAGTCACGTTAGTCTATAGTCTATATTTTTTAGTATTTCTTTACTGTAAAAGTTAATTCATTTTTTTCAATTTGATTAATGGAATATTTTAAACTGAAGCAAAAGAATAAATACTCTTTCTCTTGTTGCATTTGAATTTTTTCTTTTCCCGGTAATATCCGAGCAAGCTTTTTTGTTTCTTCCAGCTTGACAGAATCAAAACTTTACAAGGCAAAATGGTAACAATTTAGTTTCACCAAATAATTATGAAAGTGAAACAGGTTCTTTAGTATCAGCCTGAGCTATTAATCATTCATGCTTCTTGAAATAATCAAAACTCCTCCATTATAAAGTTAATTTTAGATAAGCAGTTTCTTTTAACGCATTCACAACAGTCGAGCACATACAAAGACTCTGACATAACTTCTGGGAGCCTTGATTTACACGTACAAGAGTTCCTTTAACTTTACAGTTTTAAGTAAAATTGATAGAAACAAAAATGTTTGTAAGAGTGAATCACTTCCTAAAACTGATGGTTTCTAAAGCTCRTAGGTTTGTATAACCTCAAGAAGAGTTGGGTTTAAGCCAGCCCAACTACAACTCAGATTTGATTTTTCACTGTTATAAATAATGTGAGCAGGCATATCCATACTCTCATCCACACAAATTGCAAAAATGTCTATGTTCAATAACCTTCATATACTGCAGATCTACAAGCATTTTTCATGCTTTTTTTACAGTTCAGTTTTCTTGAGTCAATAAAATACTGTTTTAAAAGAAGAAAAATCCTGACTATCAACAGGTGAATTCTGTGCAGGCTGATATCTCACTTGGAAAAGTGCTCTAGGAAAACATATACTTAGATTTCACTGGAGACATGGATTGCTCTTTTGGTGAGAATAATTTCATACATCAGTGCAACACTGAGATCATATCACCATTAGCCTGCACCCTTCAAAACACTGCTAAAATGGAGGCAGATGAATGGATCAGGGATTAAGACATTTCCTGCCTGCAGGAATCTCCTGCAGTTCTTAAATCTCCTCCTACAAGGAGATACAACCTAAAGAGAAAAGAAGAAAGTACATAATATCTGGTAACTGATTAATATACTAATTAATGCACGAATTAATGCACTTAGGCTATTAGGAGGAAGCCTGAAACAAAGAAGACAACACGTAAGACAAAACATCATGCGAGAACCTCGAGTATGCACTGGATTGGAATTTTAGTTTTTATATTTTTATATATATATAAAATTTATAATTTGGGTTTTTACATATATGTATATTAGAACTTCAGTGCCTGATTATTCTCTGAATAAAAACAGACAGGAAAACAAATATTTTCATAGAAAAAGACAAACCCAATTTTATCTCAGAAACACAAACAAAAAGAAGGTTGCTGAGTTAGAAAAGGGAGAAARAAAAGTGCATGTAGACCTGAAAGCTCCTAATGTCAAATAATTTTTTCATATGCTGACACTACCTAATATCTTTCTCTATTAATAAGCAAGCTACACACCAGGAAAATTTATTCTATCTGGGACAGCAAATGCTCAGTGCTTGATTAACATGATGCTATCACACAGTACTGTGAACACCTAAGACTACCCATGCATATCTTGCTCCTTCCTCCAAAGGCCACTCAGTTAAAGCCAAGATAGACCAAGGTACAGGTTCACAAGGATTTGGTTAATGGATCTAAGTCAGTAAGTGTGGGAGGAAGTTAATTTTTTGCAGTGAAAGTTGATACTGTCTCAGTATTTTGTAGAGATCGAGATCTGTCATTGTGGTAAGGTAGCTCAAAATATACCAGGTGTGGTAGACCAACAGAAGGTTTATGCAGAAGCATGACTAACTCAGAGATGCACGTTAGCCTGTGAGAGGCAGCACTGAACAAGTCAGCGCTGAGAACAGGCAGCAGCAGCAGAACTCTAAGTTAAGCAACTGGGTTTGCACAGAGGATGTGAAGATATCAGTTTTTTATTTCAGCATTCACCCCTTTGCAAATCTATCTGGAAACATCCAGGAACAATGGTCAGTGCGTGTCAATCAAATTCCTACAAAAATGTTGCAGACATCAAACCACCCTTATCATTCTCAACAATGACCATTTACAGTTTCTAATCCTGTTTATTTTTTTAAGGGTGAAAATAAAACAACAGATGAACCACAGAAAGCAGAGGCCAATAATAAAGCAGAGCCTGCACCAAAGCAACAAGGTCAGTAATACCTATTTATGAGTTTTCAGAGATTATCTGGACACAATATATGTATATGCTATAGGATTGTAAATAAAACTGTTGTTTTTCCTAGTGCTCTGGCAGGAGATCTTGTTTTTTATTTGTGAAAGAAACTAAGATCTCTGAATTGTCATTGACCTCAGACCAATGGTTTATGACAAGTATAGGAGCAGTATCCAACAATAACAAAAGGCAACAAGCTTTCAAGCACACACTCCCTTCATGAGCTTGCTCACTTTAATCAGCTAGTCTAGGAAACTCTATTTCCTCTTACTGGAATTTGACTCCTTAGAAATCTTAAAATAAAGGTACTTTTAATGTTTCTTTTGGTGATACTTCTCACAGGTGCCAGAAAAGATAAGACAGACTTTAAACTATCTGGCATTCAAATATTTCACTGAACAGACATTCAAAACTTTTTCAAAAAAACCAAACAAGCAAATAATTAAAAAATAAATAAATAAATAAATAAATAAATAAATAAAGCAATGCCATTGAATATATTTGCCATCACCATCCAGAAGATATTTAGGACTGGTACACAGGAATATAGAACTCAGGGTAGTAAAACAAGGTAATTATTTGCCTCAGCAGCTGGTTTCTGAAAACAGGGGCAGCTGGTCATGACTAGCCTATTCTTCTCTTCCCCCAGTTCCCATAGCCAAGCCTATTCTGTTTATACCAGAGCCTAAAGGACMGCTTACAGCAGCTACCAAAATAAAGGCTCAGAATGGGTGAAGCAACAACTACTGCTCGGCCATCTCCCCTCCTCCCTCCCTCACAGCATCAGTGGTGCAGACCTCTCCTTTCCATCCTCCAGTACTGGAGAAAAACAGAGTCCAGTTTTCCTGCCACCTCATGTTTTTCCTTTGGGAGAGCAGTTTATGTTCATTTCACTGAAGCAGCAAGGCAAAGACTGAGGAACCTCCAGCTTTCTGTGATAAACAACAATTAAGAAAAGCGGAGTAACTGGAAAAAGACTACAAGGAAACTTTCGTAATCCTTACTGGTCTTTGTGTAATCATAGCAAGTGTCACAATTCCTTTCCTCGTATAATGAAACTTTAAACAAAGTCCATTTTATGCAATTATCTTTTTATGTAATGGCCGTAGCATGAAATCAAGGGAAAACAAAGTCTGACATGAATTAACTGTAGCAACAATTGAAAAAAATCAAATTTGATATTTGGCTTTTTAGCAACACTAAATCACAGATGCTATCCCATGACGGAATGGAGTATCAGTATAGAAATTCTTTTTGTTTCCATTCAAAACATAATCTAATTTTACAGATTAATATAACTCTTTAATACATATTTTTGGATACTAGACTACTTCTTTTTCCTTCTAAAATATAAGATGAGTGGTGGTCTTAATTACCATTAATTACTTTAGGAAATTATAATAACACATTTAGGCTCCATGATTTTTGGAGGTAGTTTTAAATCCACAGTTTTTTGGAAAGTACTTCAAGTCTCATTTTCAAACAGCCACAAAACAGTGTGGATATTAATGAGTTAGACAATGACTATAAAAGCCAGAGAATTTACACAGGCACCACACCTCAGGAAAATCCTATGAATTTCAGCACCCTGTGCATAGGTCCCTATCATCTGAGCCAAATAAGCAACTCCTTTATCTCTGGGCAGAATAGGGAGAACTCTCTCAAGCAGTTCAAAGGAGGGTCTAGATAAAACTCCTGCAAAACTTTGTGAATTTTATGTCAGACCTAAAATCATGTGTATATCTTCTGGAAGAAAAAAATTAGAATTTCTGTGGATAAGCAAGGGACCAGAGAAAGCATTTTATGGTGTATGTACAAATTTGGAGAGAATTTTTAAAAGCACAGCCAGGGCTGAAACAACATTATTTAAGGGAGATCAGCTGAATGGAGAACTTCAAACGTGTTAGAGAAAAGTCTTTCCAAGATCCCTCGTTAATTTCTCTGGTATAATCAGAATAAAAGAGACCAGTAAAGCCCTTAATCATAGTATCAGTTTGCAGCTCCATAGTCCTAAATACCAATCAACAGACTGAGTAGAGCTTATCTTCACCCCTCTTCTTTTCACATGACCAAAATCAGTCATCACCTTCTCCCTTTCTCCTCATACTTCACAAAGCAGCACAATGTTTGTAGCACAGATGAGAATCCAGCAGGAGGTACCACTGGAGCCTGTTTGATTAAAACTTGGCCACTTACCTCAGTCAGAAACACCTGGTACTTTTGGCTTCTTTGTTGGCTTCTCATTGCCCCATCTCCACCTCCTCAGTTGCCCTCTCTCACTAGTTTGCTTTGTGCTTAATTCTCTGCATAATTACTTCACTCTGTAATTAATTCTCTGTGCATAGTCAGTTTGTTGCATAATGGATTAATTTTTTTAAATTTATTCCCTGCATTTTTTTGTGTACTTAACAAAGTGTGATTCACCTAATTACAGGTTCTCCGTGATATTGAATCCAATTGCTATAATTTCTTTGCATATTTATCGCCTCCCATAACTCACAGGCTATACAAATGCTTCCCCTGTTTTACCCACTGCAGTTCAATAGCTCTATTGGTGATTATGCTCTTTAGAAGGACACATCCAGCCTCCACCTGCTAGCTGGTGACTGCATTATCGTCTCTGTTTTACAATTTCTTTCATCCTCCTGACAGATAATTCCAGTATTATTCTTTCCAACTACTCACTTTTCCCTTACTAGAAACTATTTTCTTTCCAATATTCTGGTTTTGGGTCTTCCTACTTCTACTAAATCAACAGGCGTCTCAAAGATGTTTTCCAGAATCACAGTCACATTTATTCAGCTTTTACTGAAGTGTGTATTGATATTGCTTTGTTCTTGGTGGGACTTGAGTGAGAAAGCTAAAATAAAACTACCATAGGTATTTCTATATATGCTACAATTGCACATAATCTGGATCATAATGTTGACAGGATCTCCCATCTGGAAGATTATTATGTTAATGTTCACTGATATTTAGTATCTTCAGTGCCTAGATACTTTGGAAAGCATTTCAAGTGAGCAGTGCAGCACCTCAAAGGAAGGGCTGCTCAAAAGGAACTTCAGTCCACTCCAGACTTCCTCTTCTGTTTCGGTACTTGAGGAATATTCACTTTTCCACTAAGGCAAAAAAGAAAAAGCAGAAGCTGTTGATAGCTGACCCCTCTCATATAGTAGCCTAGCTGTTATTTCTCGCCTCTTCCATAATAAAAGAGTTCAAATCCATATCTCTCACATTCCTGTAGAGTTCCCTAAAAACTTAGACTAGAGAGGTGTTGGAGGAGGTTCTGTGGCCTTCTTGATCTCTGGGCCATTGTGCAGAAAAGACTGCAAACCCTTGTGAAATCTGAGAAGTTAGAATGCAACAGGACCATGGAACTAACCTAGAAGTTAATCAGAATAGTAACCGTGTAGGAAAAAGGAGGAACTTTGATTTCAGTATGTATTTA
Organism: Amblyornis subalaris; assembly: GCA_018881555.1. NCBI lineage: Eukaryota > Metazoa > Chordata > Aves > Passeriformes > Ptilonorhynchidae > Amblyornis > Amblyornis subalaris. The sequence continues at coordinate 1,220,237 of JACAXG010000146.1, read as the reverse complement.
TATTGCAACATGGTTGAATCTTTAAATAAAGGAAAAAATAATCCTCCCAACAGGTATTTGACCCTATTGCAAATAAATAAGGCCCAGAGCCAAGATCTCCTCAGAGGAAAGTCTTGATCATTATCTATTAACCAAAAGATGGTCACTCTCTCTTCCTGTACATGGAAATAAAGCAGATGTAGGTATTGAGGGTACCAAAATCCTATTGCTGTAAAACCTTGGCTAATTCTGGTTAATTAGGTACCAACTAACTCTACATGGACTACAACTGAGTTATAAACCTCTGAGAAGGGTGATTTGAGTTAAATGTGGAATTTTACAGCTGAAACGTCCCTTTGGCCTGTTACAAATTTGACTCTTCAGTTTCTCTTAAGCTGCTTTACAAAACCTCTCCACTAGCACCTGAAAATCCAGGGTTAAATAACTGGTTTGTATTTCAAAAAATACAAATCAAGTATGTGATCTAAAAAGCTGCAGCCCAATGAACTAAACCTGCCAATCCTAAGGGACTTTGAAATAATCTTATTCCTTGTTGCCTTATCCTTTTTACTCTTCACTGGCACTCAGAAAATGGGCAGCTATTATTCCCATAAAATGTTTTTTTTTAAGATTACTCAAGGACTTGAATATGTTTAATCAGCTTGCTTCCAGTCCTGCTGATATGAAGTCTTTTAATTCCTCTCAGATCTTCATTTTTCACATGAGTGACAGGTCTAAATGCTAGGAAAACAAACTCAGCTTCTTCATACAATCTTTCTTTCTTTATAGAAAATAAATAATACTTTTGTTAGCCACTGAAGTTGAGGGTTGAGTTAAGACGGTCCTACTTACTGATTGTTTTATTTCACCCCTGCTGATTTTTGAACTTTTTTCCCCTGCACATACCATTTGTTCAAAAATGTTGCTTGTAAAGTCACAAAGATATGTATTTTGTAATTTCAGAGCTGAAGTCCTTTCTCTCCTTCATCCATAGGTTTCTCATGTTTTTATTTTTTCTTGACATCTTCATTACCCTACAGCCATTTTTAGATATTTTGGATAGCTCAAGAACAGCTCTGTGAGTCTTTACTCCAATTGTTTAACAGAGCTTGCTCTCTACATTACTTTGCAGGCAATAACACTTAAGAACCAATTTGAGACTTCTAACCTCTTTTGAAATGTTTAACACTTTGCAAAAAGAGGAAATGGCCCAAAAAAAGTCACTGATTTTAAGTGCTTAAACTTATGTTTCTAAGGGATATATGTCACAGATAGAACAGATTACTCAAACATTAGTCAATCTGCCTTGTGGCCTCTACCCATGTCTGCATTCGGTGTTTCTTGTTTCAAACAGTGCTGTCTACCCTCAAGTGTTTCCATGCACATTAAAATTGCCACTGTTGTTTGTATATTAATTAAAATTCTTTTATCATATGAGCATGTTGTAGTTCAACCCCAGCCAGCAACCAAATACCACACAGCCTGTGGATCCTCCCACCAGCAGGATTAGGGAGAGAATCAGAAGGGTAAAAGCCAGAAAACTTGTGGGTTGAGATAACCACAGGTTATTAGGGAAGGCAAAAGCTATGCACACAAGTAAAGCAAAGCAAGGAATTTACTCACTGCTTCCCATTGACAGGTAGGTGTTCAGTTATCTCCAGGAAAGCAGGGTTCCAAACATGCAACAGTTACACAGGAAGACAAACACCACATCAAACTTCCTTCCTACTTCTTTCCCCCACTTTATATACTGAGCATGATGTCATATGGTCTGGAATATCCCTTTGGTCAGTTGGGGTCAGCTGTTCCAGCTATGCCTTTCCCCACCTTCCATGTACCCCCAACCTCCTTGCCACCGTGGCAGTACAAAAAGCAGAAAAGGCCTTGGCTCTGTCCAAGCCCTGCTCAGCAATAAAAAAAACATCTCTATATTATCAGCCCTGTGTTTAGCACAGATCCAAAACATAGTCCCATACCAGCCACCATGAAGAAAATTAAATCTACCCCACCTGAAACCAGAACAGAGCAGAAACATTAAGACACACAAGGTTTTCAGGCAACCATCAGATAAATATATATATTAAACAGAAGAAAAAGAAAGTATTCCTTTATCTCTGTCTCTTTGTCTACCATGACTAATTCTATTCTGTGTTTCTACTAAGTATTGAAAAACTGATCAAAACAGTTCTGGCCAATCAGATTTGCAGGACTTTTTTTCATTACTGAATACATTCGTGAGGAATACAAAAGAAAAACATTAAATATTCTTTAAATAAATATTGCCTACATTAATCCTGGTAATAAACATCAGAACTGTATTACCTACATAGCAAGTCAATTAACTATGTTTAGTACGACACTATCATTGTGCAATCATATAGTAGTTTTTAAGCATCAATTTATTTTAAAATGCCTACATTTTTGTGAAGCTCACTAAGAAGTTAGCAGTAGAAGAAAGTATTTGACCATATATTTAATTCATATAAAATAGACATTATATTAGGGTGTTCTGACAGAAGTACTGCTTCCACAAAAGAAAAAAAAAAAAAAAACTAAAATGAGTCAGTTTTGTAAATCATGCTGTAAAACAATACATTGTGGATTCAAAATTAAGTAAGATTGTCAGTCAATGATCAAGTTGAGCTAAAATGTGCTTTTTAGCAGCCAAAAGAAGAAACCCAGGGAACTCTTTGCTCTTTCTATAAGTAACTGCTAGCCATGATAAGTTCTACTTTCACATATACCAAGTCAGTACGGACAGGAGGGGAAGCATAGACACGATACTGGTCAGGTTGCTAGTACAAAGCAATGGAGCTGGCTTGGAAATCTGGGGAAGAAATTCATTCCTTCTTGAAGTATAGCAAAGCAAAAGCACTTTTTTTGTTCTGTACTCAGGTTGCTACTATCCAGGTGCTGACATTTATTTGTATCTTAATATCCAAAAACTGATCTTTTATTGACATTTTGCTTTCTTTTTTTTGTTTTTTTTTGCAATAAGGCAAATATGTTTGTGATGATAATGAAATTTTAAAGCCGGTCTAGTGACTGAGAGTTCCACATCTTATTACTTCCTGGAAGAAAGTCCCTTCAGATTGACTGCTCCAGAGGGACATCTCCTGATGCTGAATAACAAGTAGGGCTGGTGGTCTCCATGGTACAAAGTGGAGTTTTTTCTGTCCCTAAGCCTCCTGCAGCTGCTTGCTCAGGCAGTCTCTTCCCTTGCTCTGAATACCAGGCTGGCATCTCAGCACTCCAGTCTCCACACCAACCTTTGGAGGGAATAAGAGAAAGAAGCTGTCCTAGCCAGGATGGAGAATTGGTAATTACCTTTTGCAAATCTAGGACTTTTGAACACCACCAGCAGAAATAGGACTAGAAAGTAGAAGAAATGAGCTAGTGTAACATGAAAGGCTTAATCTGCCCTTCTTTTTGTTAATTACTTACTTTGGTAGAAAATAACATCCTCTTCTGCTGGGAGGCTCACGGTAGTGTTCAGGGCCAAGGAGTAAGATTTATCTGAGTGGATCCATGAGGTTTTAGAGTCCTTTGCTGACATCGTCTAACGCCAGAAGAGAAGTCAGCAGTACCTCCGTAGGCTACACCTATGACAGAGATTTTTGGATCCACCAACATTTACGTACACCAGACTGAGAGCTTCAATAGAATCAAAACGGCTATTGCAAGAATTGCAACTCTTGTGTCCTGTTTTGTTGTGTTGTCTCCTGGCAATGACAAATCTGTCTGTAACAACAGCTTCCTCTGTTGTTTCCTAGAGGAAAAGGTCCTCTAGGACTAATGCCTACAGATAGTGGAGTTGGTCCTACATGAGTAGGTTGAAATTAAAAAGAACTTTGCCAGCTCTTCCAATGTTATGATTAGCCTCACAATATTCTGCTTTTTGCAAACCCTGAGCTCCTGGTTTTGTGTGCTTAGCACACAGTTGTAAAACAAACCCCAACATTCAACCTTTCAAGTTGCAGAAGAAAAAAAACCTAAAATGATGGAAAAGGCTTAAGATCCACAGTTAAGTAAAAAATGTTCTCTAGTTGCTCTTCTGCAAAAATGCTAAATACTTTGCTGCAGGCTATTCTGCATGTGTGTGTCTGCGTGTGGGTGTATGTCAGTAGGACATCAAATGAATTTGGAAGGACAGTCAAGGGTCTCTGTCCAAAACTGTGAAGTTAAAACTGAAGATAAAAACTGCTTTATGAAAACATGAAAAAGGGAGGTGGACAGCTTTGGAAAAAGTTGGATATACTCCTCCAATTTACAGAAATCTTCTGGCTACTCTAGTCTAATCCTGCAATGCTGTTCCAATGTTGTTTTACTAGAAGCACAAATATAGGGGACAAGAATCAACAATGAAGTTGTAATAATACTAAATTTCAGCTAGGTACATCATCAACCTAGGGTAATACAGGTAAAAAACTGAGATCCAACCAATAGCCTTTTTAAATTGCTTTTTTACCTGGCCTAATTCTATCCTGAAAGAACCAAATCCTGTGGAAAAATGAGAAAAATCTGAAAGACAAAGACAGGTAAACAAATAGGTCTTATAACTTGCATCTTGTTCCTTGCCCCTTGCTGTCCTAGAGACATCACTGGTATGATGAGGTTTCAGTGGGCCTCTAAATTTAGTCAGATACATTTTGAGGGATTCCATTAAGCAGCATTTTTCTCACAAAGTAATACTTCCACAACTGTCGCTTTCCCCTTTGTCAGAGACTGAAATAGTTCATGCCTCAAACATTGATATAAAGTTTTGCTCATTATAACAAAAGAAGCTACAACCAAAGAAACCCCTCTGAAGATGCCTGATTGGAACTTTGCACTGAGAATTAAGGTGCTGAGCTTAGATAAAGGGAAACCCATGATTCAATCATCTCAGACCTGCGGAGAAGTAAGACAAGGCTGGAGGAAAAACAACCCAACAAGCCATGCTGAGAATCTTCCCTGGCTGGGAGTGGGGGAGGCCATAGCCCACAGACCCATTTGCTGGGGGCAGATTTGCACAGATTTCCCCCCAGCCAAGGTGGGGGGAGAAGGTTTCGGTGTGTCGCAACCTCTGCTCAAGGGCGGCGAACCCATCCTCTCTTATGCAAACTGGCTATGGAACCCCCAACCCCGGGAATAGCACAACGACAGGACATTCATGTGAGAGGCAGCTGAGAAGGCGTCTTGATCCATCACAGACCCCCCGAAGTGCCCCCCAGACTCATTCCTGAGGCCTTGCACCACAGGACTACATGTGATGTAAAGTAATGCAACAGATCCAAAGTCTGCTGCGAAAGACAATGGCAAACTTGCCCCCTCCCCGGGGGGAAGTGGGATGCCTGGATTTCCCTACCTAGCCTGAATGTATATTAACCCGTGGAATTCTATGTTTTGTGGGAGACCTTTGCCACCATGAAGATGGAGAGGATCAACGGAACATCGATTGGGATCCATGGATTGGTGATATTTTCTTTAATCTGTCTCTTTCTGTCCCCCCACCTCTTTTTTCTATTTCTTTTACTTTTTCTCTCTCTCTCTCTCTCTTACCTACTATCAAAGAAAATCCATACTATTGACACTGGCATACGGTCTTGTTTGCACCTTAATTCGGGCAGAGAAATTTCTCAATCATTTTAATAACCGGACCTTAACACCCTTCCATCTTAGAACCAGCAACACTTATCCCAATCCAGTTTTAAAATACACTATCCTGAAGGAAAGGCCAAATATCTAGAATATGTAGACACCAGTGGGTTGCATTCCTCAACTCCCACTACTAATATATTGGCAACTTTATCTACCTATATTCCAGTACAATGCGAATGCAAATAATTTAGAAAAACACAAATCTCTTATTTTGTTGAGTAAGCATGGATCTGTATGTTTTGAAAATTGCTTTCATTGGTGGTACCTTGGCATGATTCTGCCTTTTTTCTCACTCATGATTTCACCACCATGACCAAAGTTACGCAAAGCAAATAGGAGATTTCTTTGTTGTCCTGCAAGCCTGCCACTGACTCGATGGATCATTATTTATTCTGGAAACCAACTGCTGTACTCTAAATTTCCCCTAAAATGACTTCTACTCTGTTCTTAAGGGCATTCCTTTGGGCCTGGTTTCATAAGTCAGAGGGCTATGAGCTAGATTTAAGCAGTAAGGAGCAACTGGTTTGGTTTTTTTTAAAGGTGACTATGCAGACAGCCCTCTCAATTTCACACAGAAAGAAAAAAACTAAAACTTGACACACAGCTAGTAGTGGTGCTAGGCCATGATATCTTAATCTTAATGAAAAAAAGCCCTGTACTGGTCCTAGAAATTTATGAACCCTTGCATGTGAAAATTTGGAATATTCATGGGATTACAAAGTTTCCCTTCAGTCTGAGTGCAGTCAGCATGTAATGGTCAGTGTGGGTTCAGACATCAAACTGAATACCTTGAGAATATCTGTCAGGCTGAGAAGCCGTTATCCTTCTGCAATGGAATGTTTATGTGCAAGCACCATATAGTTTTTACTTTGAGCTTTTTGCTTCTCATACATGTTGTCATTCCAAAGATTGATTGTCTTATTCAGCAGCCTGTTACCCTGAACAGTGTGACTACACTGGCATTTTATTTCAATGAAGAATGCCCTTCTAAAAACACCCTCCTGAGTGTCCCCTTATGTGCTCTGTTTATCTTCACCAGGGAAAAAAAAAAAAAAAACAAAAAAACCAAAACCCTTTAGGAACTTGTAACTTAATTTAATTCCTTTAGAATAAAACCAAAGCAGAAGAATAACTCCATGAGTCAAACTATTTTACTTGAGCTGCTGATTGTCATTAATTTCAGAGGATCACAATAGACCTCATTTGAAATATAACTGCCAGATATGTCAGATATTTATATCTGACAGATATAAATTGAATGACATGCCTTCAGCACCCTTTCACTGTACTGATTGCTCATATCAGATTTTATTCTATGCTAGTGTAGATACAACTAGGAGTAACTACTGTGACAAAGAAAATTCCCAAATGTTGAGATTAGCCTTGCTGTCACTTCTGATTGAGTACATGGCTTTTTGGATGGTGGAGTCAAGGCAGGGAGAACTGGGAAACTACAAACCATGAATCTAGAATTTAGAAGGGAGCAGAAACTGCAACAAGTGCTGGAATGTTTTACCCATTTAAAATGAATAACACTATAAATATGGAGTTAAACTATAAGAAAAGTTATCTTACACTATCCATGCAGAATATGCAAGGTTTGATTTTCTTTGAGCTGTCTTGAACTTAAAATACAGCGTACACACCATGTTCCTGATCTATCTGCTGTGTTTTGCTGCCGAGCCTCTTCCTCAGTAATTACTTAAAGTATTTACAAAGACTGAGCTTGTTCTTCCATTATGCAAAGTGTCAGACTGATGAGAGCTATCAAATTATTTTTCAACATGAAAATTAAAATAAAAATGTATAGGACTAATTATAAAAAATCATCACTTAAGGCCACTTAATGGCAAGAGACCTTACCATTTGTTTCAAACTCTACAGACTTCCTACTCAGAGTCCTTTGAAAAAGTTAGTAGTAACAGAAATGAAGAAATACACTAGCCAAAGTACGGCATACTCACATCCTTAATGATATATTTCAATCATAATTTAGTCAGCAATGAACAGGACTGTCATGGCAGCTGAAGTAATAGCATCTTTAATGCAGTACAAACATTGAAGTATAAATAATGTCATTAGCATTTCTATTCATAAGCAAATAAGCTACTCTCCATTTTTCTTCCTGTACTTCACAAGGCATTTCTGGACAGATCCATCTGTCCTCTACCATGCTACATGAGTTCTTGTCCCTCATAAATACAGAAGAGCACTGTATTGACCACTGTTGAGCTGGCTACTGATGCATCTACTTTAAAAACAACAAGTAAATTACATATTCTAAAAGGTTTACAGTTGTGTACAGTTGGCACTGAAATAAATTTATGCAGGAAATTGTTTGAAGGTCAGGTCCCAGAAGCAGTGTAATGTAGGGCTTGTCCACTGAAGAAATAATGTCAGACAGACTGTGGTTCCTTCAAAAGTATTATTATAATTGTTTAAAAATTCATATTCAAAAATGAAAACCTCTTTCCTAGATACAGGATCTGCAAAAGCACCTGAGCCTTCAAAACCTGAAAACTCAACAGAACCAGCTAAGACAACTCAGCAGGAAGAACCTCAACTCAAAGATGGGAAAGAAGATGTTAAGTGAGTAAATACAATTTAAAAAGTTGAAGATGTTTACCTGACATCCTGACTTAACATTTCTGTGTGCCATATATCAGTTCTTTAGAAGTCCCTCCTATAAGGGTCTGAAAAGCTTTATTTCACTTTCAAGGCAGTATCGCTGTTGTATCGGGGTCAGAGCCAAATCACGACATAAGCACTATCCAAGAGTCAGTGAAAAGTGGATTTATTTATTAATATAAACAGCTGTTTTATATCCTAGTATGCTTGAATGTCATAAGGTCATTGGTCCTTTGGTCATCCACCCCTCAGGATGATTGGCTAGGGTGCTAAAATGCCTTATTCCAAATATTTGTACATTTGGTATAATAACAAGTTCACAGGTGCACAATAAGAAGTCTCGTTAGAGAAACATCTTCACTGTTTTTCATAGCTTCTATGGGAAAGGACAGCTTCTCACAGAATGCAAAATGCTGAAGAATTTCTCTGCTGAAAGCTTTTCAGCATCCACAAGGCAGCATATTTATGAGGCTTTCATTTAGTATGAGCTTTTGATAGTTTGTTGTGTACGTCATCCTAAATTGCAGGAACGAGGAAAAGGATTTGCCTAACTAGTTACATGCTAACTTTAACAGTGTTGCTGCTCAATTATTACTATACCTTAGCAACCAAGAAAGTCCCAGGATGCTGCCCTGAATACCTAGAATGTTTGTCACATTGTTCTGACTTCAAACTTTTTACCCTGCACATTTTTTTTCTAAATTATACCATTAAATCAGCATTAGTCTCCACCACCAGAGGATTAGTACTATCTTTTCCTGAGGAGAGACAAATAAATTAAACAGTAATATTCCTCCAGGGGAAAATCTAGGGTCATTCAACTTTTGGAAAAGGCTGAGGTGACTGTTTTGCTAAAATAGAAATAAATATGAATTGTAGAAGACAATAATCTAGGAATAGCCTACAGTCATTACAGAAGCAAAGATTCATATATTCATAGAATCATAGAATTCTTTAGGTTGGAAGGAACCTTTAAAGGTCATTGAATCCAACCCGTCTGCAATGAGCAGGGACATCTTTGACTGGATCGGGTTGCTCAAGGCCCCATCCCAGCTGACCTTGAATGTTTCCAGGGATGGGACATCCACCACCTTTCTGGGCAACAGATGCCAGGGTTCCACCATTCTCACTGTAAAACATTTCTTCCTTATATCTAATCTAAATCTGCCCTCTCTAAATTTAAAACCACTAAACCTTGTCATATCAGAACACCTGTAAAAATGTTTGTCCCCATCTTTCTTATAGGCCTCTTTTAAATACTAAAAGGCCACCAAAAAGGTCTCCCTGAAGTCTTCTCTTCTCCAGGCTGAAAAACCTCGACTCTCTGAGCCTTTTCTCGGAGGAGAGGTGCTCCATTCTTCTGACCATATTTGTGGCTSTCCTCTGGACCTGCTACAACAGGTCTATGTCTGTCTTAGACTGAGGACTTCAGAGCTGAATACAATGCTCCATGTAGAGCAGAGTAGGGGTGGAATCTCCTCCCTCAACCTGCGGGCAATATTTCTTTTGACGCAGTTCAGGATACAGTTGGCATTCTTGGCTGCAGGTGTACATAGCCAAGTCGTGTCCAGCTCTTCATCTAGCAGCATCCCCAAGTCCTTCTCCCTAGGACTGTTCTCCATCCCTTCAACCCTAACCTGTATTGATTTCAGGGGTTGCCCTGATCCAGAATCTTGCACTTGTGCAGGTCCCTTTGGATGGCAGCCTATCCTTCACGTGTGTCAACCACGCCACTCAGCTTGGTGTCAACTGCAAACTTGCAGTTTGTGGATGCCACTGTCTGTGTCACTGTTAAAAATAAAAATCTTCACAGAACAGCTCAGGTTCCTCCAGAAGGAATGAGGTCCAAACTCCTGCTGAGAATATTTAGAGGTTAGACCCAACTCCCACATTGGATCAGGTTACCCAGAGCTTTGTTCAGTATAATTGTGAATCTATATCATGAAGAATGGAGTTTCCACATTTTCTCTGGGCAATGTGGTCCACTCTTTGACCATCCTTATTATGAAAACTAAACAGAATTAAATTTTCCTTTGTTTTAACTTGTTTGTGTTGCATCTCATACTCTTGCTATGCACCTCTGTGCACTCTAAATCAGAGTGTGTAGTTAGGCTTCATTGCTGCAAGAACACACTGTGGATTCATGTTCAATTTGTTTTCTACCAAGGCTCCCAGACCCTTTTATGTAAAGCTATTTTCTAGTCAGTCAGCTACAAGCCTTTACTCTCATAGGGGTTATTGTTATGCTTCATGAAGCTCCTGCCTTTTGAGATCCCTTTGAATGGAGAAAAACAGATACACTCAATACAGAACAGGGCAGAAACTCCTCCTGCTTGCCTTTGCCTTTTACTATTTTGATTATCCTAATGACACAAAGCAAAGTCTTTCCCTGACATGGAGTTAATTTATAGTGAGGATTACCTATTTCCTCTCCTTTACCAAGACAGACTTTGTGCTGCAGTGACGAGGAGTAATCAAGCAAAATGCTATTGCACATGCCTCTATAAAACAATAGATGGAATTAAAACCAACTCTGACTAGAAAGAATGGAAATGCTATAAATTTCTTAGTCGTTTCAATGTGAATCAATAGGTCAAAAATGAAAACCTAGATAAGAATCTTCTTTTGTTGTTATCATACAATATGTTATTCAGTGCTTATTGTTCCACTGGTAAATCCTGTAACCACGGTTAATGTAATTACTATGTGCTTATGAAACAAAGGGGTATGTCACTTATTAGTAGAAACAAAACCTGTCTGTTAAAAAGAAATTAAAAGTGTTTATGTTAAACATTGTTTTCTGAGATCTGTTCTGACTCAGTGTCATGAGTGCATCCAGATATATCTAGTCAGTCTAATTTGAGCAACAGCTTCTAAAAATACAGTAAATATTTAGTAAATTCTACTGTCAAAATAGTTACCCACTAAATTCTGCAGTAGAGCTTGGAAGGCATGGTGGTGGTGTCACTGCGCTGGCATGAAACAAAACTAACCAGATCTATTGTGTGACTGTTAGAACTGGAGGGAGAATCGTTTTTAAAATGTGCCTTTGAGAGAATTTAATTCATTGCTTCTTAATATTCATGGAAGTCTATTTAGACACCATTCCTGATCAAGGTTACTACCTTATTGAGTCTATGTGTTCCAATTTTCTCACTAGAATATTTTTAGGGAAATCAACTTTCTTTATCACGTGAGAAAAGCTATGAGAATTTGAGTCAAATAGATACACGTGATCTACAAAAGTAGCAGCAAATGAAACATGCTCAATTCACTGTCTAGCACTGAGGCCAACTAGAAAAATACAAAATGCCTCCTGAAAAATTTGTTCATTGCTAATTTCTAGGTATTTCCATACCTGGGAGTTATTTGGAAAAGTGCTAGTTTATTATTAGTCAAAGCCATATCATGAACTGTTAGGATAGTCAGGATAGTCAAATAAGAGTCCCATTTGTCCAGGAGTTTTCTCTGTCACTGTTTAATCTATATTTGGATACTGCCCAAATAGAGATTAGTAATGAGTGGTGACGCTTGGGGGACACCAAACTGTCTGTTGCAGTCGACACACTGGAGGAAATGGATGCCATCCAGAGGTACCTTGATAGGCTTGAGACATGGGCCTGCACAAACCTCATCAAAAAGTGCAATGTACTGCACGTGGCTCAGGGTAATCACCAGGATCAGTACAGCCTGCATGATGAACAGGTTGAGAGCAGACCTTCAGAGAAGGACTTGGAGATAAATTGGTAAGTGAAAAATTAGCCATCAGTTACAATGTGTGCTCAGAACCTAGAGAGCCAGATGTATCCTGGGCTGCAACAAAAAAAGTGTGGCCAGCAGGTTGAGGAAAGTGATTGACCCTCCTCTACTCCACTCTGCTGAGACTCCACCAGGAGTGGTGCATCCAGTTCTGGAGTCCTCAGGACAGGAAAGACATTGACTTGTTGTAGTGAGTCTAGAGGAGAGTCTAGAGAGAGTCTACAAAAATAATCAGAGGGCTGGAGCACCTCTCCTATGAGGAAAGGCTGAGAGAATTGGGATTGTTCAGCCTGTAGAGGAGATGGCTCTGAGGAGAACTCATAGCAGCCTTCCAGTACTCAAAAGAGGCTTTTATAAGCCGTTTCTTACGAAAGATGAAGACAGGCTTTTTAGCAGATCCTCTTGCAATACAAAGGGTAATGTTTTTAAACTTAAAGAGGGCAGATTTAGAATAGATATGAGGATGAAATGTTTTTGTGATGAAGGTGGTGAGACACTGGTTGGTCAGAGAAGTTCTGGATGTCCCATTGTTGGAAATGTTCAAGGTCAGGTTGGACTTGGCTGTGAGTAACATGACCTAGTGGAAAATGTCCCTGCCCAAAGCAGAAGGGATGGACTAAATGATCTTTAAAAGTCTCTTGGAAACTAAATGATTCTATGATCATGTGATTTTGTTACAGAAATCAAGGTTGGCAAAATCACTGGTAGAATTTTCTCAACTGAAATTTCAGACTTTGCCCAGCTGTATTTCAGGTTGAGGCAAGGGCTCCCTGAAGGAAGAGCAGATGGGAGCCAAGGATACCCCCAGCAGAAGCAGCGTCCTTACCAACAAGGTTCAGTTCCACAGGGTCTGAACACGGCAAGCAGAGCAGGATCCTAGCTACAGGCTCCATCAACAAGGCAAAGTGATGGACCAGGTTTAGAGTCCATCCAGACAGTCCAGTCAGGAGCAAAAAAGAGAGGGTCAGAGGCAGGGCTGGAGACAAGGCTACAACATGGGTGCAAAATCTATCTAGGAGGCAGGACCAGAGACAGAACTGGAGGTAGATACACCTAGGCATAGCTCAGGCAGTGACCAAGGCCTGAACTTATGTGGACAACAAAGACCCATGGGGCATAGAGTGTGGGTGAAAGTCTCACTGAAGGTTCTTCAGGGCAATTAAGTTATATAGACCATTTTCTTATACTAACCACCTTTCAAGAGTCAAAGTTTAATCAAAAGTCACTTGATCTGCAAGAAATCATCCGTATGACCATTGACTGTAGTAATATACATAATGAAATAAGGTTTGTGGATATATATTTGTTCATGAACCATATACATCCAGAGCACCTCAACTTTCATGGAAATGTTGCTAATAGAAAAGGTTTAATCTTATCTGCTGTTACTGTAACATTTAATTTTTTAAAATGCATCTGTGCAGGCTCAGATATATAGAATAAGGAAGAGGCAAGAAGGCAGTTGTCCTATTTGGAACAGCACACTTTTTAATTTCCTCTAAAAGAAATAATTTTTTTTTTTGTTTTGCTTGCTAAGTGAATGACAACTTTGACAAAGACTGCATTTGCTGCTAAAGATTCCCATAGAAATTGTTTGTCCCACCCACCCCAAAAAAAAAAATCTGAAAAATCTGGCTTTCCCTCTCAGCACATCCCCATTTTTTAAAATACTGCAGTGCATGGTGACGGACATTAATAAAGAGTGGAGAGATAGAGCGCTGGTCATAGCCACCTGAACACTTGTCTGAAAGTGGAAACCCGCAAAAATAGATGATGTGCCAAGCGCTGAATTATGGCCCAGTGACTGAAACCTTTAAAGTCTGTTTCCTAATGGCTTGGATAGGATTGCAGACAAATTGGCCCCGTCTGCAAATTTATAGTTTCTCCTCGCTATCTTTATTGGTAACATAATGGAGTGATAGGTAATCTTCATGAATAGCTATTTGCTGAGCAATAATAACCTCTGGAAGGGTGGGCTAAGACTACTCTGTCTCTTCATAGCAAGAAATGAGGGAGCAGAAGAACACTCAGCACCTCATTTGCGCTCTAATAGAAGACAGGGGAGTTTTATTAACGAGAAACTAGCACAAAGCATCAAGCTATGAGACAAAGAAGTTGCAGCAAGTCCTGGAAATAGTAGAGTATGGAAGAATGGTAAACAAAGCATCTGAGAGCATAGATCAGAGAAAACAGAGGGACACAAAGAGCTTCTATGACCTCTTCTCTCCTCTGTGTCTTTTAAAAGCCTTTAAGCCCAGCTGAAATTGTAAGAGTATTTCATCTTCCCAGATTACCAAAGAGATTACAATGTTCTATTTATACTAAGGCATACTGTGAAACACCAGTCAAAGATCATGAACCCCACTCTTTAAAATACTGCATAAAATAATAATCCATATTTGGACACTAAATATTCAAGAGCACGTAAAGAAAAAAAATAGAGTAGGTAACTGGGAATTCCTATGCTTTTAGAGTTCATCTCAAGATCTTACATATTCTCAGTTATATTTAGAGAGGAACAAAAAATTATATCTGATATGCCACATTCAGACTAGCTATTACAAAAAAAATATTAATACACAATGCACTAAAGAAATTTTAATAAAATATTCAAATTATACAAAACAAATTTAACTTTCCCACCCAGAATGTGTACTCTTCTGATTCTTTTTCAAATACAGAAACAACAGCTTTCAACATTTTCAGAAAAAAAAGGGAGCTCCAGTACTGCAACCTTCCATATTAGCATGGGTGGTTCAGGAAAACTGAATTTCATGCTTATAGTTTGCCTTTCTCATAGCCACATTCTATTACCTGATAGACTATACCAGTACTTTTCAGGCCCATAAAGAAGATTCTTTTCCTCTTTAATTTGGCTAATAGCAAGAAAAGAAAACAAAACAAAGATTAAGAGGCAATTTGCTATGTGGTGCATAGCCGGGTTAATAAAGAGAATTCCTGCTGGTAGCATGTTCTTAGTGAGTAATGCACTTCATTTACCTCAATAACCTCGACCAAGAAAATTGCTGTGCTTATTAGTGCTTGCCAACCACTAGTTACAACACATCAATTCACCAAGTAGATGCACCTTAGAGAAACTATGTCCTATCACAAGTACAAAATCTCAGCACATCGGTGAAACACACCCATATCAACCCTCTGCAGAGTCTCTAGAAATCCTTGATTACTGTAGGAACACCAGGGCCACAAGAAGATGACACTCATGGCAATAAACTCTAATCAAATTTAGATGAAGTAAAACAAGGCCAATGCTGGGCCTTACAAAAAATCCCA
This sequence comes from Amblyornis subalaris, assembly GCA_018881555.1. Lineage (NCBI taxonomy): Eukaryota > Metazoa > Chordata > Aves > Passeriformes > Ptilonorhynchidae > Amblyornis > Amblyornis subalaris. The sequence continues at coordinate 1,204,937 of JACAXG010000146.1, read as the reverse complement.
GTTTAAATGCAGTTACAAGTAGATTTTATAGAGAGCCTAATACATTTCCTTAATTGTTTCCAGCTAATCACTGCAGTACTTTAAATTGTAAACAGATGGAATGCTTCCAGTAAGTTTTTTAAGCCTGACTGAAAAGACATAAGGGGTTAAAAAATAAAAATACTTTTCTTAGCACTTATATTCCCTCTGCTTAGGTCTTTTTTTTTTAAAGCTTGTCACTTCTGGTTCTTGGACTTGAATTTCTGAAATGACTACATTGAGAATCTGCAATTTAAATAGAAAGGTGACGGTGTGCTGTCTGTACCAAAATGGATTAACTTGCTGTAATCTTTGCTGAGATGTATTTTCCAAGAGCCTTTAAATTCTATCCAATCTGCAGGATGCAGTTACCCTTACTATTTAATGTCACTCACTCTGCAAAGCAATCAAGTAGGTAGCCCGAAATTAAAAAGTAGTGGATTTGGAAGTTTTCATTAAAGATTAAATGAAGTGAGTAAAGGGATAGGATTGTCATTATACAGACTGAAATGCTGCTTTTTTCCCCCCTTGCATTACTTTGAATCATGTATTCATAATATTAATATATATTTTTCGTGCTAACTGTATAAATGGAAGAAATTCTTTTTTTTTTTGAATATGTAACAAAGTAAGGGTATAGTTTGTCATACTTTGCCACTGATTGATTGCTTTAATTAAAAGCATTTTCTGTGCATTTTGTATAAACCCTCCGTTGACCTAATATTTTTGAAAGTAAGAAAAAACCTTTTTTTGTAAAGCAAGAAATTATAATTTATTCAAAATGTTATCTCTGCTATTATATGTTGAGTTATTTTCAGGAGAAAAAAAGCAAAGCAATGAGCACCATGACAGGTACACTACTGTGTGTAATATAAAACATTTATGTTTAAATTSCATTTGTATTTAAATCACATTTGTACCAAACATTTGCAAATATATCAGGGTCTCCCTTGATAAATCTAAGAGACATATAAATCTAAGACATAATGTTTATTATCATTTAGTAAAAGAAAACTGATTATTACTCCATGTCAAGTGTAAGTATTCATGCCTATGTTTAATCTTGTCCAACATATTTTATTAAAACACCATGTTTCCAGTTATTTACTCTTTTTCCAAATATTAACAACTCAGGATGAAAGCATCCTATGTTGTACAGCCCAAGAGAGGAACAGAGGAAACAGTGACAAGTGGCGATCTGAGGATCGGATGAGAAGTCAAAACACGTCTGGCAGCCCAGTCTTATTCGGTGCCCTGGGTAAATGATACTCAGGAGAAGAGGTGGGATGACCAGTGTCTGCAGGGAACATGCCTGCTTTGTTGCTGAATTTGGAAAAGAATATGTTACGATCTTGCAGAAGGGGAAAGGATGGTCTTAAATAGCAGTAACTATTAGTTAGCCATAACTTAGTCATCTAAGAGGAATGAGTTCTTTCTCTCTCACCAATTTTCTTTGAGATCCTGGGAGAGGTACATGTAGTGAGTTCCTACACAGGTTGCTGTATAACAGTTCACCACTAATGGAGGTAGAATTGCAACAAAGATGGTCCCACCAAGGTAATTTTATATACTTAGCAGAGGCAACAATAGCATATGGCATGAATTTCAATGTATTGTAAAAGTCTGCCAGGTTTCCCAGTACTGGAAGAACTTTGGTTGCCACACAAGCTGAATCTATTCCACCACTTCTTTCTCTTTCATTTCTAACTTTGCTAGTTGAAATATAGCTTCCTGAAGAGAAACAATTCTTACTCAGGAACGCACACCTCTTCACACTGAAAATTATAGAATTAACTGATATTCTTAGTCATCATACGATCATTACTCTTGTTCCAAATCTTTTTCCTTTGCAAAAATAAAAAACAGTGAGAAAATGAAAATGTGCAAATGACCAAAAGGTGAGATAAAAGAGAAGAAGCAATACATTTTATCCCATGGTCACAGTGCATAGGACAAATTGTAACAAAAGATATTTACCTTGAGAAAAAAAAGTTGTAAGCTGAAGGTAGTGAAGCACAGAAATAAATTATTTAGGAAGATTATAGAATAGCCATCTCTAGACATATTTAAGAACAGGTTAGATAAGAATCTGTAAGGTTTACCTCATCCTGCTTTGAGCTGTGGGGACAGGATGTCTCAAACTTCTCTACAGCCTTATGATTGTATGATTATTTTAGGAACTCTATGAAAACAGATGATAAATGAAAGCATCTATTGGAAATTAAGTTTTTCAAATTTGAGACTGTTTTCCAACCTTTTAGAAAATTCACAATGGGAAATTTTATGGTGTTTTCATTTTAGTTTTTAACTCCCTGCATATTAAGAAAAACTGAAGAATAGAAAAGTAGAAGGATTTGTGCTGTGCTCGTGAACTCTGGATCATACTCTGATTAAGATATTTTTTATATAGCCATAAATTATAGGCTTATGTAAATAACATACGAGTTTGCATTTAAATGTGTTTGAATGTAACAGACATTATGTGTATATGATAAGAAATATCTTTAAAAATTCCTGATAAGTGAGAGATGTCCCAGACAGATTTAATTACTTACAGATAGGAAAGCCCTCATGTCAAAACAGCACCAGATAAGAAAATAAATGAGAATTACTTCCTTAGACTATTATATCTTTGTTCTAAAGCAATTAGTATTAGAAATTATACTGTCCTTATTTTTTACATCATAGTAAATACCTACTGCAATTAAACAACTTTATATCACCACTTACCTTAAAGACAGGTGATTTTTTTCATAGCTAATTGATACCTTCAACATTCATACTACTTTCTTTCTATGACTTTATAGTTCCTACTGCAGAATTTTTAATTAAAATAAAATCTTATTCACATTTTAATCTGGCACCTCAGTGAGAGTTCCATGTGTTCAGCATTGAGACTCCTTACAGTTATCTCCTACTGTAAAGAAGATTAGAGGATTCACAGAATGTTGTGATTGAATAACTAGGAGGATTGTCAAAGAAGCTGCTGTGAAAAAATTTTGAACTAAAAAGCAAGAATCTCCGCACCCTAGATTATTAGATTTCAGTCTGCATAGCATCAAGAAGTTCGTTCTGAGTTCAATACCAGTAGATAAGTCTGAAAGACAGTGCCTTCTTTGAACACTGTTGCTTCCATATCTGTTTTGCTTTATGAATACAACATGAGACCTGAGAAATGTACAATCTCTGCATTTTATTTCAAGAACACTTGCTTAGGGCCCAAACAAGCATGATTTCTGTACAAAGATTCAGAACTAAGGGAAAGTCATGAATTCCAATGGAAAGTCATGAATTCCAATGGAAAGTCATGAATTCCAATGGAAAGTCATGAATTCCAATAGAAAGTTTTATTTACATGTTGTCTTCATGAAGCTTATAAATGCTTATGGCCCATTCTTGCTTATATATATGTAAAACCAAAACCAACACAAATATTATGATATCACTATGTTTAAATTAATGAAATATGTAATAAAATATACAGTAAGAGAAAGGAACATCAGTTTAAAATAAAACTGCATTGTGAAGAATAACTCAATCCTAAAATGAAAGGAAAATAAAAATGTGTTTTTTCTGTTTTATTGCAAAGAAAAGTTAATACAATGCCAGTATTTCAAAAATGTAGCAAATAGAGAAAGATATAATCTTCTGTATCTCACTAAAGATGGGTCTTTCTCAGACACCTTCCCTTGCCAGGGGTGGTTCAGATTAGATATTAGAGAGAAAATCACTGAAAGAGTGGTTAGACATTGGAATAAATTGCCCAGGCAGGCATCTGAATTTGGCACTTGATTTAGGGATGATTTTGATGGTACTGGATTGACTGTTGGACTAGATGATCTTGAAGTTCTCTTCCAACTTTGATGATTCTGTGATTAAAGGAAAAGATGATGGGTCAGAGGAAGACACTTGTTTCAAGACTGTTGAAGAGAATTAAAATTTAATTAAGAGCTTCTTGAAATTCCATAGAATCAAATGTGTCAACAGCTTGTTCCAAGACTTTAACACAATGTTTTTATCTTAGAAATTCACTTTCTTAGCACTTGAGTTGTTACAATTTTTGGTAGTAGTGGACCTAGTGGTAAATATACAGGTTAAGTCAGGTACCCACTTTCCAAACCTTTATATATTTCAAGTTTGTTTGCTGAACAGGACTTCCTGTCATGCTGCATACATTCTTTTGCTTTCTTGGGAATCACAGCCTACAACAGTTTTTGTGGTCTTAGCTAATATAATCTTCGTCTGTCACACTTGTTTCAACTGCTCCTCACTCATATTAAAAGGCTGCCGAGAATTCTGGTCATTAAAGGCTTAGAAACTTCCTTCAGATATTTAACTCATGCTAATTCACTGTGCTTCTACTCACATTTATTCTTCTTACTGTTCCTCAGCTTGAATACCTCTTTTCCCATGATCCTCCACCAAAATTTGAATTTATAGACAATGCTCTTGTGATGTCTCAATCTGTTTTGTTGTCCTTTTCAAAGGCATGTTCTCATTAGCCTTGGCCATTCTAAGAGACTTTTATAGAGCTTCCTATGTGAATTCACCTTTTAAGTACAGCTGGTCAGAATAACTCTCACATTGGTTTATATTCCAATATTAATGCTTACTTCCCTGGCAGTATGTCATGTGCGTTCTAGAGTTACRTTTGCACCAGTGTTTTACATATGACTCATAGGCACCTTTCCTTTGACTAAACACTTGGATATTTATCCTTTTGTCACCTGCAAATGATGATCCTAACATTTACAAAAGAAATTCTTACAATTTGATTCTAAGTACGTGTCTGCAGTATGGGGCATTAGATTTATCCTCATTCCTATTAATTGGACTAAATAATTCAAATTTTCCTGTATAGGAATCATTCCTACTTTTTAATCTTTCAAATCTAATGTCCTATTAAACATCATTAGTATACTACTACATTTTATACCAAAATCATGAAAGAGAATATGAAAGCTCACTCCTAAAACTTCATCAGTGCAGGTAAAGGAGAAGAGCAGTCTCTCTTTACATGCAATTCTGAGCAGAAACTTATCTCAGTCATTCTGAACCTCTCCTCAGGGAAGACTTCTATGGACTGTAAAGGGAGCACAATCAAAAGAGTTAGCTTTTTGAAATACCTCTGTTGCTGTACCAAGCAGGTGACACAGTATTGGGTTTTCTTCTATCACTAGTTTTCCTAGTCAATTAGGATGAGTGAGCTTAGGCTTGGAACCTGGGGAACACGGATGGTTCTGGCTTCTATGGCATTATTGACACTGGGATTGTCAGCACAAATCGAGGATGTGTTTTTGAATCAATACATTTCATGATGCCTGGAACTACATTTTTCTGTCTCACTGAAATCTTTCTCAACTATAACATCATGTTTTGTGGCCATCTGTATATTATGCATTATCATGTCTTTCTGAAAATTGATTATCTGAATTAGAGAGTCCCCATAATTTATTCAGAAAAAAGAATTATTTTTTTCAAGACATGGATTGTAAATGCAATCGTAAATCACAGCATCAGGGCTCGATAAAAGCATTGAAAGCTCTATTGCAAGCAAGAATTCTATTTCCATGTAGTTAGCAGAAAGTTTCTTAAGTGCTGCAAAAAAATAGGGTTATAACTGAAATCAACAAAGAGTGGTACGGATATTTTCCAGGCAGCATACATTTGTGAAATACATTTTCTCAGGGGTCACCTGGTAGATAAAAGATGGAATCAAACTCAGGTATTTGGCGTTCATGGCCAGAAACAAGAAGGAGTTAAACTCTAGATTGCAACTTAGAAAAGGGTAAACCTTCTGAAATAACTATTGCATTTCTTATCACTTTGAACTCTTAACACAGAAAACTTTCCAGCCACAGTACTTAACAGCTGCTGCATACATTAGCAGACCCAACACAGTATTTCTGTAGCCTATTTCAAGGCCATATTCTTTAGGCCTATACTATAAAGGTGTCTAAATCTTTTCTTGTGGCATGGGGAGAAATAAGGCACTGTAATTTTATTCACTAAAAAAACTAATTTAAATCTACAATTTACAAAAAGAAAATCTACAAATTAAAAATATTAGAAAACAACATTATTATCATACTTCTCATGTTACATTGCTATTGTTAGACAAAATATGTTTGAGGTAATAACAAGACTGTGAGCATAGTACATGAGTTGTGCTCCTGATTTTCATTTCCTAGGCCACATGAAATTATTACTTCCACAGGGAATAAACATTTCCACTGTGTAAAGGACTACATGGAGAGTAAGTAATATAGACCTAGGCCTATTGTAACATATTGCACAAAGGTCAAAGATAAATTTGCTTAAAGAAAAACATTCTTAAAGAATAACAGTTTAGAGCTAAATCCTAGCACCACATGATGCGAGAGAAGGAGTCAAGTTTAATTAAAAGTGATTTAGTAAAGTTTGAATGGGCTTCATTAGCCCAGGCAATTTAAATTGCGCCCCCAGACAAAGCACTTGTACAATAAACATCCTCAAATTAGTGTTCAACATGCAGCCTCTTCCATCTGTATTAACGAGAGAAAATTTAAAGTAAGCATTTTGTTACTGGAAAACAATGGAGGAGGAGGTAATGCAAGCCAAATGAGAAGTAGGGCAAGGAAAATCAATTTCTTATCAACTGTGGGGCAAATAATTTTAAAGTCACATAGATTCTAACCAGTACCAAATGGAAACATGGTGCCTCTGCACTACATTGCAAATACATACAGCACCAAATTCGTAACAGGAGACTAACTTTCATTGGAAAGTCTGTGAAATAAGAAGAAAATCCCAAGCAATTTGTAGCTTATTCCTAGAAAGTAGATAGAAGAGGCCTTTGGCATGGCAATTGTGGTAAGTGTATCTAACTATAAGATAGCTAACGGCCTGAGCAAATATAGGAACAGCAAAGACTAAGAATTATTTTAAATTCTTTGCATAGCAGCAAAAAACTAATTGTGACATGTTAGCTCAGAACAAGAAAGAATTTCATTACATTGCAGATGGCTTGAGCAAAGGGACTATGTGACACAAAAGGAACTGTGATGAGATTACAAAATGTGTCAGAACTGTTTTGATTAATCTCCTGTCTAGGGAGTTTTAAGAAATAGACAGTATACAAGACTTAAATTAGAGGAATGACAAGCATATACTTCCAAACTTCTGCTGCTTTTAACAGCATATCTCCACTTTATCCAATGGTTTTATTGCTGAAGGATTTTCACATGCTTAAATCACACTTCCTTGGGCACCGTGATGTTTCTTGTGTCTCCAGAAAACTGCTTCTCAAAAAGCTACACACATCCCACTCTGATACTCTCCTTTTTTAGTTACAGTTCCTTCTGTTAGAAACTTCAAAGTAGGTTTAGGTCTTGAGGAGGCATGGTGTTTTTATTCAAAGATCACTTTGCAGTGGTTTTCATTTCTTCCCTACCCAAAGTGCTGTCATACCCCTTCCCCTCTACCCACCTTTGAGAAGATTTTCTCAATAATCTGGACATTTCAAGCATACTTCACTCTTGGTCTGCCATTACTGTTGCTGTAACATCCACATCCCCGTGGTATTTGGAATAGAATTGAGAAAACTCTTAAGAAAGAAAGAACAAATCCCTGCTGTAGCCACTATATGAGGCATAGCTTTTATGGTTTCGGTACAGGGGTGGCAATTTTAATCTGTGTGGGAGGAGGCCTGGAGCTGCCCCATGCCTGTCACAGCCATTTCCAGCCAGCACTGACATCAGTGTGTCACATCAGCTGAGAAGTGTTGAGTCAAGGACACAGAAAAAAACCCCGTTTCGTGGTCTCCAGAGAGAGGAAGTCCAAATGTGTGACCCAGCTGCCAAGCTGAGTGGCACTCCAAAACAGCCCCAGTCTGCATAATCAGACACTAGCAAGCAACTGAGGATGAAATTTCAAGTATGAATAAGCACAGAAGAGTTCATCAAGAATCACTTTCACCTAGATTTTCTATTTGACTGTCCAGCATGCATAAAACCTAATGAAAGCATTAGTTTCAGTTCAGAATATGAGTTTGCAGGTGTTTGAAAACCAATAGTCCTCAGGTTTGAAGGAATCAGAATATCAGCTCAGTGTTACTGTGACGCTGACCAAACTCATAGCAGAAAAAGAGGAAACCTCAGCAAGAAGACCAGTGTCTCATGTCCACTGAAAACAGATGCAATTTTTTTACCTCATGTTAGCCGTAACAAACCATGAAAAATGTAGATGAAGTCGACATCCACAATATTAGAAAGCATAAAGTAAGCATAGTCTCTCCTTCCCCACCTGCATTTCAGTCTTTAGCTCAGTTATGTCCTGTCTTCATTAGGATATTACCATATAATAATGAGCGCAGATGATTTCTGCACAGATGTGAAGAGCTTGCCCTGTAACTTAGTGAATACATCAGATAAGCCCTAGGCCTTACACAGCCACAGTAGAACTTGGTGAAAAGAAGCAGTGGGTAGTCATTAGTTCAGTACCCTGAACTCCTTTGCTTGAAATACCTAGACTGCTGCTGGCATGAGCAGCAGGCAAGAGCAGGTAACTTGGATTTCCACTTAGCACGAATTAAGTGATGCGAATAAGCACTGTGCTCAATAAAGATCCAATCCTAATATCTGACTTCAGCTCAGAAATAGAATTAGTGCTGTTGCCTTCCATTGAATTCCAGTACATTAAGCTTTTTTTCCCTTTTGTTTTAATTAGCACACAGAAGCCAGCAAGTTCCGGTGTCCAAACAAATGAGTATGCTGATGCCCAACTTCAAGAGATTATCAAAAAAATGCGTGAAAGGGCAAATGTCTATAAGGAAAAGCTGAAAGACCCAGTGCTGTCTTCACCTGAAGGCAGTCCCACAGCTTGTAAGTGACTGTAGAAATAGCTGTGCATTTGTTGAGTTTAAAGCTGAAAATTATTTTGTGATACAGAAAATACTGTGATAAATTTTTTGTAAGTATAGTGTGTTTATCCACTGGAAAGGATCGCTTTGTGCCTACTGACGTCCGTTTGTCCCCATTTGTCTACAGTAAACCAGGTCCTTAGGTACAAGCTCCCTTTGAATGACATCACTGAAGAATTTGGGGAAAAACCTTATAGGGGCAATATCTAGAATCATCCATGTCAAAAAGTTTTCTGTATTTTAAAATAGCTCCCAGATATGTTTATTCATGGAGATGAATCTGAAACATATGAAGAAACATACATACCTTATGAGTGGATATTAGTCACTCTGATATGAGGTCTGCTGTGTAAATAAAGTAAATAAAGTTTTAGCCTTGACAGAAATCTGGACACCTTGAGGACTTTAAGTCCATGCTTTGAAAATTAATCATTTAATTCTGACAAAATATGAAACATAAATCAAATGTTCTTCCTCTTCAGAGGAAAGTTTGGCTTTTTCCTTTCCACAAAGAATTGAATGTGGTGATTTTAGAAGCTGTTCATCTCTTAYGTGTTTTTTAAAAAGCTGTAAAAAAATGATGCCTGAAGAATTATAAACTATACCAATTGATAAATGAATTCCTTTTTTAAAAATTATTTCTTTGCTCATCTACCTCTTTTGTTCTCTTTGTAGAACTTAGAACAATTTCTTTGCTAAATTATGACAGATTCAGTTAACTGCTAAGACTGTGTATCCTAAACAGAGGTGAAGCCAGCAGAATTAATAGGATACATGTGTGGACAACGTAATCCAGCCCAAAGATGGAAGAACTGGGCTCAAAGTAGTGCTGCAAGTCTTTTATAAGTCTAGAAATGTACAAAAGCTTAGGCTTCACACTAAGCTGCATCTTGCATATCAGGTCTCAGGAGAGGAGAGAGATCAGCCCATGGCACAGGTGTCTTTTCTTATCTCCATCCTCACTGCATTCATTCTTTGCAACAGTCATGTAAAAAGAAATGCTCAGTTGCATTAATGAATGTTGAATTATGAATTAACATTTTTCTTGTCGGTCTTAGAAAAAGCATAACTTGTGGGCACTGTCCAGGGAAATACAGCAATATAGATATTGTACTCTGTAACATAAGTGCCCTGATCATGATAGCAGATGCACATGTTTATACCAGTGGTGATTTTATTCTTCAAGAGTTTTTCTATGTATTCAATATACTGAATTGTAATTTCAGTCACTGTTCACTGTTTTTAGAAGAGATTTTGACATGATGAAGCTTTTGTTTATGTTAAAACAGGGGGTTTAACATTAATTGAGCCATTATTAAAAAGCCACCCTTTGTGTTAATCTATGTGTCTAGCACCAAAGAAGCCTCCACCCCCACCAAAAGAAGAAAAAAAAGATGAAAAAAAAGAAGAAAAGAAAGAGGAAGCAGAAGCAAAGCCAGAGGAGGATCATTACTGTGATATGCTGTGCTGTAAATTCAAAAAACCTCCACTGAAAAAATACATGGAGTATATGAAGCTACCAGATACCATAGATTCATACACAGGTAAATTAAAAGCTGTGTAACAGAATGGGGTAAAGTCATATTGAAGTGACCTGCTATTACATGGCACCTGTGAGCTACCGTAAGATACATTACAGTTTGCAACTCACAGGGACACAGAGGTCCTGCCCTAAACAACATTTATTCCAAACAGGGAAAAGACATGAAAAATGACACCAGTTGTAAAGATGGTACACACAAAGATCATATGCAAACCAACCCAAATTAGAACCCAAGTCTTCTGTTTTTTGATCTGGAATTTGTACCATTCATTAGGGCCAAATAATTCTTTTGTCAGTCATTACGTACATAAGCAGCATGCAAAATGGTAGTATAAGTTTCTTCAGATGCATTGAATTCTACATGCTCTCATTAACTCATCTTTTTTCCCATTTGCAAATTCTTTGTGTGACTCCTATATTCAAGCTGTATCACTTTAGCAGCATGTCCCATTGAAAAAGGGACAATAGTAGGTTGCTGTAGGCAGAAGCATTCCCAGAGACTGCAGTAGAATAAATGTGTCTAAAAGAAAGACAATAGACTCCAAGTTCATGCCTCTAAATCCAATGTTCTGTCTTTCAGATCGCCGTTACGTGGCATGGCTCATGCTCGTGACAATCGCCTATAACTGGAATTGCTGGTTCATTCCCCTCCGCTACGTGTTCCCATATCAAACCCCCAGCAACACAATATATTGGTTCGCCATTGATGCAATGTGTGATATCTGCTACCTGTGCGACTTGATCATTTTCCAGCCTCGAGTGCGATTTATAAAAGGAGGAGATATAATAGTAAGTATTGGAAGTGGGACCGGTATAGGAATTCATCCCATCTGACACTTTTTTTCTCACTATGTCATATCTATGTAACTTTTTTATTTATCAAATGATACTTATATTCTTCTTCACTGATCTTCCATTATCCTATGTGGGAAGAAACATATCCATTACCTAAATTCTAAAAAATTGAAAAAAACCGATTTGAAAGTAACAGATGAGAGCAGTTGAAACAGGCACTTAGCTCTCAACAGATTTTTCACTGGAGTCAGTGATTATACCACAGGTACTCGTGATATGTATTTGTTTGTATGTTTGTGTGAAACTTTCACCTTTCTATTCACCTTGTACCAGAATCATAGTTGAAGACAGTGCATATTCTGCTAGGGTCGGACAGGATGCGCATGTTTTGTAACAGATTGTGAGACGGTGGTTTTCTTTCTTTCCAAAATCAGAGCAAATCCCTGTAATTTTAGAATACTTTAAAAATAATTTATTTGAGATAATTTCTTTTGGGAAAATATGTATGTTCAATTTTGATTCTCGCTACTATATTTGTGGGGATTTTTAATAGAAAAATGCAAAATAAAATTTTAAGCAAGCATCTGAAAAAGGGTGAAGGCTTGCCGTGAACCTACCAAAGGACATCTAAAACATTAACTTTTCTTTAAAACCTTCCCTGCTTTCATTTCTTTAACTTCTTATTAAAAAACCAAACTAATTCAGAAAAAAAAGAGTTTTGATAACCTTAGCGTGACATTACTGTGCCCAACAGACAGAAAATCCAAAATTATATATCCTCAAATATAATTTGGAACTAGCTTTAGTTCAGTGCTTTTACATAAAATTTTATACATTGTACGTACACAATATTACTGATACCTTTCCAGATAAAGCTGTGCAAATGTCTTTTGAATAGACATTAAATGCAGTGCAGTGGAATGTATTTTTCCACACCAAGACATTCAGTAACTGGATCTTGCCTAAATCTCACAAAACTCAATTTTTATAAACACAGTTAAAACTCTAACATAGGAAGCTTATCTAGTATTTCCCTTGAAGCTGTTTCTACAATTCATAGATTTTAGTGCACAGAAATCATTTGCTGCCTGGTCTGCATTTAGTTTAATGTTTAAACTGATAATAGTGAAAGTTGGCCTGGAAATATGACTAAGATTTTAAAGCCATTTTTAAAATGTCCCTGACATAAATACACAAAGTATAATAATAGATAAATTTCTTTATATACTTGTGATTACCCTTTTTTATTGAGGTATTAGCTTCGCTTCTGTGAAGAACAATTTAAAAATAAACAGCTAATCATTACTAATGAATTCAATGTTGATTATTATAATGCTAGCAATGCTAGCATGTTGATTATTATAATGCTAGCAACACTAGCATGTTAATGCTAGCTAATTTTGTACAGCACCATTAGAAACACTCTTTGCTTTTTTCTTGGAATCACTGCAAATAAATGGAGTTTTTTGCCCTGAAATTGAAGTGAGTTGGGTTGAGCACCAAGTGGTACAGATGTCTTGAAAGGGAAGTTTAATGGAAAAAATGTAATGTACTTTTCTAGACCAACATTCAGATCGGAAAAAATCAGACAAATCTCAACCCTCATTTTTTCGAGTAGCTCCAATAAAATCTGACCTGAACTGGCATCAATGTAAGCTGTACTAATAAAAGTACTACTTCTCAGAAATATCTGCAGATATTCCTCCATTCATAATTTTAGACCATCATTTACTTAACTGTCATCATCCCTATTGTACTGTTGAGTAGCAGAGGCTCATCCTTGACATCCTGTTCTTGACTATGTCTTTTTCTCCTTTCGTTATCACTGTAGTCAGACAGAGTGGAAACGGAGAAATTCTACCGCAGCTCTGTGAAGTTTCGGGTAAGCAGACCCTGTGTTACTGATATCAATACGACGTTTTGGCTGTAGGATTTCACAGGATTTTTTTCATTCACTGAAAATCACTGCTGGTTTAAGAACATCACCAGAGAGCATTGGCTAGATGGCATATCGGTGCTCATCAGCTGAAGATTGCCATCTTCCTAAACAGTGCTTAATTGGAAAACAGAATACTTGTAACTGCTCTTCTAAATATTATTTTGGAATTATAATAAATTAATAAAATAGAATTTGTTGAATATTTGTGAGGTCATCTCAGCACACACTAAAGACGTTAGCACCATTTCCAGAGATCCATTAAAAAAAATTAAAATTCTTGAAGAGAGATGATAACTATTCTGTTAACTCTTATGAAATACCTCATAGTATTGAACAGCTCTTCACTCCCAGAAGCAGTCAAAAATTCAAACTAAGATTTTTCATGCTCATGGCGCTTTGTAAAAACAAAGATGCATTTGATTTAGGAAAATTGTTCATATTGTTTCTGAATGTTGGGGGTGTTTTGCCAACAGAAGATAGGTGGTTTATTGAATTCCTGATACACATGCAGTTCTGTGACATTGAGCACACATCCCAGTTATTGCCCCCTCCTCTTCTGTAAATACTTTTGTACCTGCCTTCTTTCAGAGATAAATTTTTCCCAGTGGCTCTGGTATCATTACTTAAAAATTTGAGATTAAGCTATCTAAAAGTGCAGGATATGCACCATACAGGCAAATGAGTATGACAGTCAGAGTAAGAGAACTAAGTGGATTTGTATGGTTTTATTTTAAATTCACACTTGCTGTATGTTTAGTACTCTTGATTTCTGGAGAAATTAATGAGAGTTGAGTGTTCTCACCACATGCAAGATATAGATATAGTGTGGGAATTTGTCATATGATGAAGTACTAATTAACAGTTACTGATATTAATGCACTTTTGACTAAATTTTGTCTCCTCTTAGACATATGTCTGAGAGACGGAGAGAGAGAGACCATAAGAGGCTGTTTCTCCTCAATGAATTCTTTGTTTTGCTTTGCATACTGTTCAGATATTAACTGCTTCTTACCTGCATAGAACAGAAGGTCAGTGCTGCAGGCTAGCTGCTGCCAGCACAACATATACCCCTCAGAGCAAAGGCACTTCTGATTCAGTGAGACGAAGCCCAGAGTTCCACATCCCTCACTTACTCCCAAACGATAACAGCAACAAAGCAAGGTATCCTAGGATCTTTAAAAAGGAAAAGATATATTTGCTACAGCTTTCCTTTTCTCCACAGAGTTCTTGGAAAGCATAAAGCATGCAGATAAGAAGAGTAATCACATAGCTGATGGACTGCAGGGAGATGTTGAAAACCTTAGTGATAAGAGAAGAAACAGCATACAAATGTAACAGAGGACAAAATCTCTTAAAACCAGCCAAACTTATCACTGTATGATGAATATATTGCTTGGAACACTTGACTTCTGCACGTGGCAAGAAAGGAATCGAATTCATTGTGCTCCTACAAATTGCTTTAGACAGCCTGGTTTTAAAAGCTGAAGGACTTTTAAGAACTGCTTGTGAAGCAGTCTGCCCACCTCCACTCACCAGCCACATGCCTAACATTTTAGTCAGGTCAGAACTGCAATTTAAATAACTGAATGTATTAATAATCAAATATATGAGATTCTAATAATAATCCCCATGAAACATCCCCATAAAATCTCAGGCACAGGGGACTTAAAAGCAGGGCAGAGCAAAAGCTGTTGGTGTTTTCAAAGAGATAATCATGCCTGCCAGTACTTGGGAAGCTACATGTTTAGCATACTGACTCTCCAAATATTATCGCAGCCATGATTCAATCTAAGCAGGTTTTTAACAGCAAATAAATTCATTATGATTACTATGAAATTTAAATTGACCTTTCTACTCTTCAACAGCTTGATTTGATATCAGTATTGCCATTTGACGTTTTATACTTCTTCTTTGGATTTAATCCAGCATTTAGAGCAAACAGGATGTTAAAGGTAAGATCTGCATTAGTGATGGATAGCTAACCATGCATAGAAGTTTTTGCAACCCAACAGAAAGTTTTTCATAATATTTAGGAATATGAAATTTAGAAATCGTAAAATATCTTCAGGCTAAGCTACAACCTAACTAAATAAACCAACAAAAAATACAAGTTATTGTCTAGCCAAATTAAGCCCTTATTCTCTTATTTTTCTTCTGACTTTCTTATTTCCTACTTTCAAAATGTATTTTGTGATTAAGCCTTTTTTTCCCATTATTTAAATTAGATTAATCTCAAATTACCTGCCTAGTTTTCAAAGATTCAAAAAAAATCGCTAATTAATATCAACGTACTTTCCCCTTCTGTTGCTTATGTCAGGTGTTTAAAAGCAAAGAAGGTAATTTTAAGGACAACATAAACTATACATAGAATATCTGTCAAGCATAAACTCACTTTTGTTATCGAGTCCAAAGACACTTGGAGCTCTGAAATAAAGGGTCTGAGAAGGGTTTAGAAAACTATCTAGTAGGCCACTCTGTGGTTGAATACATTTCCCTGCACACAGTCAACGTGTTGACAAAGAATTGGTTTTCATTTAAAGTTGGGGGAAGACACAAGAACTCTGACAATAAAATAAGGATGCTCTTCAGTATTCAATAAAGCTTCAAAATTCCTTAAATCAGAACCAAAATAATAAGAAAGAATGAAAAGTTAAATAGTACCTCATACTAGGCAACCAGAAGTGTATTGAACAAAAGCAAAGAAAAAAGCCACATGTGATCACTAAAGATCAACTGCAAATACTTAACATGAAGAATTCAATACAGCTGCATTTGATACCACAGAGTATCATCTACTGTGTGGCTGTTGATACATATCAATCTGGAATTTCAGAAAGAGGAAAAAGGGGGGGTTATGCATGTAATTCTCTGTGATCATGTTGCCCAAAAAATTATGTATGTTTGAGGAAGTAGAAGGCATTCATCTGCAGCAGTCTGACCAAGGATATTTCTGTAATCAGATTAATGGGACACTCAACACCCAAAAAAAATTTAACTCAAATTTACCTTTGCTTTTCAGTTCACTTTTTTGTTCAATGTTTATCATGGTTTAGGAGTGGTATTCTTCAATTTAGTACTCCCACTAAAACTATGTGCCTCTACCCCTTCCCTCTCCAATTGGAGGCACAAAAGGCAATGATCATATGTTAAGATAAGAAAAATTTACTGGAAACAGCAATGAGATAAGAAAATGAACACTAACAACATTATTAATGAAAGAAGTTATAAGAAAAGAAATTATTCACTTGGAAAAAAACCCCAATAATCAATACCAGACAGCTCCCTCGGCCAAGTTGTCTCAACCTGAAGGAACACCTTTCTTACCTGGAAGAGAGAGTCTCTTTCCCCTGCTCCCAGCAATGACCTGAGGTGGTATAGAATAACCTCCAGGTCCCAGCCATGCTCTCTCCTGGCCACCACAAAACTTAACCCAGTCCTGTCCAGAACCACGACAATGTTTAAAGCAAGTTTGATTACTGAAAAATTCATTTTCAAAATGTGTATGTGAATTAATGTCAGTACTATAAAAGATGTGTACTGAAATATAGTGATTGGATTACTTTCATTTGTTTTCCATTCAGCATAACACATTCTTTGAGTTTAATGATCGTTTGGAAGCTATTATGGAAAAAGCATACATCTACAGGTATGTGCTGATAAAACTCGAGTAGCACACAAAGCTTGGCACAGAATGCATTTCATATGATTTAATGAGTTGTCAGTTAAGCACTGGATGCAATATGATACATCTTTAACTGTTCAATTTAAGGGTTTTTTTTAAATATATGTCTTTATGGTAATCATTAAAATAATACATATAAGGCTTCACTTACCTATGAAATCTAGCTCAGTTCAGCTGGCCTGGTTCAGGCAAAATGTTCACCAAATTGAGGCTCCTGCCAAAATTTAACTGATCAGAAGTGTCAGGAAGAAGTTTTTTCAATGAAAGAGCTAAAGAACAAATTCTCTAAGTTGCTAATAACAGTTCCAAATACTCAGTAGCTGTTTATTTGTACTAAATAGGAGTTATGAGCTTGAGCCTGTGTCAACATTTTTCTTCAAACACGCTCTCCCCATGAACCTGGCATATACAGAAACTTGATCCTCACTGCACTGACTACAGTTGGAACGAGGATGAATTCAGCAAAGTTCTCAAACAGTAATTATAACTGCAGTCTGCCGAACTGTGTTCTCACCTTCTGCATTGACAGAAAGAATTTTGGATCCAACTCAGGCAGTCCATGGACATAGTTATGGCGAGTTTCATAGGCCCCTCAGCTGTCAGTGATGCTGCTAAGACCCAATGAACCCATCTACTGTGTCGTCATTATTGTCAATGTCATCGTTTAGTCCTAGTTTATCTTGTGTAGTACCTACACAAACAGATTATTTTCCCTGTCCCAGTTTTGGGGCATGTTTTGTTCCTGTCGCTGCTGCAGAAGTAAGAATATGTTGGTTACCATCTTACTCTACCTCAGAGATTACTGCACTTAAATAATACACTTGATATTTATACATTCAAATGAGATATTTTACGAGATTAAAAACAAGTTAAATTTCAAAAGGAGGTTGAAACATCATCTTCTATTTTTTCATGTACCTGTGAAATAAAGAAAACTTAAAAGTTTTAAAGTTCTACTAAAGTATTTTTGAGATGCTGACCTTTACAAAGCTTATTCTTATATTGCCCTCTCTTTTCACTTATTGAAGACTCTTTGGTTTGATTTGGTTTCTTTTTATTTCTTTTTTTTTTTAAATTCCCTTTGGTTCAAGGGAGGACTGAATTTCCACAAGATGAAGAAATTTCTTGTTAGTTTCTGAATCACTGCCTCCCTATCTTCCCCAGTTTCTAATTTCATTAAAAAGAATGGGTTTTCATCTGCTTATGGTGTTTAACTTTTTCTAATGTTGATAAGTTTTAAAATTAATTGTTTTAAAATTAATTATTTACCATATTATATCCTTTGCTTTTTGGAGTCATAGTTCAATGATTTTTCTGTATCTCCTATAATACTTGCAGTGAGTACTGGGAGATACAGTAGATATAATATAAATAGTATATAATAATACAGATAATTCTGAATCAAGCAAGTAGTTTGTATGTAACAATACTGTTGTGTGTGTATATGTATTTCAAAGGAATGTGAATGAATGTAAAACTCATTTTCACCCAAATAAACAGTTTTGCAAGGGACAGAGTTTCACACTGTATAAAAATATGGATTGGGAAATGATTATTCAAAGGACAAGTTGAGAAGGGGATGTGTATATCTTCAAGCTAGACTAACTTTCAAGGATGTGATGTTTATTTGCATGTCAAATAACAGGCAGGGTGCTCATTTACAATGGCTAAGACACACACAGCAAGATCTCACTAGTCCTGTGAAATGTATGCAATAGCTGGAAAGGCAGAGCCAGCCCTCTGCAAAGCACTTCTGCCTTGTCACAGAGTTTTTTAGCATGACATTGGTTGAGTACCACAACTGTGTGTTGCCGCTTGTATCTTTACTTCCTGGTCAAAGGCCCACTCAGATTTCCAATATTAAATCACTTGCAGAATGTAAACTGCAGAATCTAAATATTACAAAGTGAATCTATTTTCTACCTCATACTTCAAAAAACACTGACTCCCAGTTTTGCTCATTGGCAAATGGAGAACGGAGGTAGTTAAACAGAAGAAGAGCACAAGCAGGAGCTAAAAAATCTAAAAAACCCCAAGCTTTTTGTGCAAACTACTGCATTTTATTTTAATGTAGCAATGTTGCTTTGGTTTGAGATTGGTATAGTCACACTTTGAGCAATAAGGCAACAATTAACTAGATAATATCAAACTAAGCTTCTACAGCAAATGTATGTACCTGGGTGGATTCTCCTCTCAAACTAATTAGTTTGGGTTTGTAGGAATAGAGCTAGCAAAAGTTATTTACATCTTATCTTCTCATYGTGAGAGATCCAACATACATCTAGAGAAATATAACACAGCAAAGGCTTCCAGAATCTTCACTCAGACCTCAGGAGCCCACTTGCATGGATTCAAACTTGTATACAAGATCTAGTATGGTCAATATTCCAACATTGCTAGATCACAACAGCTGTCTGCTGTTTTCTGTAGCTTGCAATCCTAAACAGAGCCGTCCTGGAAGCACACCAGCTTTTAAACAGAGAAATAACATTCGTTTGCGAGCATCATAAAGAAGAAGAGTACACTTAGGTAGATTGCTCAATGGCATGGAGAGGCCAAGGAGGGAGGGCATGCAAAGGCACCTGAAGAACCAGCAAAGGAGTGCTTAATACAGAAGCAACCACAGAGATTTTATCTCCCATTAACTTTGTTTATAGACCCAACTTAGTTAGATCTTATTAAATTTTCATAAAACCACTTCCTCAGTTATTCTGCACTGCATACTGCATTGTGTGAAATCTAGCTGTAGCAGATCAACTCATTACCTACCAGCCCCTCTGYGTTTAGGCAAGTCCTGTACTTTTCCTGCTTATTTATCCCTTGCTTGTACAAATATTTGAATAGAAATCTAAATCCAGGAGATCTTTCTTTTGATCCCCATGCACTGAACAGAGGGATATATATACAATGAGATACAATGAGATCATTATTGTATTAAACAGAAAGCTGCTTGGTACTTAAGTAGTTCATCGTTGGTATTCTTCAAAGAACTGGCCATAAGCGCAAGAACCGGGATTAGGAATGATATACTCCTGTTGTAGCCACTAAATCATACTATTTAGAGGATCTACTGCAGTCTTTCTAGCACAGGATTTGTAAAGCAGTTCATTTCTGACCTCAGACATTTCTTGGCTTTGATTCACAACTTTAGAACCTGTCTTGCATAGGGTTTGGCAAATGCATTATTTTGTACCCTGTAGCCTCATTAATATAGCTTCAAATTTCTGTAAACATTCATAGCCATTTTAAGAAGTCGATTATAAACTCCTCAGGGAACCATAATTTAAAAATTACCCCGTGTCAAATATTCTAGGAAAGATATTGATTTGACCTTGGACAGAATATGAGAGACGGGTAACCGCCAGCCATTTTTTTCACAGAATCAATACAGGTGGGGAACTACTTAGTGGGTGCTTAACACGAACATTGTTGTTCAAAAAAAGGAATGGGTTCTATATTGAAAGAAAGGAAAAATGTAAGTTGTTTTACAGGAATCTGTTGACTTTTATAGGGTCATTCGAACAACTGGATACTTGCTGTTTATCTTGCACATTAATGCATGCCTATATTATTGGGCTTCAGACTATGAAGGACTTGGCAGCACTAGATGGGTGTATGACGGCGAAGGAAACATGTAAGTCCTTTTCTCTTGAAAGAGATTTTTGCTGATTTTGTTCCTTCCTGCCTCCTCCTCCTTTTCCCATGCCTTTGCTTGCAGGGTATACTCTTACTTTTTAAGTGCTTGGATAGCAAATTTTAGCACCATGGCTGCTGATTTGCAGCTTTCATAACTAACACATATTTGGAGGGCAGGTGCAGTGAATAATCAGTTCACCACTTTCAGCTTTTATAACTTAATTAAACATTTAGAATGCAACAAAGGTCATAAATTAAACTTATTGATTGCATATGCACACAGGAACTGTTAGAAGGATTGTATAGCAATCCCTCAAAGATAACAGGGGAATAGTTTGGGGGTTTTTCTGCTGCCACACAGCATTGTGTCATTAAAATGCAACATTTTAGTCCCTGCACGCTATGGTGATTGGTCTGAAAAAATTGCACCAAATTTCTCTGATCTTTTGAGAAGGTTATGCTTAAACGTGTGGCAGAATGTCTTCAGTGGAAATGACTGGCTATTGGCATGCTTTTCCACAAACTCCTTGTGACAGCACTAGGTTGGATCCCAAGTAAGGAACACTTATTAAAATGATGGAGACAAAGTAAGAGAAAATAGCAAAGTCCAAATATATTCTGTGTGTAGTTTTATAAAGATATATCTAGTAGGTTGAGTTGTATGAACATTCATTTCTTTCAAAGGCTATAATATAGTTAAAGACGCAGAAGCTCAATTTGTTCTTTGATTACTTTCTTTGCAAAACCACATATAGTATCCTACTGCTGCCATAAATCACCTTTTATACAACTTTTCACCTTTCTCTTGGAGATGTGCTCCTCTTGTTTGTAGTTTTGTCAGACTTCAAGAGTTTGGTGTGAAATCACTATCTTGAAGGTTAAGAAAATAGCCTTTGAGAGCAAAACACACTGTGTAAAGCGGCATTGATTTTTTTATAGTTAGGTTTATCTCTTGAAAAAAATGACATGTCTGAAGTTTCCACACACCACTAAAACACACAGCTTGATTACTACAGTCAGATATGTGCAAGCAGGGTTATGGAGCTTAGTGGGACCACTTACCTAAGTGAGGTTATAGACAGGTATTTATTTGAAGGATCAAGGCTTTCAGAAATCTGACAAGAAAAATGCAGAAGTAATTTCCATTATAGCTATTTTTTGTTAATGTCATTCTTGGGAATATTTGCCTTAGAACTAAAAAATAACGTAAGTAAGGCTAAGAAACCTGAAAACTCTGAAAGGAGAGAGTTTACTCAGTCTTCAAGTATTTTAATGCTTCTTCAGAACAGTCAAGAGAATGGGCAAGAAATACTTAGCTGTTTTTCACAGAGAAAAAGATTTGACATTCCACTCAGAGAAACAATTGGTAGAAATTATTTACTGGCTTGATCACAGAGAATGCAGTTGTGCCCTGGCAATGGCCAGGTTTTTTACTATTTTGTGATATGTCTCCCATGAGAAGACCAAAATAAATTTCACAGATGAAGTCACACTGCAATCACATGGAATTTAGAGCAGATTTGTTTTACAAACAATGATAATAAACTGATAATTGAAGTTCTGCAGTAAACCGAGATTCTGAAATAAAATGCACATTTAGATATGCAACTATCCAAACACAAGAAAAATATTGACTTGTTGGAACAAGTCCAGAGGAGGGCCACTAAGTTGATCACAGGGCTGGAGCACCTCCCCTATGAAGACAGGTTGGGAAATTTGGGACTGTTCAGCCTAGAGAAGAGAATGCTCTGGGGAGACCTTTTAGCACCTTCCAGTACCTACAGGGGAACCTACAAGAAGGTTGCAGATGGACTTTTTACAACGGCATGCAGAGACAGAACAAGGCGGAATGGCTTCAAATTGAAAGAGGGTAAGTTTAAATCAGATATTAGGAAGAAATTCCTTACTATAAGGGTAGTAAGGCACGGGAACAGGTTGTCCAGAAAGGCTGTGGACTCCCAGTCCATGGAGGTGTTCAAGGCCAGGTTGGATGGGGCTCTGGTGGAAGGTGTCTCTCCCCATGGTAGGCAGGTTGGAACTGGATGATCTTTAAGGTCCCTTCCAACCCAAACCATTCAACGATATATCCCTGTATATCCCTCAGCCATTAATCTACCTCGTCTTGACATTGGTTGGTGAATGTATGACTTTATTTTTTTGCCTGCATCTAACTCATACTGGAATGTACACTGCCATTGATGCCAAAGAGATTTTTGCTTTTATACTTTTTATATATTAGTAGCCCTGTAGCATTTTACTCTATAACCTTGTAGATTCTTAGCTAGCAATTTCCCTGTCCTGTAGACAAAACAAGATCCTTACCAATGCTAGTGTTCCAGGGACTAGGGACGTTTCTCTGTCCCGTGTCTCCTAAAAGCATAAACAACAGTAGAGCTAAAACTTTTGCGGGGCGGGCTTCAGTAGGAGAAGCCTACTGGGGGGAATTACCTCATTAACTGTATTTCTAATTGGGAGATTTTGGTCAATTATGTTAATTTGCTAAACTTATAAAAGTGTTGGAGTCCGTTGGGGGGGATCACAATCGTGCTCTGCTGGGGATCATCGTGTGGCGCGCATTTTGTACCCTTGGAGGACTTCCAATAAACGTAACTGCTTTCCTTATCCTCTTAACATCATCCAGCTTCTAATTTTAGGCGGAAAAAGGCAACACCATGAACATGGAACCCCAAAGGGTATTCCACAACGAGCTGCATTTCATAAAGTATAGCTTTGTATCCCACTAACAGCAAATGTCTGTATGGGATAGTCATCGCCCTAGAGAATCAGGCATGACATAATATCTAATCGTCAAATGTTTGAGAATTTTTGACAGAGAAGCATTATGTGAACTTTAGTTACAAATGGAGATGCAATGTTAATTTAAACCTATCAGACAAGATACTTCTAGCTATATTCATTTATTTAAGAACAATATGTCAGGCAAGTGACCTGTACTGCAGCATACATTATGGCACAGCAGTGCACATGTGATTTTCTTTCACATAGCATTCAGGGTTGACAATATTTGAAGCAAAATACGCCATTAGTCTCACAAAGAATGGGAACACATTCAGAAAGAAGATTAGACAAACATAGCTACTTAGCTAATCTAAAAAGAAATGACAGTAAGCAGTTTGACAAGTAAATCAAAATTCTAGCGGTCTCAGATTACACTAACCTGCAGCAAATGATCTGACACTGATTTAGTGGCACTAATGTTTTATGTAGAATCCCTGCTGTGTCCATAAAATATTGCTAGTTATTGCCAAAACCAGTCCTTAAAAATGTCAACACAGGATTTTTTTTTTTTCTTTTCAAGGCTAAAAAGAATAAACACACAACAGTTTCCATTATCAGTTTGATTACATATATGTTCCTGAGCAGGCATACTAGCCGGTGAACTAAATCTATAACTAACAGCTATACATGACCCTCAAACTACAAGCAAAATTATCAAAGTAGCCCTTTTGCTAAATACTGCTAGCTCTATTCTTTTCCAGTTCTTGTCCAGAGTCTGAAGTGTTAGTGTCAGTCCAAGAAGACTTGAGCTGGTTTGCACAGCAGCCTTTGGTCAAAGCCTTTGACCTGAGGTGCAAAAGGCAGTCAACTTTATTTCCTTTGCAACACACCCGAATTAGCCACACAAGATATTTCCAGCATTAAAAGTGCACTCATGAGCTTGAGTTAGGCAAGACCTCAGTTTCTCCTAATGCAGAAGCACAGCATCCCTAATGCAACACCACAGTGTAAAGTCTATGTAAGGACAGTAGCAGGATATTGAAAAGATCTCTTAATTAAGTAGACAATTTGAATATGTGTTTATTTGCAATCTAATTTAACTACCTAAGTAAAAGATCAACCTCCGTAATTCCTGAGGAAAATGGACAAATCCTTTAGAAAGGGATTCATGGCAGGAACATAATGTCATTGTTCTGAATTGTCCCAAGGAAGTATCTCTCTTTCATCACTCTTCATAGAGAAACTAAAACCAGGAAGCCGAAATTCTCATGCAAACCCTCCAGGTCAGCAGTAAATTTAGGCTAAGGAAATCATTTCACTTTGCTCATGGTATACTTTTGCTGTTTGCAAGTCATCCACAAGGAGCCTGCAAAATTCGTTGGCATATTTAAGACATCTCTTTGCCTCCCGATTATGTTTCTCTGTAGCTTGCTGCCTTCTTGTTCTGGGCACAGACTTAGTGGATATCTGTATGTCCCAGAAATGGTCACTGTACATATCTAGAACAACTCCACTCCCTTGGCATGCATTGCCCAATTCATAGTGAGACTGGCAAATCTTAAAATGCATCTCATGGGTATCAGCCATGCATTGCTCCTGCAATAGGTCTGATTCGTCACAATCGCAGCGCTGGCTATACAAAGACAAAGCTGTGAGTGCACAGCCCTACTCATATGTCAGACCTAATGCTTTCAGACCTGCTACCTGCAGCCATACTTTTTAGGTAAAAGCTTTTTAGGTAAAAGCTTTGTAGTTTGCTCCATTACGTCTGTCATCATCATACCCACAGCCACCTGATGAACACGTGACTCTAGAAAAAGAGGTACCAAGAAGGAAGTAATTAGATTACTGGTTTATAAAGGTCCCTTCTTTACTCTGCTTAAATCCATCCTGGTTATAATCTGAGATGGGTCAAATGTGATAGCCCTGAAATAATGTTTCCCTGGGCTGAAACAAATATGTGAATACCACCTTAACAGCTGAGAGCTGCGTGCACAAAGGCTTGATTTACCTGCATTAACTAAAACCATGTAACAAGTTTAGTGTATTCTGAAATGGACTTTTATGAAAAAGATATTTCTATTGGCATAATATTACAAGATCTCTTATTTGCAGTGTTTCTGAATGTTTTTATACTTGGGACTTATTTAAAGGAAAAATCTAGCAGTTTGATTGCCTGAAGGATAAACATACTCTCTATGATGTGCAGAGGGAAAAATCCCTTTCTTGTCTCATGACTGTTGTTTGCTTCAACAGTAACTTTATAGCAGGTTGGTAAGCTGTATGGTGAACAGTGATGGTTTCCAGACACATGCTGGTAGGAAGCAGAGCTGCTAATACTGTTGCAATAGGAGTCTGTTTTTCCTGGCTTTCCTTAAACAAAATTTACAATCTCATTTCTTCCCTTCTTAGGGAAGAAAAAGAGCTGCTCTGTATTTCAACTGTGCAACTTTCATTTCAGATTAAAATAAAAACAAAAACGCATAAATGGAGAAAACCTGTGCCTAAGAGATAGTGAATATCATGTGCCTTTGCCAATAGAAAGTTTCTTTTGATGTAGAATTACAGAAGAATACAGTGTATTAACTACATCTTAAGAAAGAAGTAGGCTGATATAAAAGAAGTGTCTCACATTTTGGACATACAACACTGCAAAGAAAAATGTGACCCCTAAATTCCTCTGAGGAGCTGCTTTAATTCCTTGTAGACATTCCCAGAATAAAGATTATATTGTCTATCATGGCAGAGTTAGCAAACTTGGCATGCAGGGCCATTGCGGGTGAGGGAGATGGTTAATTACTTTTGTTTCCTAAAGTAACTAGCACAGAAGTAATGTTAAGTTTTTACTTTTATATTACTCAATTATACATCTTGCAAGCTCTACAGCAGTCTCAGTTATGGCAAATCAATATATTAATATGCTTTATATGATAATTTCCCTCAGCCAAGCTAAAGGCAGCATTTTATGCTTAAATCTGTAATTCTTCCAAAATGGACCTAAGTTTTTTTCTTACTATTCATTTATGCTACAGAAGTCTAAGAAAAAGCTGCCACTTACGCAAACTTTTCTGAAAATATGTATATGTTTGGTTTTTTTTTTTTAACCCAAGTGAAAATATTATAGTGCTGTAATCCAGCAGTTCATTGTGCAGGTCTAATAAGGAAAAATGATATGAGGGCAAACAGGCAACGAATTCTTTCATTTAAGAACTCTGAATGAAAATGGCCAGTTCCGACTGTTAAAATCTAAAACTAAAAAACTATGGTAAAAGTGATCATTGTTACTGCATTTCATTAATCTGTGACCAAGAAAAAAGTGAGTTTGTAATGAAAAGCAAAAATCAATTGCTTGGTAAAGCCTGACATTTTAGGTGAAAAACTTGAAAACACTTTCAAGTAATTTTAAAAAAACCCAACTCATTCGAATTGGTTGCTATCGTCTTATTTCATATTATCTTATCGTATTATTTTCTCATATTTGCACAAAAGCAACCCTGCAGTGGTATTCTTACATGAACCACTTATTTTAGGAGTGGAGTTCATATCCAGGAAAGGAGTTTAAAAGTGGAGGCCATTACATAAAATGTACACCTGAGGTCTGCAAGCAGATCAGGTGGCCTCAGATTCAGGGCGGGCATGAGAAGATGCATGCAAGACCTTCTACTTCAAAACAAACACCTCTACAAATATTTCTTTGCTTTAGTGGTTGTGAGGGAGGACTCACAAGGTTTAGAGGTTGTGAGGACTGTTTGGTTTTTTCCATTATTATTTCAAACTAAATAAAATTCAACAAACAGAAGGAATCATTGTTTCAGAAGCAACAGTCATAGCTGAAATAATAGAAAACCTCACTTTACAATTAAGGAAAATGAACATCCACTCCTAATCATCAGTGAAGCTGAAGTCTGATTGTACAGAAACTTAGGAAGTCAAACTCTAATTAATAGGAGGCTTTTAAAAATATACCTAAACCAATTACTTGTTTGCTCAGAAAAGAAGGAAATTATAGGATTCTCACAACAAAGATTTGAGCTAATTATTCCTCTCTGCACAGTTTGGGGAACGCTGCATTACTTGTGGTACCATGTTCTAGAATGATATTTAAACCAGAATTTTAGACATGCCAAGGCACATTTTTAAAGTATTTCATCCAAGTCCTTTGTTGCTTTCATCAACTCGTGTTATCATATTAGTAGAAATACAGGACTTGAATGCAACAGGCTCTGCAGTGAAGAAGGCAAGAAAGTGTTTGTTAAGGTGACAGATGGGAAGTGGAGGCCAGCAACTAGGAGATGTTAATAGAAGAGTCAACCTTTCAGCGCTGAGTGAGTGAAGTGGTTTGGAGAAGCTGGATTAACACACAGCTTGTGGAAATAGGAGGTAGAGCCAGTGAAGGGCGCTCAGAAGCAGAGGGGGAGGAAGACCAGCATGGTTAATGGGGTAGAAATGCACACATGAGGAACAACATTGCATTTGTTATTCCCACCATAAGTCTTCACACCGGTGCCATCAAGCAAAAGCCAGGAAAGAGACCTTCAGACATCTGAGCTTCTAGTATGCTGCTACAGAGAGATTCTGGGAAGTCTCTAACACTTTCACACTGCTTTTGTCCATCTTCATTGCTAGCATTTTAACACTGTAATGTCCATCTTGGCAATTTTGTACACAAGTCTACTGTAAAGCTACCTAGAGTTAGTAGAGAACAGCAAGTTAGCACTTCATTTCCCATGCATTCTTATTTTGCTGTCAGTGAGAACAGTCAGCTCAACCTGACCTATGTTACTGTATCATTTATAAATTCATATCCCTTTATAAAAATGCTGAAAGTCTTTTGGACTGAAAAGCATCACTGAAAGGCCCAGCTTAGGCAGGCACATACTTAACTTCAGACACATAAGTACCTAGAGTCTCTAACAAAATTCTGATTCTATCCACAGGTATCTGAGGTGTTACTACTGGGCAGTTCGTAGTTTAATCACCATCGGTGGCCTTCCAGAACCACAAACACTGTTTGAGATAGTTTTTCAGCTGCTGAATTATTTCATGGGCGTCTTTGTCTTCTCCAGCTTAATTGGTCAGGTACATAAAAAAATCAATAACAAATTACATTCAAATTACTATAATGTAGTAATAATATATTCAATTTAATGGAGTTTAATTCCAGGAAAAAGTTTAGCTTCCATCCTCTATTTTCCTGTCATCCATACTTATTCTTCTGACAAATACATGTGTTTAATCGGTTTCATTTTGTAGCTCTTTCAGACACAAGCTGATTAAAAGCCCACACTCTGCAGGACATGGATGATTCTTGAAAAAATGTTTAATTCCTTTTTTTTCCTCCTTACTAACAGCCAAGGAGACAATTCCTTGACATTTACATTATGCTGTTAAATCTGATATAAAAATTTTAATTGTTGAATAAGTCATGCTCTGTACTACTACCAATAGAATACTGTTAATGGAAATCCCACGATTTTTGTCAAACTAGAATTCTGGTCTCTTCCACAAATTACAATATATTTGTCAATCTGAAAATTAACTGGTTTCTATTCCTCTTGGTTCCCATTTGGCAGGAAGGAAAAAAAAAGCCCATAGCACAGCAAATCAGTTATATTTCCAAATGAATATAAGTGAATATTTCTGGCTTGTAACTATTAAACTTGGGCTTTAGATCCATAGGCTTTAAAATATCTTGCCTAGAGAAAAGCAAATGCTGGTTTCTATGCAAGACTGTGCCTTATCAGTTTCTGAAGAAATCATTCCAGACTTCTTGATTTGTCCATGCCTGTTACAGAATGAATTATTAAAAAAAAATCAATTAAAACTGAAATTAAATTCTTATTTTGAAAACAGCATTTGAAAAGTACAATCAAGCACTTAAAAATTGCATGCGTCTCTTGCTCTTTAGAAGTGCAGGAAGAGGTAACTGTCACTAAAGAGACTCTTCCTTATAGGATTTAAAATTCCTCCACAAACAAGAATTACCAAAAATAAAACAAAGGATACATATAAAATATTTCTTCTGGAAAACTACTGAATTCAAGTATCTAGGATTAAACTTCAGAGTTTGCATATTCATAATTTTTCCCTAAATTGTTGTAACTATCAAGGAAAGCCTCATTTCCCCAAGAAGATTCTGCAGATTACTTTCTGTAACCAGTACAGTAATTTGCAGTCTCAAACTTTAAGCCTTAAAACACAAACTGCTTCACTGCAGTGTGTTTGTTATAATTCYTGTTTACAAAGAACCCTTACAATTATTGAGTTATGCCTGCTTTAGCACACTTGCCTAAAAATTGTTATTCCCATTGCAATCAATTGCATCTCTGTAATAAAGAGCAAAATTCAGCCCATGGCACATTAATCCTTGGCAGCTGCCACATCAAGCCATTCCACTAAAACCCCAACTGAATACTTATTCTTTTGAAGAAGGAATATCTATGAACATTAACTCATCCACTTTCTAAAAACTGAATTATATTTCTGTTGAAATGTTAAACGATGTTCCTACACTAAAAACTTTAAGGTCACTTTTCAGCTCACAGAGCTTAGGATTGATCTCTTAACTATTTAAACAGTGGCATAGCCTTAGTTCTAGTGGTGTCAGATGATGTTATTACAGAAATTCAGCCCGGTTTGCCTCACTTCTGACTTGCATTGCATGCCAAATGCAGAGTAGCTTTATTATGAATTTTTAAGAAAAGCATTATCTATAATTTTCATCCATGTCCAGAAATATGAGACAGAAGCTAAAATCCAGAAATTATTCCTCCAAAATCATAATGTTACACTTTCCAAGACAATCAGATTAAACCTGTAATGTTCCTGAAAAAGTAGATGAAGTACCTATTCAAAACATGCAGCTGAATGCGTAATTACTCAGTGATTTTGCAAAAAGTATTCTATTATTTTTATATGTTGCTGACAAGATATTAAAATCAAGACTATTTTTGCTGAAATGTGTAGTAACGCCAGTTGATACTTGCAGATGAGAGACGTAATTGGAGCAGCAACAGCAGGACAGAACTACTTTCGTTCCTGTGTGGACAACACTGTCTCCTATATGAACACATACTCTATTCCAAAACTGGTCCAAAATCGTGTTCGGACTTGGTATGAATACACATGGGACTCTCAAGGAATGCTGGGTAAGGATTTCCAATTCCAGTTACTTAGCATGTCCAAGTGAGAGCGGTTGTATAGATACAGACATAGCATGACACTCACATTTCTCCTTTTCTGAATTGCCTGTGGGAAGTGAGAGGAGGCTGCTCAACATACTCCGGGAAAAGAAAGAAACTACAAAGCAATATGTCTCTTACTTCTTCACAAATTCTATTCATTAATATAATGTTCTGGCAATAATTTTAGATGATATATTAAGCATCTTAGTTAAAGCATATTAGCTGCTTCCTCACTTGAACTCATAAATGTTAGAATAACTCTATTATTTTTCTGTACAAAGCTCATTTTTACAGACATTCTTTCGTTCTTTTTTTTTTTTTTTTTAGATGAATCAGAATTACTGGAGCAGATGCCAACCAAAATGCAATTAGCCGTTGCAATTGATGTGAACTTTGCCATTGTCAATAAAGTGGACTTATTCAAAGCAAGTAGTTTTACAGGAGAATGCAGAAACGTGGTATTGCTGAGACAGAAACCTTGCTTTGTGCATCTTGCAACATCTAAGTACATGTTTGTCAGTATGCAAGGCAAAATAAGTCTAAGAAATGTCTCAATTAATGGAGACATGTCAGAACAAACATAAGTTCCTGCATTTGAATTTCTTTTGTGTCAAGGCAACGATTTAAAAAAAAAGAAAAAAATGAGATTAAGAAAAAGTCATGTTATGATGACATACTAAAGTTGATGGCATGGTCAGACTGTCAGTGAGTTCAGAGTATAACTAATCTAAAGAGTCAGAGAATAATCTAATTTTTAACACAGTCCACCTTGCTGTAGCCATTCAGGTCTGCCTAAGAGATCACCCATGCTATGTGTTCTGGCAATGTAACTTTGATGTAGTGAATGCTGCATTGTAGTCAGTTTTTATGTAAAGGAGCTTTCTCTTTACTTATCATGGTGGTTTTCCAGAGCTACAATTTAAACGTGTACTTGAAATTGGATTTCTGGGACAAATGCAAAACATTTCTGGGCAAAACCCCCCGAGTTTTTAGAAGTAAATACAGCAGATTTGCTTGCTAGGATATTTGCAAGAAATCACGATATGTCTATATAAGCATTACATGGCTGCATGGTTTTTCCACACTTGCTGAAGACATGGAATTCAGAGATTCATACCAATATTTGATACGATCTGTTTTTTCTCCTGGATCAGTTTAAAAAAAAAATCCCATAAAATTCCCATAAAAGACACATAAATCTCTGAAAATAACACTAACTGAGCTTCCACAGGAAATCTGGATGTACAGAAGCTTACTTAGTAAAAAATGAAAATATATTCAACCCATAGAGAACTTTATAAGTATTTGAAATAACAACTCCTTCAGTCTTTTCTCAGCTCTAATAGCTGATCTTTATGATGTTTTGAGTTTGCATTCCACTTATGAATCCTTGGGGTATTCTTGTATTGTTGGGTTTTGAGGCCAGTGTAAGCACTAATAGTCACTTTTGCTACTGAATTAGCAGAGCAATCAACTCCAACTATTTTAACAGGGCTGTGATACCCAGATGATATATGACATGCTGCTAAGGTTGAAATCCATTGTGTATTTACCTGGTGACTTTGTCTGCAAAAAGGTGAGCATTCTTGTCTTGTTCAAATAATAATTATATTATGTATTTTACAAAAAGACTTCAGATATAGGTCAACAATATTCTTTAAACAAAATTAATCTTGACTAAATTATGACAGCATAAAATTAATTAAGCTTCTCTGTGTAATAACAACAAAAGCACTCTCAAATTTCAACCTTCGACAAGATAATACAGGTTTTATTACTTACATTATCAAACATGAAATTATAGTAATATGGGAAAGCATTTAATGTAAATACGGCTTATCTAATGATACCTCATGAAATTTTAATATTTAAAATGGATCAAACTTAATGTTTCTATACTTATATACATACAAACCCAGCCTACAGATCTCAATCTACGATGCTGTGCCTGTGTTTCATTTGTGTACTCAGAAACTCTTAAGTAGAATTATCCAAGAATGTAAAAAGTACACTGCGTCCCATAAAGCTCTTTCCAGCAGGATTTGCTCTACCGTCACTCATAGCTCTGAGCCATCTCCAGGCTTCCAGCTGAATGTTGTCACACTGTCCCTTAGCAAAGATGTCTATCTTCTCTCAGCATTTTGGCTTAAACCTGTCCAGAGAGGTAGCCCACAGGTAAACACCTCAGCTCCTGACCCATGAGCCCAAGTCTCTTTTCAGAAGGCTCATAAACAAAGGGCAAAGTAAGATACAATTAAAGCTTGCAGGGGATGAAGTATCAGTACTATCATGCTCTGGCAAGTGACCCAGCAGTCACACCACATCCAGAAGTGACCCTCAGAACCCCTTAACTTGTCTTTAGCACATGGTCCAGCATGTGCACTAAGGTCCTGTTCCCTCCAAGGGCTAAGCATACAATCCTCCTCCAGAATGCTGAGCTAGTCCCACTGACTGCACAGTGTAGGAAGTTAAACATTTGCAAATACACTGAAGGATCAAGTATGTCCCTTCAAAGACCAATCCCAGAACTGCTGTTGGCTAAGAAGGGTGGAAGAGTAGTTTGGTGTGTTTGCTTATGCAATGCACAGCATGAAAGGATCTTAGACTGTGGCTGGCACTCTGACACATCAGAGAGAATAAAGGACAGTAACAGATTCAATGTCGTGATACTGCAGTCAGATGCAAACGGTTCTTAACAAAGATGGATTGTGAGACATTGAAGTATCAACTTATTACAGCTTGATTCAGAGCTAAAAGGCCTCTCACTTGTATAAATCTACTATGTGACCAATAACCACAGTGATCCTATTAATGCTGAAACATGTAGTAGGCAGTAAACATGTAGTAGTAGTTCCCTGTTGGAACCACCTCCCCCTTGATGCAGGCTGGTCTCATCCTAGTTCACCAAGGAGATGTAGCACACAGGCTTGGAGGACCAAGTGAAGAGATAGGAAGTGCAAGTCCCTACATTTTCAGTCCTGGCTTTGCAGCTGCTGCCTTTTCACATTTAAAATTAAATTGTTGCTTTGCCTCATTAATACTGGTACACCCTCTGTGTATGAGAGAGTGGAAAGATATTTAAAGAAGAATCTGTCATATTATTCTAACAACAAAAACTACTGCTAAATCACGGATTCTTTATGTGTTTGTGTGCCCAGGGAGAGATTGGCAGAGAGATGTACATCATCAAACAGGGTGAAGTTCAAGTCCTTGGAGGCCCTGATGGTACCAAAGTCCTGGTTACACTAAGAGCAGGAGCTGTATTTGGGGAGATCAGGTAGGTCCATCACTATTTTTAATATTTTCTTTAGAACTTGTCAAATAATCAATGGTTTAACTCCTCTGTGGTAAGCATGGGAGCTGTCATGGGCAGGCTAGAAAGCAGGTAGGATTAACAAAGAGGACACAGCAAGGAGATGCAGGTGAGTGAAGGAAAATCTAACTGAAGCATCAGTGATTAATAGAGCAAGATCTGAGATCTGTGTTTTGGTCAATGTACACAGGGATATACAGACAAATTTCTTCTTCAGCATTTCAAAGATTTAAAACATCTCCCTCTTATGCTGTCTGCAATACAGCAGGACCAAATGCATTTTATTGTCTGTATAGTAAGCTTAGGTGCCCTTAAACAGCAGATGGCAA
Source organism: Amblyornis subalaris (assembly GCA_018881555.1). Lineage (NCBI taxonomy): Eukaryota > Metazoa > Chordata > Aves > Passeriformes > Ptilonorhynchidae > Amblyornis > Amblyornis subalaris. The sequence continues at coordinate 1,170,860 of JACAXG010000146.1, read as the reverse complement.
AGATGAAAATTAATTTACAACAAAATAGATAAAAAAATCTAAAATAGCAAATAAAAATAGTTCATTTAGGAGCTGAAGTAGGGATTAAATTGCTGAAAATCAGACATCCCAATTTGAAAAAGTATAGACCAGATTTTTTTGTCCGAGTTTATCTGGATGAGAAAATTTTTTTCTGGTGCCTACAAATGGTTTTTATATTCTCCATGTGCTTGCTATGCAAAATCCATTACCTCTTATGTGCTACGTTCCCCAATTAGCCAATCAAGTGCTAGTTTTTAGGCACTGCACCCCCCTGCTGAAGTTGGCCCGAGGAAAAGTAATAAAATAAATGTGCTGCTGCATGTGATAAACTGGATCCTTGGCTTCTTCCAGCTGCCTTCCTGTTATTGTTAATCCTCTTGGTAGTAGCTTTAATCTGCCTTTTGAAAAGCAATAATCAGCTCTGTGCCAGGTTTACATTTGTCTTCTACTTGTGTCTCCCTTTGTAGTAGGGGAAACATTCCTGTTTATCCAATGATGCGCATACAGAACTTGCTTAGACCTCAAGTGGAAAACATCTGATATATCCCATTGTTACAGAACTTTTCCATTAAGTGGGAAAGTGAAATCATATCAGCTCATTGGGACAAGGTTATTTGGAAGGTATTTCTCTGCGTGACAATATAATACCTGAGCAAAGCCTCCAACCAAAAGGCTGTATTGTAAGTTATGCGGAAAGGGAGAATGAACTCATCAGTGAGGGCTGAATAATGAAAAGACAAACGAAAAAGCTAAAGCAGCCCCCATACGTAACACACACATGGTTTTCAATTATTTATTAGTCTGGTATTTGAAGTGAGAATTTTGTATTTTAAACTGAGAAATTATAATGGTTGGCTTTAAAACGAGGAAGGGATTTTCACACTTCTGATCTAACACAGGTGAGCGCTTGTTTCCACGTAAGAACCACACAACAACCTTTAAAGATTCATTTCCCAGTACGTTACTCTTTACATAATTGCCAATATGGCCAGCAAAACCCTCAGCAATGCTACAACGCTACCCTTCTAGTCTTGTTTTATTCATCACTGACCTACTGCAGCAGCAAACCCATTCTGACACACATAATTTGCATATAAAATGTCAGGCAGTGGATAAACTCGAGGAGAAAAACCACAGCAACTGGCAGACATGAAGTGTATCGGCAGAGATATGCTCTTCCTTGTGGCAAGGTGCTAGAAAATAATGAGTTTGTATCGTGCCTTTCTATTTAAGTTTTGTCAAGGTCGTCTGAATACAGAATACCAGAAGCAAATGGAAAAAGTATTCTTTTATGGAAAAAATGTTCTTTAATGGATGAAATACTACGTCGTTTAGGACTTCCAAGTTTTCCCCTCACTTCATAGTATAGTTATAACCTGATATCAGGCTGATGTCCTTCTGTCTTCTGATTCAATATTTGTTTAGAGAAATATGTCAGCTTCCTTCTGAGTGGTTTAGGTGCATGGTTTATAAGACAATTGCTATTTAATCTCACTCTGTCAAAATGCATGTAAATAATGCTTAAAAGTGTCCAGGGGCAAAGGAATTGAAGAAAATAAAAACTGTTTATTAAAAAAAATTCCCTGAATTATACTAGAAATCCAATGCAAGACTAATGATCAAACATGTTCTTTGCCAATTTCATCCTTGAAAATTATTACAGAAAAAGACTAAGTAATAGGAATTCCAATTAACATCTTACCCTCATTGCTACTTTCCTGTATAGATAATATCAGTTTGGGGAAGTAAAATAATTTCAGAATCAGAAGCAAACAGATTGTTGCCTTAATGAGAGCCTGTCAGCACAGACAATTCAGAACGAGAGAAATTCAGTTATAACAACACTTCGTTAGCCCAGAGAAAGTTACACTTTAAGGCAGATGTCCTCATTCATCCATTTACTGCTATTTCACTAGAGCTATTTCCTATCAGAAAATGGTAATTCTGAGAAAACTAAAACATTTCTCCATTTTACGTACATTTTTGACAGGAAGCTCTCTAAATGTTTGATCTCTGCTTTAGCTTTCAGCTGTTCTGTGATTTTAAACTTTATACAAAAAATTAAAACTACAGGGAGTATTTAGTTTTATGAAAGATGACATTTTCCATTAGTTTGGCCCAGGATTTCCCTCAAAGTGGTAGCTGCTGCTTTTGCATGAGCTCTGTCCTTTGGAGTTTGACATCCTGCTCAGAAGCAAGATCCAGACCTATTTCCCTTTCCTGACTTACCAGTTCTCCTCACATCCACATAGGTGCCAAGTTGAGCCACCACAACCCTGCACGTTCAGCTGATAACACAAGCCATTCCCTGATCCATTGAAATTTGCTAATTTCAATGAACAGCATCTGCCTACAGAGATCAGCTATTAAAAAAAAATAGATAAGCTGAGTCATCACTTTGACAACTTTATAGCTTGAAATTTAATTTGCTAGCATAAGATTTCTAAGGTTATCAGCTTCTAGTAATATTGCAGCATTTCAGGCTAACAACTGGAGCAAAAAATGTTTTAGGTATAAAAAGAAAGTTTTGTGATTAATACAGACACAACATTACCAAGAACCATTGCAAGGTAAATGTATCTATTTTTAAAAAATTGTTCATATAACTCTTCACGCACTAACCAAAACAGATTCAATGCTGAAGTACATAACATCGTCCTTAGTCAAAGACAACTCTGTTTGAGCAAAGACTGTCTTACTTGTACAATTCACCTCACATCATCACCATAATGAAAAAGTTGATCTCTTTAGTCCTTGTCTACCTTGATAAAATGAGCTTTCTGTTAGGAAAGCCTAAAAATGATTGTGCAATGACTTGTTGAGAAGTGATTCATCAGAGCTCAAAAGGTGTTTGCAATTTTCTTTAGCAGCTTTTCTTATTGTGCAAAGAGTTTTATTCTATCTGAGAAATTGTACAGAACTGTTTAAAAAGAAGATGGTAAAACTGCATTTTCAGCTTCACTTCATGTATTGATTGCTGTCTTGAGTTCCAGAAAAACACTCTGGGCATGTAAAAATAGCCTTGCACACACAGTTGCAGAGGTCTCCTACTATTCTTTATAAATTAAATATATTATCTGTATGATTCAATAGTTAGAAATATTCCATAAATATATTTAATATTAAAACAAATATTTATCTATCCTTGATTATTATTTCAGATGGGTATCAATTCATGTTTTATGGGGCCCAGTCTATCTTTTATTAATAACTTTTAAATTTAGATAATACTAAAGGTTCTCTAAAAATATTAATTCACTGGGAAATCTTTAAAGGACAAATGTTAGGGTTGATCTTGAATACAGTGATAGAGCAATTTTAGTACTAAGAGCAAAATGCAAATTCTCTTACTTATCACCACAGCTGAGAAGTGAAGTCTCTTCAATTGCTTAGTGCAAGATGAGCAATTTATTTTTATTTGTACATCTAATTTTTTTTTTATATATCCTTCCTATGGCTAACTCCTGCTGGCTAAACTGGTCTATTGCCTTACGTTCAAAACAAAATAGCATTCTTTTCCTGGCAGACACATTTGTAACTGTCAGCCCAAAAGACCTTCCTAATCTGTATCATTCAACTTGCCAACATTCAACCATGAGATGTGGTGTGAGAAAACTGAAAACTAGAGCCCCACAGAAGTTATTCATGTAGGAAAATGAAAATCCTTCGAGAATCATTCATTCATTGTAAATAACGCTGCTCTACTTCTGATGTAAATAATTTTCAGCAATAAAATTGAGGAAATGCCAAGTTCACATGAGGACTAAAACAAGTGCAGTCTGAGCTGTGGGTGTCTCTTAGCAGAAATGTCTCTATGTAGCAAAACTTTTCCCAGTCCTTAGCATCTCCATATGCCTGACCAGTGGTGACAATTTGCCATCCTGAGGCAAGAAGACATTTCTAACCCCAGCTGCACAGGGCCTTTACAGAACATTGGATACAACAGCCGGCTGCATAAGTGAGCTTTGCAATGACTTTAATGGAGAACCACCAGCGAAAAGACTCCTCACCAGGGCAAGTAACGATGTGACTSATGGTGTTTATTTTCATTCCAGCCTATTAGCTGCAGGTGGAGGCAATCGAAGGACCGCCAACGTGGTGGCTCATGGTTTTGCCAACCTTTTCATCCTGGACAAGAAAACACTCAATGAGATCTTGGTGCACTATCCTGACTCAGAAAAACTTCTCATGAAGAAAGCAAAGTATGTCCTAATAATAGTTTTTAAATCATATCATTTAGCTGCAGAATGGACAGTTGTGACTTCTAGACAGATTTGCATTCCTTTCCTGGAAGAGTAACAGTTGTAAACACATTTGTTCTTAGAGGTCAGATTTGCCTGGTAGTTTCTAGTGGAAAGCATGGTCTTGGCAGGAATCCCAGGGCTTGTGGAAACAGGGTAAGTAGAAAGAAATCCTGAAGATATTTTCCTTCCGCATTGTATTTAAGGTAACAAAACAAATAGGAGATAAGGATACATATCAGTACTCCTTATGTTGTCAAGAAAGAAACTGCAGGACAGATGACAACTAAGGAGCTGGTTTTCAAAGACGTAACCAAACACTTCCAGTTAATTATACAGAGAGATGCTTCAATGCACCCCCAGACTTGTATGCATTTCCAAAATCTTAAGCAGCAGTTAGGTACGGGTTTAAGTAAGGCCTGACAAGGTGGAACTACACAGATTAAAGACCTGTGCATTTTGTTCAAAAGCATTCTGAAATGGGATTTCTGAAGTGCTTTTCACCTCCCTTTGGCTGTAGTTTGCTAAGATCACCATTTTCTCAGCTTTGAAAGGGCAAAGTATTGTCAGATTTAGTCATAAAATTATGACAAAATGAGTACATTGTAAAAGGTCCAAATACTTGAAAGAGTTTGTCATTAGTACACTTCAGCACTTGTATTGTTCTTAAGTTGCCTTGAATTGTTATCAAAGGTTAGAAGGTTGGTCCCAGACTTGAAATTCCACCAGAGAAGACTAAGCATAGCACAGGAGAGACATTTTGTTTTGTGGAAGTGCTAGCAAATGGCTGCATTCAGCATGTTGTAGCAGCCCTGGTTGTCAAACAACAGTATCTTGAGAATCGTGATGCCCGAGGAAGAGGGCAGCCCGACACAGAATGGGCTGATTGCCCAATTTTCAAAACCACCATCAAGAGGTAGAAAAGTGGAACAAATCCACTGACAGATGATCCCCAGCATTTATCATTCCCGACTTTTCTCTGTCTTCTATCTAAACACTAGTATATCCATCATTACTTGTTATTCCTGTCTCTGTGTCCCACGCTGTCTCCTCTGCTTCCTTGCCTACTCTAAGTGTATTCTGCCAATCCATTAAATTCTGCTTCCTCCAAACAGCCCTTCTCAGCCAAGGATCTTAATCATCCACCTTTAGTATCTGCACTCCCATTTGAGCTCAAAGACCTCTCTAGGTATCAGAGTATATACAAGATATCCTGTTTAAAGATATGCGGTACCTGCCCTGTGCTGGAGGCCACATATTTTTCTCACCTGTCTAGGCATCGCTAATTCTGCCAAAACTAGGTACCAAGAAGAAATTTGTGCACTGTTTTGATAAAGGTTTCAGTTATGTTTGGTTTTGGAATGAAGTTACCAGTTGCTCTGCCCTGGAAGGTTTGCATTAGAGTTCTCTGTGGCCATCCAATACCTTCAAAGGGCTCCTTGAAATAAACTCAAAGGATTTATACAAGTAAGAAATTTGTTCTATTATCACCTGCTCAATACCCCCTATATGTTTTTACATAATAAAGCCATGCAAGCTGCTGAAGTGTATTTTTTAAACTTATGACAATAAAATTGAAAAAAAAAAGTAAACTCCACTTCTGAAATTCCCAAAGTACAAGATGCTAGAGAAAATTATAGTATTATGGGATTTACTGTACTTCAGACTGCAAATATAGTCCTTGCTCATAAAGAACCTTAAGTCAGGGCTTTTGCTAGGATGGAAAAGTGGCCTCAAAAACTGTACAGTAATCTAAAGAAACTGAAAGCATGGGAACCCTCTGCTTTTCACTAGTCCCATCTATCTCAGATCCATCATCCAAACTTTACCCTCCTTATGGATTCTCACTTCATGTCATTAATGTTGCAAATCAGTACAGCTACGGAATGGTGTGAAAATCTAGTCTGCCACATGACTGGCAGTAGTGTTTGTATCTTCAGGGTGTCTTCTTCAGTAGAAAAGTACCACTGTCTAACCTGACCTATGAGTGATAAGCCAGGCTTGAAGTTAGTTTGCTAAAGTGTTACTTCCACAAGTGTCAGATGGACTCCCAGTGAAGCACTAAATGCTCTCTGAATTTGCATCCAGAAGGCCAGCTGCCTCAGGTATGGGGTACCCTCCCCCTCCATACCTCTTCTTTCCTTATCAAACTCTCTCATCTTCTTTGTGACACCTTTATTTGAGTCAGCACTTGTTTATTTTCCAGGATATAGGTAAGCAATTTCAAATTTAAACAGCTGCCTCCAACTCTACCAGAGCCTAGGGCAAAACCTTTACTGTTTCCAATTTTGCTCATCACCGGACCTGGGAACCAAAAAAAATGTTGGCTACAAAAGCCACCAGATTTTCCTGCATAAATGTGGCATTTCAGCTTTGCAGGAACTTTGCTCTGTTTCACAGCACTGCTGTGTGTTCTTATTCCCCTCCATTTCCAGGGTGCTGCTGAAGCAGAAGGGGAAACCTCCTCCAGGACCACCAGTGACACAACCAAGGGGCTTGGCCAGTCTCTTTGGGCAGAAACCAGAAACTCCGAAATTGTTTAAAGCAATGCTTGGAGGAAAAGGAAGACAAGGCCTTGCTAAGCTGCTGCAGCTGAAAAAACAACAAGATGCTCAGGTAAAGCCACAGAAAACAGAGTAAAATCTTCCAGGTGCTGAATGACACTGAGAGGGCTTGGGCAAACAAGAGTAGATGAAAATTAAGCCTTACTGCAGCCATCAGCAAAAACTCCCAGTAGCTGAGATACAACCACTTTGCCTAATCTCTGTAAACACACTCTAAAATTTGGCTCAAATCTTTCTGAACCTGGACTCTACACAGAGCAGAAAAAACAAAAGCAAGGAAAAAAAGCAAGCAAACAAAAATCCTCTAAGAAAGGAAGGATAAAACAGACTTTAAAAAGGCCCCAAAGGCATCTGATCTTCTAATTTTATGTAAACAACAGTAAATACAGAAATACCCTAACACAGTAATCTGATCCAGCTGACTCGGGCACATGGTGAACTTTCCAATTCAGTGTCAGATATCTGGTTGTTAAAAATCTTAAAGACAAAATATAAAGTGTAGCCCACACAGCTAAAAGTGATTAAATCTCCAATATATTGCATTTATAAGAAAAACATTATTTTAACTGATGAAAAATAATTCCCACATTATACTCTGTTCTGAGAAGAGTTAATAAGAACCTGCTCACTTCTACATATTTACCCAAAGGTGGCAGAATTCTTTACTTTATAGCTGAAATGACTGTGGCTTTATTTAAGTTAAATAAAGAACTTTGCTTACACAAATGACTACAACACTACAACTGAAGCAGAAATACTGCTCAATTTTATATATATTTTTGAATTTAGTAGCAAATAGGCTTGGCCAAGGAATTGGGGCAGTGGGAAGTATGTCAAGATTTACGTAACGCTTCTTTCTCCGCTAGTGTAAGTACATAAAGGAAGGCAAGACCTAAGGAAGGGTTCTGTGCCTCAAAACGGGCCTGTTTCATCCCACTATATTAGTAAGAAGCAGATACTATGATTATCCATAAACTTTTCCTAGGTTTTACACTGATGTTCTGACTCTGAAATCGCGTTTTTCATTTAGATTCTCAGCATCTGAATAGAAATTTATGTATGTTGCACACCATTAATCACAGTTGCCATGCTGTGCCTTTCCATGGCATATACAGAATAGAACTACTTCCTGAATTTCTTCTGCAGTGTTGGAAAACATTAAACATTTGCTTCTAGGAAACTCGAGCTGAAACAGAGACCAAGCCTAAAGAGGAGGAGAAGACGCCTGTGGAGCCCGCAGCCTCCTCTGCACCCCCTGCTCAAAAGGAAGAGCCAAATGCAGACACTAAGCCTGCAGTTATGCAGAGAGCAACCAGTAAGGAGTCTCTGATCATTAGTATGACACCATCTCCCAGAGCGGGAGAAGGAGAGATCCTTAAAGTTGAAATTAAAGAGAAAGAAAAGAAATAGATGGTGCTTTGGGCTGTGGCCCCATCTATTGTCTTGCTAAATTCAGAGGGCTCGCCTGACTGTGCTTTTGGGTACAGAAGATAAAAGTAGAGACTACTCATGAGAAAAATCTACTCCAGTTCCTCTTCTTCTTGCCTTCCTCTCCTGTCACAACTGGAAAAGTTATTTATATTCTTAACCTCGACCCTGAAGAGAGAACTTTTGGTGTATTAGCAATTAAGACTCAGATTGTATTTCAGGACCACTTGTTTCTCGTTTTATCCATGCTCTCCCTTTTCTCTCACTCTGTCTTGTTCCTGCTTCTCCTCTTCCCTCTCCTCTTTATCCTTGCTGTCTTACTGTTGTTCCTGTTGCTCAGTTTGCTCTTAACTTTTGTATGTATTCTTTTCTGTTTTCTCCTCTGCTTTCCCATAGTCATCCTTTTCCTTGCTACTACCCTACTGTTGCTGAGGTTCCTTATGTTTCTCTCTATCCTTTTCTCTCCTCCCCTTATACTTCTAATCAGTGACCTGGGTTTGTGACCAGTGTGGCTCAGAGCAGACAGCAGGTGCTGTGTGTTGGTATGTTTTACCTTGGGAGAGAGAGCAACATAACAAAACCATTGTCAAAAAACAAAATCACTAAATCCACAAGAGGGAAGCAAATTGCAGAATTATTGCCCACCCCCTGAAAGCATAAACATCTGCTCCAATTGTCTTTGACTCTGGCAAAATAACATGGGAAAGACACAGATAGTCCATCCCACTCCCCCAGAGGTGGGGCTGCTGATGCACGTGTTTGATCTTGTCAAGGGGTTGTGCATGCTCTCTGGAAACATAAGCACTTGATATGGCTGTCTGAAGAATTCTTGTATCTAACCCAGCCACTTCAAAAATAAAGGCTATTTTATAAAAAGCAGGATTTACACTTTCTGGCTCTGTATTGCAAAGTTTCAACCAATGCTCCAGTTGTTCACCTACATCACAGACTTTGACTGATGGTGCAAAGTGAAACCTGTATCTTCTGCACCTCAGCTACAACCCACTTGTGAACTCCAGTAAATCTTTATGAGTGCCACAGCTGAGGGATACAGCCTCCAACAACGAGCCCTCACACTGCCAACCTTCTGCATCCACTCAGTCTCAGATGTGGTATTACACAAAAGCTTAATTCCCAACTACTTTTTTTCTTCCATGGGTTTGCATCTCCTCTCTCTCCCTATCCACTTTCAGACCCCACTGGATGAACAGTTTTGTGAACTAATAACATTACGCAGAGACAAAGCCGAGAAGTGGCACGGGCAGGCTTCACAGCTCCTCAGCTGACCAGCCAACCAAGGAAGGCAACATGCCAAAATTAAACACTCCCTTTTCAGGCTACATATGATCCTGCAGGCTGTGCTTTAAAGCCTTTCAACTTCTGTAATCACAGGCAAAGCTGCCAGCCTAACCAGAATTAGTGGGAAGTTTGCCCAAGTAAAGCTGGATAACTGAATTCTGTATGTTGCATATTCCGCAAATCCTCTGACGTGACCAAAACCCTAGTCTCTTTCAAAACAAAGTTCTGCTGCATTAGCAGTGAGGTGAAGGTTCAACTGCTATATAGAGGAAAAAAAAATTATTTGCACGCTACTTGTTATTTGATATGTAAGAAAAAAGAACACCACAACAGAGGGAGAAAATTTTAAGTTGTATCATAAAGAATTATTCATCTATTGCACATCCAGGACTGTCTCAATGAAATCTCAAAATCAGAAATATTGCAGAACTGTTTCACCAATGAGGTCATCTATGAATAATAATGATCTATGAATTCATTACAATATATAGTTTCATATCCTTTTTTTGAGAGAGTTGTCAAAGCATTATGGAAAGAGGAAAAGTATTCCTCATATATAAACATTTTTACATGAATGAGTAAAGCTCACTCTCATTGAAAAGAACTGATTCCCTTCTGCCTACACAAATGCTACCAGGTAATTTCAAGCATTTTCCCTGTGGGCACATTTATGTTCATCAATCACACACTGACACACATTACAAAGCAAGGGCTGAGACTGCAGCAGCAAGTGCTTCACTGCAGTGGCAGAGCATCCCACAAATCGCTGCTTGGCTACAGCTCGTAACAGCCCAGGACTGCAGGAAAGTCTGACAGCTCTGTCTGCAACATTACCAAGCTATGCACAGCTCTCGAGTTCCTTAGACCCAAAACAAGAGAGGGGAAGCATCAGAGCAGAAGACAGTGACCACACACAAACAACATCTACATGGTTTTCTCTGATGTCCTACTTTTCTGCCGTTGGAGTATTTTCCCCTTCCCACAATTCCTCCATTTTTAGGGTTGGCAGGGGCAAGAAGGCTCCACAAATCCAAGATGCAACTATTTGTAGCAGTTTCACCAGAAGGAACAACACAGGGAAGGTCAAGATGTAAGATGTAATAAATCCTTTCAGGAACTAATTCTACCCTGTAGATTCTTGACTGGCAGAGAAGCAGAATGAATTACTGTGGTGCACCCAGAAGACGCAATTTCCAGTATCAAAGTTGTCTCAGGCTCTGTGTGGCATCACATTCCACAACATTGTCTCCTATCTTAGTTTCCCAATCAAGTCCCTCAGACTTGACTACTCTCAAATGTAAAAAACCTGAAGGGTGGAATAGGACAGTGTATTTAAAAACTACAAATAATCATATCTCTCTGTCTCTCTAACTAAAATGCTGACATTGTTCTGAAAAAAGTTTTGGAAAACCTGATAATAATTGTATGAAATTGCATACATGGGAGAACTCTAATGTGGCACAGAGCATTGAACAGTCACAGCTAAAACTGTCCAACTTCAGAACATCTTCTTGCTAAAAGCCAGTATAAGATGCTCTATGAAAAATACACTGCAGAGTCATAACCACTAGGTGGAAAGGCATTCTTCCTCTCATCTGATAATACTTGTTATAAATCCGTGGCACACTCACCATAGGAATCGCAAAAGCAGCATTTAGCATTACACGCCACATGCTGAATACAAAAGCACGACAAAAGAGTATACTGAAATGATCATTTTAATGCATAGGCATTGTAAATCAGTTAACTTCATCGGAACTGAAATACATAGAAAAGTACAAAATTCTGGTTACAGGTGAACTGTCTGCTGTACATAGGTATATACTATGACAAATAAATGGCAAAAAGCATCTGATGACAAAGACTGCTATACATCACTTTTTTCACAAGGTGGTGCCAGTGACATACGAGCGCATTCACAAAACTTTGACAATACTTTGCTTTGTCACCCTCCAAGCTAATAACGCATTTTTTACATGTAAAAATAAACAAACAAAAAAGGGCAAAACAAAACAGTAACTCCCCTTCTTCTCAGCTCACAATCTGCTGCATTTCTTCACTCAGAATATTGCGTCAGCCTATCTTGAAGTTTTCAACAGGCATTAGCTGTACACCTGTAATTTATACCACGAAAATGGTTCTTGCCACTGTCATGTCTGAAGCACCCATTTTACAAAGAATAGGGCACATTGAGAACTAGGTGTCACTGAATTGCTATTTAACTCCCTAAGCTTGAGGGACACAAGGGCACTTCTCTAATAAGAGATAATGAATTCTCTACTGTAGAAACTCAGAACTTGTGTATAGAATATAGACAATAGAACGTTTTCTTTTACATGCACCAGAGATTAAGTATAATAATACCTACTAACACATTTAAATGCACTTCTGTGGCAACTGAAAACAGAATTGGTAACAGAAATCAGGTGCAGCATCATATATATTTTTTTGGCAGACAGCTCAGAGGAATTTCAGTAGTATCCTGTACTCCTATCAGTAGTACTCATCCACTTCAAATAAAGTAGACAAAGCATTCATACTGCATCCAGTCATCTCTGTACATGGTGCAGGTAGCTGTGAAACAGTTTACTCTTCCAAAATCATACACTCTCAATTTGCAGCAGTGTTATTTAGGTTTATTATAACCACTTCCTTGATCTTAATATTTTGAGTTGCATATCTGATATGACACTTCATTGGAATTCATATAAAAGTAGTAGCAGATTTGCACTACACTGATAAAAAGATGATTATAGATTTTTTTACATAAATATATTAATTACATTTAAGAAAAGAAAAAGTTTGGCTTAATATGAAACAAACTCTCTTGCTTAGCATTCCACTACTTGATAGTATTTAGGATCCCCTTCCACCAAGAAAAACAGAATGGAGACAGTATAGCCATTCATGACTGACTGATCAATGCTGACTGTCTACAAAGCATTTGGTTTTGTGTAAGACAGTCTCAATACATATTTATCTTTCATCTATCAATGTTAACGTGAATTCAGACTTTTAACAGGATTGTACATGTAAAAAAAAAACCAAATCAAAAAACCCCCACACTACACAGCTCCTGCAACTAAAAGTCACATACACTATGACTTGGTGAAATCTTGAGCATCCAAGTGTGCTAAATTTAGCGTTAGTCCATTATGTTCTTACATACTACAGCCAGACCACTCACATGAGATCAACTGGATGTCTAACTCTAAACCACTTCAAATATGAAACTGCAAAATTAATGTTCAAGATTGGCACTTCAGAAGTGATAAATGTGACCTTTACATCCACTTATGTTACTCACAGTGACAGGATCAGAACAGATCCTCAGCAAGCAGTACGCAACAGGGGGACGAGAAAGCTTCATCTGTCCACTAAGCAAACACAACATGATTTACACTTGGCATAAAAGGTGAAAACTCAAGCCATGAAAATAAACCAGAAATTGTTTGCCCTAAAGAAACCCAGTATGATTACAGGATGAGGGCTTAAGAGACTTGACTTTCTTATATCTTCCTAAAGGAAGGGAAGAGGGAATATTGGGTTCTTTGCAGGCACTTTTCATTAGTGGGCTCATGAAAAAGCAGCACAATTCAAAATATGACAAAAGTAAATACAGGTAGCTTTGAACTTACTGCCTGAAAATACGCAGTCATAAATCAGACAAAACTTTAACCAAAAAGCGAATTCCTACTTCACAGTAAACCCTTTATAGAGCAATAGTCCTGACTCTTTTACGGGGGGTGAAAAAAACCCCAAAGTGAACCTACCAAAATAAAATCTGGAGTTTCAATACACTGTGCACTGGAACACATCTTACATCACTTACAGTAGCAGCCTCAAAGGCCAGTAGTATTCTTCTGAGGTGTTAGAGGTTTACCTTGATTCACCCTAGTTATTCCCATACTACCTTAAGAGAAGGCATACTATAAGAGTATATACTGTAATTACTTCTTTGGCTTATGTTGCTGTTATGTTAAGCCCTGAATCCCAGGCATTGCCCAAAGGCACTGAAGTGGCAAACATGAAGCAGGTGTGCAAGGAGGGCCTTTACACTTCGTGGCACTTGTCTGAATATGAATCACCTGTGAGAAAAATTTGTTATGGTGGCTTAATAGAATCTCTTTCTTCCACTCCTACTTTTCAAAATAAAATGCATCCATGTAAGCACTCTCTCTCAAATCAACATCAAATATTAACACTATTACAATTGTGGCCCTTGAAAGGTACGCTTGGCAAAGTGATTTGTAGGCAAAAGCTAACAGGCATTACCATGTAGAGAGGCGTGTGTACATGTATACAGAAGTATCTCAAGAACCAAAGTCTGTAGATACAGCAAGTAAAGCAAGCACAAAGTCTCAGCTCCTCTGCTCAGCCCATTCACTTTGCAGCAGGATTCTTAGGAGGTTGCAGTTTGTAGGTGCTGAAGTAGTTCACCACTTGCTGAGGGACTTCTGCCAGGACACACTGCGCCAGAGCTTCTTTTGGAGACTTACAAAAAAAAGAACACCAAGTTTCAGTGTCCACCAACTGCTAACGGAGATTCTAAGGTAAGTAACAAGCACCTCTTCTAGAAGGCCAGCTTCAAGCCTGACATTTCACAGAGGACTTCACACAGTGCTCTGGTGTGACAGATGGAAGCTTCCCTGTCATCGTTATCTTCTTGCTCCTGTTACCAGGAATCAGATGGCTGTCCTGTGCCACTTAAGTAACAGGAGCCAAGTGCACAAAAGGCTGCCATGTCTGAAGATACCTTTTGTCATATGAAATACACGGTGCAGACATCAGACTTCAGCCATGTAAATATACTTCCCCTACCTGCTTAAGATGACCCTTTAGGGACTTGTCTATATTATCTGCAATCTTTTGCACCAAGTTTCATCCACAATAAATGCATCTCTATGGAGCAGTGCTTCCAGAGATACTGTTTGTACTGTAAGACTAAGTGTCCATAAGAAAAAGAATCTCTTTTTTCTAGAGACTGAAAGCATTTGAATATAATATTATACTGAATATTGACTCTAGTTAATCTACAACAAAGTGCATTACTTGGTAAGCACACTCCGTATTGATTTTGCTCTCTTTCTCATTTCAGTTTGGCTGAGTTACTCTGAGATTAAACAAAGAACTTTTATCAAAAGTAAAAACAAAAATACAAAAGCAAAGTAAGTAGTTGTAAAGAGCATTATTAACAAGTTAATAGTAAGACAAAACAAATTAGAATGTATTAGGATGAAAATAAAAATATTGGTCTTATCTTGCCCATCCTGAGGAAATTTTGGTGTTTTTTTCTTTAAATTGACTTTTTCAAACAATATGACATTTAAAAGTTGACCTCTCTTAGCCTACACATATTTATTTGGGTTTTACAGAAATTAAAAAATATCAGGACTACACTCTTTCATCACCTTTTTTTTTTGTATATTTACTTTTATGGAAATGAAAACTGTCTCCACTACTGTGGCCATGCACAGTTTCTACTGATTGCGACCTCCCTGATTATGACTTAGCCTTGAATTTTAATACTGCACTAAAATGTGAGACTAATCCACGTTCACAAATGGGCATCCACAATAAAAAGAAGAATTATCGTAAGAACAAAACCATAGTAAATTCTTCCTCACAAACGAAAAACAAATCCATTTGTTTAATCAAGCCTGAGAGTTTTACAAAGGCGATTCACCTGCAGCAACCAGTCAGAAATGCAGTGCTGGAACCAGAAACTGACTCTTTTTAAACATGCATCAGGTCACCTAATGAAAAATCTACAGATGTTGAAATCTTCTGTCCTCTCTTTTTTTTTTTTTTTGTTCATCTTGGAGACACTACCATAGCTTAGGACTAGATGTAAGACATCCTAGCAAGCCCAGCATACTTCTACAATATTTATTCAGCATATCAGTTAGATTACTTACACTTTGGAACTTCCTGAACGGCACAAACTGGACAATGTCTCTGACAGCTGGCTCTCCTGATGAGGACCTAAGAACTCCATCATCACCATCAAGAAACTCCATAGCATCGAAGTCTGCTCCTCCAACACCAACAATGATAATGGACATGGGTAATTTTGAAGCATTAACTATGGCAGTTCGAGTTTGATCCAGGTCTGTTATCACACCATCCGTTATGATCAGAAGTATGAAGTATTGCTGTCAGATCAATAAACGCCATGTTATGACAAAGAAATGGCAGACCTCTAGGCCTGTACACTTAGAAAAAACCCACATACAGACTACATACTGTTGTCACTTCAGCATGGTCAACGCGCTCACTGAATTTTACAATCAAACATCTAATTTGTAGTCAGGCTTCATCTGTACAGTCTGAAGAAGCTTATATGGACAACATAATCTTCTCAAATAAGTCACGGTTAAACAGCCATGATCCAAAAACCCAATGGTATCACTCTTCTTTTCTCCAAAATCCCCAGACAAAACAAGTTAACCTATTTTCTCATTATTTGTTCTAGGACACATGGCAGTTTATTGAGGTTTTGGGAAGGTGATACCTGTGCAACTTGTATTTGTTTCCTTTCTGGTCTATCAATACCTTTATGAAACACCACCCTTCACTTCATTTGTTGTATCCCAAAAATCCTATACCACACCTTTTAGTGTTGAAAAACACAGCCATTTTCAAATTCCTTTAATCACATTTTCTAGCTGCTTCATGAAGTTAATTGTCAAGGTGTCTGAGACTACTTTGTAGTACATCAGGAAGTCATTAAAGTACCACCTGAGTTGCTTCTAAAAGTTGGCATCTTAGCCTCTGTTCTGGATTGGAGCACCAAGAACAAGCTAGAAGTACAAAGTTTGGAAACCATCAAAAGCTTTTTGAATTTCTAGTCTTCCCTCACTTGGTTCATTTCAGATGATTACTGAGCAGCACAAATTAAAGTCCCAAAAATACTCCCGGTATTCCTAGAAGCCTTTCCTTCAGTACTTTGCTTCCGATCAGCCTTTCTCTGCCTCCAAAAAATTGTTCTTCCCTTATCTCATCTGTTCAGGTATCACCTTTTCTCCCTGCTCTCTGCTATTCCATTTCCCCACTCCAGCAGGAACATCTACAAAGCAATTATGACCACAGAAAGCTATGACCAGCAGCAGCAGGACAGCACATCACACTGGATTTACTTCTCTCTTCTTATACTTCCCCCACACTGGAAAAAAACCAGCATCAAACCCCAAAGCCAATCCAATATGACCACGATATGTATTAAATATCAAGGTAGCAAATTGTCTTCAATACATTCTTTCAGGCAGGAAAAATAAATCTCTTGCTAGGCTTACTACAAGCTCAGAAATAAAAACTAAAAAAAACCCCCGAAACATACAAGAGGTTTTGCTACTTTCCTAATACATATATATGACAGCTACTAGTGAAAGACCACCAAGGCAAAACCTTACCAGACTCTTGGCATATGAAAATCCATAGCTCTTTTTCAAATTGGTTTCCACAGGTACTTTTATATGCAAAAGTAGCTAATTTTATTTTCTGATTTTACATGACCAAATATACCAACATTTGCTGTCATCAATGATTTAGGATTTTCTGAACTTCCATGCATTATTATCTACATGATTGAATATTCAAGACGTTGTCTTCAGACTTTCTTAATATGGTCAACAACTCATGCATACAATTTCAATATGGAGAGGGCACAGCCCATACAGCACCTAAAGCTTTACAGTACGAACAGTTAATTATCTGTGTTGGTACCAGGAGCTATATAATCCATTTCTTCACTACCTTAGTTAAATCTCTCTCAGCTATCTGATGTGAAACAAGGTCTAGTTGATTTTTCAACTGAGGTTAAATCACTCTCTTATATGTAAAGGCTCAAATTAGACTTTAACACCTGTATAGTACTGCAAGAGCTTTGAACAGAAGATACCATAAAGGTGTTGTGTATTTTTAAGTTGCTATTTCAACTCTGAAGAGTTTATTTAGTTGATTGCTGAGAGGTTTGTCATGTACAATCTGCAAAAAACACTTAGCTTTTATCTTGTTTTAAGGGTAACAAACGCTAATCCACAAAGTAAAGGGCTAACTGTCAAAATTAAGTACATTTAGAAATTTAAGAGAAAAATAGTATTTATAAACTAGAAGGGAACCAAAAAAAGTAAAGAAAACACAGTACCATAAAGAACTTACAGATGCTGTTTGCTGTTGTGTAGCTGCAGCAGCAAACCTTGCCACATGATTTATAATTGGAGAAAAATTTGTTGGTCCATACAACTTCACTTGAGGAAGACAGGCTCGATATGCATCAACAATGCCTTGGATCCCTAGAGAACAGAAATAGATCATATTATTTTTTTTCATATTAAAATTAGGATATTTTGAAGCACTTCATTTTCCTAAAGTTGTATAAATCAGTTACTTGAAGTGATGATGCAAAGATTTAAAACTAACCATGGTGAAAAAAAAATTATCCACAAGCAACAGAAGCTTTCAGCTTGATCAATGCTTAAGGCACACGCATAACACGACTGGCTTTGTGTGAACAGAAAGGCCAAATACTGTATGGTTAAGGGTGTGCAACCAAATTACAGCAGTTCTCTTTGCCTGGCAGCTTGTAGTGGTTGCTGTTGTGATCAGAGAGGCCACATTGAACAGGCATTAGCAGCACCACACTCAAACCAGACAACTCCACCCAGCAGTGATGTAGAATTAGAATAAAGTGGCTTGACAACACAAGAGGACTGTTCTCAGCCCTGTGTCCCACCTGTTTAAACCACTTCTTTCACGAATCGTTACAGAAGACAGATGCAACGATATTTCTCATAAGTAAGAAATTGGTTATGAAATTGTTTCCTGCTACAGAACTAAACTAATTATTTAATTAGAACAACATGCTTCAGTTCACTTTTCAAGTACCTTTATCCCTTCACCTTAGGAATTTTACTCTCTAGGTCTGATATTACTTTCTCAGACTTACCATTACAGAATGGATTTGATGGGTTAAAGTTTATTGGAAATTCATGAGACACCTGTCAAGATACAAAAGACATAGTCATTACTGTATTTACAATCTCCTCCCAAAATAAGTGCTTTCAGCTGTCTTAGGTAGTGCATTTACACATTCCATTACCTGAAAGGAAGGTGGAATTTGTGCACCAAACCCAAAGGCTGGAAACATCTTATCTCTAAAAAAGCAATTTTAAAGAAAACAGTCAGTGCCTTCCTTTAAAAGCTGCCATAGTTCAGTAAGTTTCGTTATCAGTGCTGCTTTTCATCATTAAAAATGCTATTTAAGAAGCAAAATTAAATGGAAGATTCCCACCGTAATTGTTTCTAGGACCAAAACTAGTCTTTAACACCAAACTGGCAAGACTGAAAGCATTTATTTAAATCAGTGCTGCTCTTTATATCGCATATGAAAAGCCATGCTTGTCTGCAGTAAACACAAGCTTATACTTGTAATTATGCAATGGTGCAGTGATTATTATTTTTTAGCTCTATATTTTAGCTCAGAAGTTTCATTTCAATATATCTGCAGGCACCTCCAACACTGTTTTAAAAACACAGGCCACAAAAGTCTACATACATGTCCACAAAAATGATCTAAATAAAAATCTAACACTTACGTATCATAATCCTGAATGACCATCCCGACAGACCAAATGGCCGTTAGGTATTCATTCACTCCATTAGGGCTGAGGTAATGCAGAGAGTCTGGAGAGCGAGGGTCCCCATTGGAGCCTGTAAAATCTATCCCCACCTGTCAAATGCAGTATTTACTTCTGATTGCTGTTAGAGGTAAAATTTGGCTTTGCCAGGGATAAGAAGCTTAAGTGCAAATCATGAATGAGCTGTAAACAATAGCTAGCAGGACATCTACAAATCTAAAAGGTGCAATATTTCGATGTGGGTTTCTTGAATATTAACATCCTTAAAACAATGCCACTACAAAACCCACAAAAACTCTGCGTCTCTCTAGAAGGGCTGAAATTATTTTCATCTGAATCACAGAATGGTTTGGCTTGGAAGAGGCTTTAAAGAACATCTAGTTCCAATCCCCCTGCCATGCGCAGGGATAGCTTTCACTAAACCAGGTTGGTCAAAGCCCCATTCAAGTTGGCCTTGAACACTTCCAGACATGGGGCATCTACAACTTCTCCTGTCAGGTTTTCACTGTGTTTACTTTCAGTTACTATTCAGAACAGCTGTTCAACAGCTGTTACATTAATTTCATTTTGTATCCACACACCCCCTTCCTCTCAGAAGTACAACTAGCCAGGCACCACAGAAGCCTAAAGAGTTTTTTCTTCGACTTCAATGAGTCTTCTCTGCTTTGGTGATGAAGCATATTACTAAGGTGAAGACAACTTACTGTTATTTGTGTTGCATTTGGTTCACAAATTATATAACTTAAGGGTCCTAACCCATATGATGACTTCTGTATGTTGCTTTCAAAGAACTGTAAATTTCTCCTTGGTTTCCACCTACACAGCTTAGCTAGTTCCTAATGAACATAAGTAGAGGTTCAAAGCTTTGTGACAAGAGTAAAAACTATTTTTTTCTAAACAGACTAGAAGCACTCTGGCAAAATGGCTTCCTGCTCTACACTACAGAACAAAAACAAAGTCAACAAAAAAAAATAAAATAATCAAATAAAGAGCACAGGCAGTCAGTTCCATACTTCAGTTTGTTCCAAAACTCAAAAGGTCCTTCACATAAATGATTTAACTTACTGTGAAATTCAGCTGACACCCACCCATGATGTAATCGAGGAATGTGCATTCTACAATTATCTAAAAATAGAAGATAGAAATTTTGGGGTTTTTAACTGGGAAAAACCAGTAAGTATGATTGCAGCAACTTCTGAGGTTCCGGATTTGCTCTTTACCCATGAAAAGCACTAGTTTTATCGTACAGCTATTGCACCCGCCCACTGCAAATGAGGATATTTGCAACATGTGCCACCGTACGCTCAGTGCCATCAGAATCAGCCCTTTAACAAAAACACAGGCAGACACCAAAGCAGCTCCAAAAGGACTATCATTATGTTATGACACATGTTATGACAGTTACACAATTTTACTTGACCACAAAACAGTGAGTTGGGAAATGCAGTGGTTCAGGAATGATTTTACAAATCGGTAAGCAACCTTTGCCATAATTTTCAAGAGAAAGTGAAGGGACAGGGGAGGACAGATGTGATTCAGCTGTCAATTCGTCTCCTTAGATGAATCAGAGTCCCTTAAACACTTACTGTGTCTGGAACTTTCAGACATTTTCAAGTTTCTTACATTTGAAGGTGAAGATATACTAAATGAGATTTGTTATGCCTGAAAACTTAAGAACAGGGTCATACCAGAATACATTACTGACCTCACAATGCTTAACGCTCACAATGCCAGAGTTTTTATAGTTCTTTTTCTTCTGTCGTTTCTTTTCATTGATGCACTCAAATTCAACCTGCATGAATGCAAACAAATCCAACAAAAGCATTATATAATTTATGCAACAAATTTAATAATCCTTTATTTCAGGACTGATACTTTGGGCCTGTATTAAAAATGCAGTTCATTTCACAATCAAGCAAAATTGAACACAGCCTGCCCAATATCAGTAAGAAAAAAAATTTAATAATCCTTTATTTCAGGACTGATACTTTGGGCCTGTATTAAAAATGCAGTTCATTTCACAATCAAGCAAAATTGAACACAGCCTGCCCAATATCAGTAAGAAAAAAAAACATTATCAAGACAGAAATCCTCTCTTGCCCAAAAGGTTACAAATATGTTTGTTTTGACAACTATATTTCAACCAAACAAAGAAATTCTATACCATTCTCCCTCTGAGGATTCTGCTAACAACTTTCCTTTTCGTAAGACGTGGCAATTCAAGCAAAGCATCAGTGTTTCCAGCAGCAGTGGCTGGAATTATTATTTTTATTATTTAGTACAAATACAACAGTCAAAATATTAGAAAAGTACAAGCAGGCACTTTTGTACAGAGATCCCATTGTTTTTAATGCTGGAGTAGTTCTGCAGGTTTTACAGAAGTAAACGAAAATATGGTAAAATATCTTGATAATATAGATGTCCATAAAACAAATACTTTTATGTTAAGTTTGTTACGCCAGCTTTTGTCTTCTACATGTAAACCCTGCCTATTAAAAGTTCTGGAAGTTGTCATAGTTTGAAAGATCAGGAAGGGTAATATCACTTTAGAGAAAAGCCATCTACGGTAACGCAGTTGCGTATTTGTGCAGAGGCCTAAATACTGAATTTTGTCATATTCACTACAGTATGCATGACAGTTGATAAGTACTGCGCTTTAAAAATAAAAGACTAAGTAAAACTTGAAAAAAATGCTACAAGCTTTCGTGTTTAAACTGTAGTTAAATTTGTGCTGTGTTCTGTCCTTTGACAATTTTTTTAAAATTTCTGTGTTTTTATGATTAGTGAAATTTGTTTGTGCTGATGGTTTGGTACTTAGATACATAACAATAAAAACTGTAACCAAGACATTAATCCTAGGAAAATGGATGTATAATGCAAATGCTGATTCAACTACAGTAGCATTGTTAAGGCGTAGCCTAAAACAACTTCGAAACCTGCAACTCAGGTGACCTAAGTTTTGCTCCAATATGAGTATAAAACAGCTCATCAAGAACACACAGGCAGCTTAGACTATGTAACACTTACAGGTGAGGACCGCGATGCTTCCTTCAGTTTTGACATTGTCGTTTGAAAACTTCCTATAAGATCATGAGACCCATCACTATCATAGTCATAGCACTCGACCTAAAACACAGCATTATTTAGTGTCAGTAACAGAAATGGCCATACAAAACCAATAAACTCTGCAACAGCAAACCTGAACATCCCAAACATTCCTGTATCTTTTATATCACAGTTTTTCTCACACTGAAGCCTTAGAACTGCGAAGAGTTGCACTTAAAAAATACAGATTAAGATTGGGTAAAAGGCAATGCACTCAGTTTCAGATCTAATCTTCCACTCAAGTGAAGGAGAGATGAGAAAACTAAATAGCATCAGGCCTTACATGAGCAAGTAACATCAATTATATTGAACTATGTTTTGAGGGTGATGGAGTGTTCGGAGGAGTAGGAAAACAATGTAGGGATTTTTACACTCATGATGAATCTAAATTAGTTTAGTAAATCTGTTATGTAAGCAATTACGAGAGTTTTAGCAACCCTTTTATACGACTTTATTAATCCCCAAAGTAACTCAGAATTTAAAAGCATATGAAGGTTCAAGCCCTAAAGCTAGAAACAATACTTGAATTTTTTTCGTTTTTTAAGATTAGTAAATTTGAACAGCAGATCTGTTAAATTACGATCCACACTTCATAGATCTGAATGTCAACTAAAAATCTCTTTTCCTATACTAAGAGTTTAATGCTAAGCTTTATTATTTAATCAATGCACCTTTTAACAGCCCAATCTACCACAGAAGGCAGAAGTGAAAAACACTTATTTTTTTCTCTTTGAAAACGTTGACCCAACCATCTTTCTATATAAAAAGTCAGTTATTTATCTATTAAAGTTTATGTTAATTACACCCACTTCTGATATTTTCAGTTCAGCAACACATGCATGCTAACTAACTTAACAAAACCACAAAAAAACATACTAAAATAATTAAATGATGATGATGATAAATAGTAACAATAATAAATCAAGAGTCAAGTAGGTATCCCCATATTATTTGGAATCAAAATGCAAACTTCAAGAAAAATTTTCAGAATATGCATGGCTTAAACAGAGCAGCTATTTTCATGTCCATCTTTCAAGTCTGAAAATATTGTACTTTATATTCAAGAAAAAATTTAGCTGATTTCTTGAACATTTCAGTTAGAAATAAAAAAGTAAAACAAATAACTTCAACATACACTTGAGCTTCTGAAAGAAATTAGGTTTCTGAAAAAAACCAGTAATGTTGAAGTATAAAACATGGTGTGTAGATTGGGAGTTCTACTATGCAGAACATGCTTCTATCTTGCAGTTTGCACTGCTACAACATTTTGAATTCACTAATAAATTAAAAATTGCATGCACATGCACTGAACAGCACCTTAAATCATGCAAGCAGCTACAGAACCAAGAGATGGCAGATGCTATGTAAATTCTTCTAAATGCCATAAATTATGCCAATCAAATACTCAGCCAAGTGCTTCAGTATCTGAAATTTAAAACTGAAGACATATCCTGAGCCAATAGTTATGACACCTGTTAACACAGTTAGTAGAGGTATTTCCTTTTTATTTCAAAAACATCAAAATTTGTCTTGCTTGACATGTTTGACCCATCTAAGCCAATTTTTAGTATTTATTCCATACAAGAGAAAAGCACTTCCTTTTTTTCCATATATGCCCTCCTGGACACACACTAGGGAACCACATAACATATTCTCCCAGCAAAACTAGGCATGCTTGCTCCAGATAAAAGGCTCACAATTTCGAGACACAAAGACTTCACTGACTGCAAACACACTCACATGGAGCACAACAATGAATCCAGAAGATAAAGAATCAGCTTGGTTTGTGCACTGCTGGGCACACACAAACTAAGCCATTAAAGAGGTGAAAAGCCACTCATGGAAAAATTGCTGGTTTTACTTACTATGACAGATAGCCCATTATACACCCAACTGTGCGCATATAAAAGTGTTAAAGGAATTATTTAATTCTTCAATAACATTACATAATACAATTCTGCTAACATTTTAATGTTTAGCATGGTCCTGCATTTCTAAGTTAAAGCATAAACCTACTGCCTGTCTGCAAGTCCGTAACTATTTCAAGAAAAGTTTATTTCCTCTGGATATAAACCTACACTTCTGAGGTAAGATTCCAAAGAACAGACTTTATTAGAATGATGATAGAGCTGAGAATAACTCTTCATAGATACATTTAGATCAATGGGCTATACCTTTAGTATGGTTGTTTACTGAAAAGGAGAAATATATTTATAGTATATGGAGATATAAGAGCTGTCAGAGCTATTCTGGGGAAAAGGGAAGCAGAAAGGAAGCAGAAGGAAAAAACATAGAAGCAGTAAGGGACGAAGGTTCTGGGCTTGTAAAGTTGTTCATTAGTCTCCTCCACAAATATGTATTTGAATCCATCCAGGTGCTTGTAACACCCAGATCCCTGTGGCTGTTAAGCATTTTCCCAGACTGCCTCAAGTCATATGACCAATACCTATCACAATGCAAATCATGCTCTCAGTTTTCCTTCATACAGGAACAACATCAAATATAGTGGTTTGTTCCATTTGGGTTTTTGGGTTTCGTTTTCAAAGGCTAAAATATCAGGTTTCTAACATGATCATAATAGCTTATAAATGGCATTTTGACTGGCTATTTAGCTTCAATTCCACCCCTAAAGGAAATTTCTAAAGAAAAACATTCAGAAGTTAAACACAATTTATTCAAAATAAAATTTTCAAATACAAAACAATAAAGACCAGCCCTGGCAGAACTATCGCTTCACAGGTTTGGTTTATTTTCTGACAGAAAATTCTGTTTTATATGAAGAGAAAAAGTTGCTAAAACTGGTATTCACAAGTTGTATCTGGTCTACATGTGTTAGCTAGTATATCAAGCATAATTTATTTTATCAGGCAGTATATTAAGAATTCCATTAATGTCACCTGTTGCACCAGTAACAAAGTATTACAAGATCCATTACAAAGAACAAAGCATATTCTAGCCTTTATCATGCATCTTTCACTATACAATATCTTAACACCACCAGTATTGGCTGATGCAATGCTAGAACCGTACAATTGAAATAAGAAACTGAACTGGACGTTTCAAAGAAATTTGTCTTCAACAGGTTTTCCAGACTTTCAAAGACCAACTTCTACCACACAATACATCACAAATGTGCAGTGTTTTCTTTTTTCCCCTAAAACATGCATGTGTATTGTGACTTTCAAATAAGAGACCTAATACTTTAAATTAAATTTGAAACCAAAAAAATAGTAACTAGAATAACACATATTCCCCTTATTACATATTTTAATTTTTATGCATTAATTTATACACACATTTAATATACATTACCTTGATTGATTTATCCATGTCACTGTAACACAGAGAATTAAGAGAGATTTTAAAGGGCCTCCAAACAGGATTCAAGTTGTTTTTAATAACCTGTTAAACAAACAAAAAAAAAAG
Organism: Amblyornis subalaris; assembly: GCA_018881555.1. Lineage (NCBI taxonomy): Eukaryota > Metazoa > Chordata > Aves > Passeriformes > Ptilonorhynchidae > Amblyornis > Amblyornis subalaris. The sequence continues at coordinate 1,145,138 of JACAXG010000146.1, read as the reverse complement.
GCAGAACACCATTGTTCACAAGAGTGGAAAGCAGTCATCATTATGGGTCAAACCTCTGTGCCATGATTTTTGTATGCACAAAACTAGTTGACTACGGCTGCTGTCAATGCACTCCAAATTCTAATATATAGGATATAAAGGAACTACTTTTAACACACAATACCATTGTTCAAAAAGAGATGGTCTCTTTCAGCTCCACATTTTGCTAGACTTCACAGTCACCTCCTTCAGCTACTGCACTGCCAAAATATAAATTTATCTCTACATAAATAGATACTGGTTGTTTTAATAAACACACATATTTACCTATACACACACACATATAAAGGCGTGAGTTACTAAAAATGCATGGAAAAATATTACATTGGAATTTCTGAATACATCAGTGCTCTGGAGATTACAATTCACTCCTGCTTATTATTTATTCTGAAATACCATTTATGGAAAGATTCCCCCAAGAAATTCATGGTATAGTAAAGCAAAAACAGTGCATGAGGATAAAAGGCCTCTCAAGCTGAACACTAAATAAATGTTATTCACAAATACTACTGAAGGATCTTCAAAATTTGTCAACTGGTACCTGTAAAAATACCCAATACACCAAATAATGATCCCATAAAGCACAAGAAACTACACACAACATGCACTACTTCATTAATAATAGCTAACAATAGCAATACTTCCAGCACTGTAGGAGTGCTGAGAAAGAAATCTCTCTTGAAAATGAAAACAATAAAAACAGTAGTTAGTAACAAAAAGGTGTTTTGAACCTTTAACATAAAGAACTAATCCACAGGACAGTTCTAGGCTGGAACAAGTTCTGGATTTATTACTGAAATTGATGACTGAAATCATCACAGAAAAGATGCACCTTAAGCAGAAGAACCACCTCATGAGTTAAACTATTTTTTTTAAGTCTGACAAAAAGGATTTCTAGTTCTTCAATATCCGCGCTTCAAAATGAATACAGTCACCACTTTCAACGGGCAAGAACCTCAGCTGTGACTGGGCCCTGAGCTGTCAGTACACGAAAACATTTTGAAACTACTCTTACCCTGTCAGTTGCTGTCCCGGGGCCCTACACCTCCTCCTGGGTGAAAGGCTGCTGCTGCTGAAGCACATTTTCCCTCACTCTGCATTCTCCTTGGCCTGCCCTTGCTATGCAAGCACTCAGCACCATTACTTTCATTACTAAAGGGTATAGCCAGGTGACACTTTCCTGAGAACAGCACAGTCAGGAATGCCCAAATCCTACCCCAGCACCGGGTATAACTAAGACAAATGTTCCTGGGTGAGTCTGCAGCTCTTTTTCAAAAGATTTGTTTTCTCCTAGATTGTTGAAAGTTAAAGAAAAACAAAAAGTGTTTTCCTTTCAAATAGAATGGCATAAATCAAAATCAGAATAAGGAGAATCAGGCAGATTTCCCAGAAAAATCAGTGGAAGGGATGATGCAATTTCTAACTAGTCTGCACGTCACTTCAACTCCCAAGCCATTCACTTCTTCTCGTAAGGCAATGTATCTCTAGTGCTGTGACACCCTGAAAATTAAATAACCTTAATCTCTGTGTTGTTAACTGAAAATATCCTACCTCTGTTCTGTGAACCATCACCCAGTTTCCATCCCCAGTCTGTTTGTGGAATTCCAGATAAGGATCTGACTTTCCAAAAAAATCCTGTATTTAAATAACATGCCATTATGTCAGAACAGCCTGTAGCTTGAATACCATTAAATTCTACTTAACACACACACAGATTAACAAAAAGTAAATTCAGGGAACAAAAACTTTAGACAATGAAATGCAACTCTGATTATATTACCACCTGTGAAAAAGAAAGTGGGGAACATCCTTCAATTTAGGATAAAAATGTCCACATTTTTGTACCTGTACCTGACAGTTCAAGCAAAAGAATACTTATACCAGTAAGTACTACAATGGATAGATGGGAAAGTAAGGATTTAATCCACTTCAAAAAAGTATCATTAAATCAAAAGGTAAAAATAAAAACACTTTTCCATTATTTAATTCTGATTTTAAAAGTCTTTCTAAAGACAGAAACTTTAGCTAGCTCCAATATATTTAACATAACAAATTTATACACACCAAGTACACTCTTCCCCATTTATTTCAGAGAGGTAACGGGCAACCATTTATAGCCATTCAAACCAAAGGATATACCAAAACTTCCTCATACTTATGAATAAATGTAAAGATTTACAGTTTAACGGGAGCATGTTTCTCACAGACTACCCCTGAAAAGCACTTCTCTTACTTAGAAATACATTACAATTCATTTCAAAACAGTCAATGACGTTACTCTGCAGCAGTCTAACTTCAATTTCTTTACTACTGTAAGTAAAATCTTAATGGATTTTAATTTTTTAAGCAAAAATGAGAATGAATACTTAAATGTTTCCTGCTTTGACAAGACTCTGATTTTACTATTTTATCAAAGAAACAGCAATCACTTAAATACCTTATTGTCCAGTTTCCTTGCTTCTAATTCCAATACAACCACCCTGTTATCCTTTACTTCTTCTGCTGTAATCTAGGTAGGCAAACAAAATACTTATTTTTTATTCAGGAACTACACAGTTTTCTCATATTCACAGCATTCCTATGACAGGTTCATTAAAAAACTCCCCATGTTTTCTCACCAATGAAGCATTAAAAAATGGGGGGAGGGGAGAGAGGAACAATTCGATTTGACATTGGGATTCTATTCTGTCTATTTACCATAAATAATGGCACTGACTAAGATATTCCCCAAACAGTAGCCCATCAGACGCCCTAATTATTTTGATGTGTGCAATGGGACTTGTAATACAGAAGGTGGGCTGCTATTGGATGACAAAGACATTAGTGAAGGAAAAAAAATGCTTTACAATATTTTTTACAGCACTATAGGATAGACGCACTGCATTCAAGCCACTAACAAAAACTAAAACCCAGAAACAATTAAGGATGAACTCCGAAGAGATTTATTTCTTTAACTGTCTTACCATAATGGTTCCTCTTCCAGCAGGTTTGCCATTTTTAAGTACTAATGGTTTTGTTAGAGTCCTGCTAGAAACTATCTGCCAAGACAAAATTTGAGTATCAAGCATTATTAATGCAATTTAATAGATTTTCAAAGGAATTAAATGAGTTAGTGAGGTATTTTTATTTTAGGAATTTTTCCTTTATCGTGAAGATGACAGTATTACACTTACTTTCCATAATCTTCTATAAATAAATAGGTAATACTTGATGCACTGCAAAATTTTAAAATACATATGCAGATGAACATGTGCAGAGATTCAGGAGTAATAAATAAAATGTCTTCTAGGAACACAAGAGACATGCATGGACAAAGATAACATCTTAGGTTCCAACCTCAAATTGTTCTTTAAGTTTTTCATCCATAGCTTTCAAAAGCATGCAAGGCATATTTCATAAATGGATTCAGCCAACAGATTTATAAACACAACGTCTGACACTTAACAAAACATCAGCCTTCTCCTGCACTGTTTCCAGCTGATTTTATTTTAACCTATTCAGGCAATGCTTCCTCAGAAGCGTGTCTACTCATTCTACAGGTCCTTCTTTACTTTAAGAATGAATGATTAATTTTTAATTGACACTGAATTTCAGTTCACAATGCCTCCATCTTCGTAATGCGTTTAAAATAAAAATACTGAAGACACAGGGCAGGAAAAATCCCAAGACAACTCTTTTGAGAAGTGCCTTTGAACAATCTATTCAAAAGAACAAGTTACAAAGAAGCTGCCCAATTCTCCTAGCACCATTAGTAGAATATGACTGGAAAATGCCAGTAAAATCTACAGCTGGCAGAACTGGAATCACTGCTTGCATTGAGTGGAAAGCAGATTACAAGGGTAACATGGCCCTTGTGAATGTTCGTACGTTGTTCTTCACTCATTCTCTTTTTATGGAGCATAAAAATAGGAATTTGAACATTAGAGTAAATAAACAGCAATTACTACTGCTTTGTGCTCGTTGACAGTCCACTTACTTTTAGGTAGCAATCCAACAGTCACTATCCTAGAGCACATTTCAGGGCATCATCTCATCTTACGTAAATAAAATGTATATACACTGAACTGAGGCTTGAAAAAACAAATGAAGGGAATCCTATTCAACTTATGAGTATTCCAACTACACAAGAATGTAGTAATAAAATTTAAAGTAAAAGTGGCTAATGATTTTCAGTAACTTAATTCTAAGGGAAATCATCGGCATGCTTACCTGTCCCAGAGTACATTCTAATTCTCCTAAGAAGTCATCATCATTCAGATCATAGGTTTTGTTATCAATGTCATATATTCCAAACTTAAGTTTCTGAACAAGCTCAAAATAATAATCAATCAAGAATTTCTTGGCAAACTTTGGGTTCAAGCAATTCTTAACTCTTTCTGTGCGATCAACCTGCAATTAGAAAGATACCACTTTATCTGATATTTCACAAACTAAACAAGCAGGCAAATCAAATAACATTTTATTAAATACATTCAAAAGTTGTTCTTACTCTAAAGTACAAAGCCGTATCTTCCTACAAACCTTTTATCAAATACAAATTATATTACAAAATATTATATTATATATGCACATTATATTACAAATCCCACTGCTCTAAGTTAGCGATACTTGACCCTTTTTTCATCGCTCCTTCTGAGGGACCTTTTCCTGCACAGGGAAGACCAACATAAAATCGTATCTTGTCAAATTCAGGATGCGACCCTAGTTTTGAAGAATATATTTATAAAAGCACGTTTAAGTGCTTAGAAGGCTTCTTCTGTTGGTCCACACATGGCTGAGGGAACAGTGCTAAAAATCAGACAGTTCCAAGTATTTAATAGAAAATGATTATTAGTGTGCTGCCCACATAACTATTAGAGACATAATCTAACAAAAAGTATTCAGAAGTGCTGGTATAAAATTAAAATATTTTAATGAAATCATATGCTACAGTGTTTTAAAAGGCCAAACAAGTTAGAATGTGTTTTTAGCAGATTTGTGAGAAGCATCAGACTGTACCTCATACCACTGCTGACCACTTGTGTTCTGGAGAAGCACACACAGAGGGTCTGACTTGGAACCAACATCTTTATCCAAGAGATTGGTGCAGGCAATAGTCAGCTCCACTTTTGTCACACACTGCGCCGCCATTTGTTAAGCTAGAAAGCAGCAACAGAAATCACCATGTTTAAAATGGACTAAAAAGCAAACAATAGGATTGTCACAATGCATTAGTTCTCTAACTGGTCACTAAAAGTGTTAGCTTGTCAGGACCGATGATTTGAGGTTACAAATGCAAATTTTACAATTTATGATGTACCAACATTACAGCTTTATTACTGTCACACTCTTGTCTTTGCCACACAGGTATAAAAAATTGAAAATCTACACATAAAATCAAGGTTTCTTAGAATGCTTGAGGAACCAAATGAAAAATGGGATATACCTCAAAGAAAACACAGTGGTTTGAACTACTGACAATAAAATTTCACAAGCTTTAAATGAAATCCTGTGAAGCCCACATGAATGCCAGTATCTTAAAATGCAGATATTAATAATAATTCCACGAATAAGGAAAAAAATAATTTGATATACTCCTTTACCAAATCTTTGGAACAAAATGCTGAAACCATGAGAATGGCAGAATTGGAAAAGGAGTTTAAGCAGGTAACAGGTGATCTTGCTTTAGTAAATCTACAAAAACAAATACCAATTTTAATAATAAGGATAAATACTTTGAAGTCAAGTAACAACTGAGAATTAGGGGGAACTGTTCTTTCTGGATATTCATTAAAAAAAAAAAAGAGTAACTGAAAGCATTCTTACATTTTCTCTTTAAGTACCTCAAGCATTCTCCACTGGAACTAAGACCAGCAGATATTACAAACCTACAGAAACAACTTGATTAGCAGTTAGAAATCCCACACTGGGATAACACGCATTTGCAGGCCCAATTAGGTCGGAGCACCAGATTATTTTTATATGAAAAAAAAAGCTCCATAATTATACAGTTCAAGGACACAGTTGATCATTTCCAACAACTCTTGGGGAACTAAACCTCTACAGTGCAATTGTCCTTGACTCAGAGACTAAAAGTTCCAAATCTTTCCACAAGCAGCCTACCCTGGAAGGTCCCAAGCCTCTTCAGTTTCAGGTTTGCCTTCTCTCGAGTAAATCCACAGTCTAGGCAAAGTATCCTTCTGTATTAATTTATCTTGAAAACACACGAGGCACCAAACAGAAGGCAGAAGGAAAGGTACCTGCTTCTGTCTAGTCAGCTCACATGCAATAATTACATACAGTGTATTTGAATATGAAACTCTACTTAACCCAACCCAGCTCTCTTCTTTTCACTATATTCCTAACACTTTTCATGAAAAGGAATGGGGTTTTAGAGGCAAAAAGGGAAAAGAACATGGAAAAGAGAAAGAATGAACTGAAAATAGGAGAAAGAAAACACTGGGGGGTCTGAGGAAATTTTCCTGAGGCTTCTTGTATTCCACTAGGGCACAATTCACATGTCTCATCTCCATTTTTCTATCTTAGTGATCAACCTTTTTGAGACTGAAGTACATATAAATTACCTGTAATGGAAACACTCAAACATCCATGTACATATTTTATTTTTAAGAAGCAAGTTGGATTCACGGAAATCCTCATGCACCTCCCAAACATCTAAATGTGATTTCATCTTTTTGTTCCCATGACTTTATAACGTTTCATTCATTGTCCTTGAGGGGAAAAGAGTGAAGGTCTAGGTATTTAAACAGTTTTTGAACCAATGGTTTTAGAAAGCATACCTCTTAAAAGCTGTTTGCCCTTTTTTTCCTGGTTTTCTTTTTATACCGGTATTTTCCGTTCCCTATTGCTTTCCTGGCTGCCAGACTGAGTTCATTAACAGTCAGTGCCTTTCCCACAGAATCCAGTGCAGACCAGTACATGACTCCTTAATGGCAGTTTCCAGAAAAACAATTTTCAGCTGACAAAATGATGCTCTAACACCCACTGATGCAGCAAGCAGAAAGGGTTTTCATGAAACTTAAGAGCATTTAAACTTGAATTGAGACATTTCTCAAACCAGTCAAAATTTGCTTGCTTCAACTTTCCTGAAACTCCTCATTATTAAGAGTCCCTGAAAGACTCATAGCCACATATCTTTTATTAAGGTAATATTTCCAGAGTCACTGGTAAAGGGATACCATCCAGTCAACCTAAAAATATGGTCAGCTTTTTCCTCTTTTTATGCGTCTATCTGTGTGTGTCTTGTACATCTCGAGTACCTTCTCACATGAACACATCAATTCTGTTACTTCCTCTACTCCTCCATGTCACCAGCTCTCCCACTATGCAACTAATGCAGGAAAAGAGCAGATTAAGTAAAAGAGATGCTGTGCAAAAAGCATCCTGTAGTGCAGAGAAGGGAAGAATAAAAAGGCTGCTTCCCTTCCCTGAAAGGCAAATGCTTATTTGAGATGCAATAACTGTGCTCGTACTAGATAAAAGGCAACTTGCAACAAGAACATGCATTTATTTAAGTGGAGGATACTCAAAATCCAGACAAAAAGCAAAACTTCAYAAATCATGAGATGGTCCTTTAATCTTTACCATCTCCAGTGTGGAAAAATCCGAGATGAAAAATAATGCAGGGCATTTTCCTCAGAGTTTTTGAGAATAACAGGAATCCATATTTGCATAATCGGTTGAAGAGGTCTGTAATACTAAGGAATTTTAAGAAATAATTTTGCTATTTTACTGAAAAATACATGTTTCTCCATAATACTATAAAACTGGTATGTTTTACAGCAAATAGTTACATATGACCCCATTTTCAGCAATATTATAAATGTTAAAATTTAGTAAAATACTTATTAGTGGGAAAAGTCATGTGTCATTAATCCAAAGCAGTATTTAAGGTAGTGAAATTTAGTAAATAAACAAGAGATACTTCTCTTCCAACACCGCACACCCTACAAAATCTGCAGAGGGCACACATGCTTCACATGTGTGAAGTCAGGAGTCTTTCAAACAGCAGTATCTGCAGGAGCCCTCCTCATGCTGCACAAATCCTTGTCATCCCATATGAATGAAAGGAAGAATTACTCCAGCTCCACCCAACTCTCACTTCTGAAAGCCTATGTTAGCTGAAAAGTTGCAAAACAGGTTTGAGAGGTGGATGGTAGGGTTCCTAAGGCTGATAAACATCCTCAAGGATCAGTCAGGTAAGCAAGTAACCTTTTCTTGAAGATCTGATGCAACAGAGAGTCTGGCAAATTGCAGTCCCTTCAGGATGGTGAAAATATGAAATCATGGCTGCGCTAGTGCATTACGTCTTGAAATACCATTCTACAACACACCTAGTTGGCAAACCAAATGTAAAATATTCTAGATACATGACTGGATTACTTCAACATTTGGGATTACGGAATAATTTTACATGGATAGATTACACCATTCGGGCAGTGGTAGGATAAGCCTCAACTGCCAGTAAATTACAACACATAACAAGAGATTTACTTATTTAATTAGTTAGTGTTATTGAAGTGGCTGTGCTCCACATTGGTTAATTTAATTAAAACATTTGCTTTTCTCAAGCTATCAACTGCTTGCCCTTCATGTAGGGTACATCATAAAGGGAGGCAAAGCACACCAAAATGTGTCCAGGTGATAGCTTGATTGTCCTTTTTATTGAAATAGCTTTTATGACTGCAGGATCATATCAGGCTTCAAAAAAAAAAAAATCCAGACAGGAAAAGACTGAAAATTCCCATATAAATTGTACAGCAGAACTTGCGACATTCCAGTCACAAGGGATCCTCTGCCACATCTAGGCTGCTCAAGAGCATGATTAGGTCAACTAAGTATATGACAAGTTTTTCTGCTTGAGCTGTCATTATCAAAGGAAAAATCTAAGTCAAGGACTAGTCTTGTCTTGCAGTTCCATGGATCAGAATGTTCTTTGAATTCCACCGATGATTCTATTGAAGATAAGTGGTACACATCAAACAACCCTGTCATTGTCTAGTTTTCAACAGAATGTTTGGCATTCTACCTGGAAAGGAACAGATCTATTATCAGAATGATCTTACAGTGCAGTTGGGAACTGCCAGACGGCAGCAATCCTCTCCATGCTGCAATGTCAGAGGACAGTACTGGCTTGCCCAGATAACCTTTCAAAGTCTCACAATGACATGTTCACAACTATAGGTGCATCCAATCTGACAAGCATAAATACCTAACTAGAAGAAGACAAAAAAGACTAACGAAGTGGGTTTGGCATCACTGTCTTTAGTCACAAGTCTCAAACCTGTTCTGATGTAAATTAGTGCTGTCATAGAACATTTCCTAGTTCCTATGAACTGCTAACGGCAATAGACCATTAATTTTTAGATCACTCAGGGCCCAAATGGACACAGAAAAGCCACGGGAAACTTGCAAATAAAGTATACTCCTGATCAGCTAATCTTCTCGCCATAATGCTACACTTAAGCATTTTATGTCAACTGTGTGCCAGACTGAAAAAGGCAGAAAATGCCATGTCTGCTGAAAGAAGCTGACAATGAAGTTATGACAAATGGATGCTTCTTCTCACTGATAGAGCTAGTAGCAACACAATTGCTAGTGATCTTGGGCTACATGCATATGAATATACATTTTTAAAAATCTCGAGGTAACCCTTCAGTTCTCAAGGAAACTGACCACCTCACAGGAAACTGACATTTCATACAAGGTTACAAATGCTAAGACTGTTCCACAACCTAATTTCATCACTGCATTTGAAAAACAAAAAAACACGATAAAACAGCTTCTCTAAAAATCCTACTTCTAAATCTGAATTCTGGCTCCTCTTCTGTTTGTTTACAGGCAACACAGCTGGTAAAATTGTCCTGTGGCACTAGCTGATGTGCTGACAAGCCAAGTAATAGAAGCAGCTTGAGTTACTCTGTATTTGAAGAATCACACAAAACCTGGAGTGCAAGCTTTATTTTCTAATAGTATGGATACAGCGCTCTCTTCCTGAGTGACAGCTGGATCTATCTTGGAGGACAGGAAGGCTCTGCAGAGGGGTCTGAACAGGCTGGATTAATGGGCCAAGGCCAGTTGTATGGGGTTCACTAAGGCCACATACCAGGTCCTGCACTTGGGTCACAACAATCCCATGCAGCACTACAGGCTTGGGAGACTGGCTGAAAAGGACCTGGGAGTGCTGGTCAACAGTGGCTGAACACGAGCCAGTGTGTGCGTCCAGGTGGCCAAGAAGGCCAATGGTATCCTAGCCACCAAAAAGAGTGTGGCCAGCAGGACCAGGGCAGTGATTGTACCCCATACTTGGCACAGGTGAGCCACACCTCAAATCCTGTGTCCGCTTCTGGCTCCCTCAATTCAAGAAGGATACTGAGGTGCTGGACCAAGTCCAGAGAAGGGCGACAAAGTTAGTGAAGGATCTAAAGAATAAGTCATATGAGGAATGGCCAAGGGAGTGTTTAACCTGGAGAAAAGGAGGCTCAGGGGTGAGCTTATCACTCTGTACAACTACCTGAAAGGAGCCTGTAGGCAGGTGGGGGCCAGCCTGCTCCCAGACAACCAGGGACAAGACAAGAGGAGAGGTATGCCAGGAGAGGTTCAGGTTGGACATCAGGCAGAATTTCATGGAAAGTGTTGGTAAGCATTGGAATGGAGTGCCCAGGGAGGTGGTGGAGTCACCATCCCCAGAGATGTTCAAGAAACAACTGGATGTGGCACTTAGTGCTATGTTTTAGTTCACAAGATTGTAGGTCAAAGGTTGGACTTGATGATCTTAGAGATCTTTTCCAACCTAAACGATTCCATGATTCTCATATTCACTATTTAGTATACATGAAGGAATTAGAGCATTCTGAACTGAACAAGTAAGATTATGCTGATAAAACCCTAATGACCATACAACCCATTTTATTGGAGATTATGCCTATCAAAAATAAAAGCTAATATTTAAGAAATCTGAGGTATATGAGTATGTGAGAACTGAAGCATAGTTTTCTGTATGGGAAATGAATCGTCTATTTATACAAGCTTTATCATACTCTATTGGATTGGTAGCACACTGGTATAATAAGTCAGGCAACTATTTGCAGCTTGTTCCTGTATATAAAAATCTATCACTAAGTTACATTGCCAAAGAACACGTTTAGAATTCTATTTTTAAAAAAATTCCACTGCACAGAAAATTATTAATTCGACTTCTAGGACACCTGTTCACAAAATTACTTAGAAACAGTCATTTCTAAATATCCTTCTGCTGGTTCTTTTTTTATTCCTGTATATGTGTGCCCGCCCTTTAGGTACATCTTTATTGCTTGGTTGTTCCCAGCATGTTCCTTGCACAAAAGTATTTTAGGGGATGTTTTGATTCAAGTGAGCTAAACTATAAAAGGTAATATTGTGCTTTGAACAAGAAAATTAAGAAACACAGATCTCCCGGCTTCAAAATGCAGTTATTTTAAGCATACAGCAGCAAACCAGGGGAACATGTGTTTTTTGCATATATGTTTATCAGAGTATCTTTATACCAATTACTTCATGGAAAACAATCTATCAACTATGCAATGTAAATAGTATCTTAAATCATGTATTCTTCATTGCAATTTCTGTGTGTAGAGCCACTGACTGATTAACTACATAATTAACATTACCCACCAGAAAGAAAAACTTTTATCTCGCTAAAACTTGTTGTACTTGCAGAAACAAGATGCAGGTGACTTACAGTTCGTTTCAAGGGATGTTGTGACACTTCACTGCTACAAATACTAGTTCTTAAAAATCAGTTCCAGTAACTTACCACAGAAGTCTGCCTCTGGGCCTCTCAGCAAAAGGATAAAGCTTCAACCGACAGTAGCACTAAAATGTGAAATGAAAGGAAATTAAAACCAAGAATTGTTATTCCCATATATCAATCAAAGAAAGAGGTTTGAAGGTGTATGGTTCGAGGAACTACAGTTCCTCTTAACTAACCTGTCCAACAGCTTTATGTGTCCATGAAGCAGCACTGTAAAGAATACTCACGAGAAACTCACAACCTTTGTTAGAGAACAATATATATTAAATATTTTAAAAGTCCAGCAGGAAAAGCCCTTTACGATTTTAAGAACAAAGACTGTATTACTGGTTGTTGTCCTATTCATTAAATGCTTTTTTTCTGATAAGGTGAAAGCGGTTTAGAGTAAGTAGATCAAAATCAGTGGCTCCCAGTGTGGTTTATGGTCTAAGGAACCTGTCCTTTCTTACACTGCTAAAGTATGCCTAAGAAAAGTGCATGAAATTAGTATCCAACAATGGTCCAGCATATCATTTTGTGTCTCAGCACAAACAATAACAACACCTTGAAACCAACAACCACAAAATTGCACTTTACTATAGCCCAGAGGTATTTCAAATTTTCCTATATGCAAACCAAGAGGTATCCAGTCAGCTGCCCTTCACTTCTGTATCACTTGCACTCAGCACTCCCTGTGTCTAGGAGGCATCATACATGCTCTACATATCCACAGGCAATGGCTCTGAACACAGGCACACAGCAATCATGCTAATCCCTGGAACCATCAGATAATTGCACGTATACTAATCACCTCCCATGAGGAATTTGTAACAACGCTTCTGGATATGGGAAAGACCAGACACAAACTGCCACAACTAGAACTAAATCAGCCACCTCCTAACTGTGCCTCGGGTAAAGCACTGAGCGAACACGTGCACTTGATCCACCTACAGAATGGAATGGATCTACAGAACGGAATGGATCTACAGAACACAGTCTTCTTTCAACCACAGAACAAAGCATGAAGCAAGTGATCCAAAACGTTACAGACTATTTCTTAAACAGAAGCTTGGATCCAGCAATCCAGTCCCAAAATTCCTATATTCAGAAATCCTTCAAACACTTAATCATGCCCTTTCAAAATGTCTGAGCAACAGCATCTCATCTAAAGCAATATTAAAGACAAACCAAAGAAATCAAACCAAATCACAGAGTTGATGGAAAAGACGTTTAAGATTATACAAAACAGCACCACACTTCTACTTCCTGTCTACTTGCTTGCACAAGCCACACCACAGCTTCAAATGTCATGCCAGAAGGGGACAATATTAATCTTTGCCTAACTGACCTAAGAATAATACTAACTTGATCATGTATTACTTATGTTGGAAGAGGATCCTGACTTTCACAGGAAAATAAACAAGAAGGAAAAAAGGTATCTTACTCCTTGACTTTGTTCCTAAAGGTATTTCCTTTAGGAAACCATGGTAATGATAGCATCTGTCCCTAAATCAAATTCAAGTAAAAAAACAAATTAAACTCCACCCCAGGTATGTGTAGAGTTGAGATTTTAGTTTTATTACCCCAACACTATGGCTTCCCTCTAGCATTCAATTCTGGAGAAACATTAATGACTTCAGCATAAAAGAAGGCTGTACAAACACTGTGGTACCAATTCTGCTACTTTGGAATCGTGGCAGATGACATTTAATAATAGCTTCGCTAGTTAGCCTACCAGTAATGGGCTTTTGCTTTCGACAGCTGAACTGAAATTAGTCTAACAGTCACCTATAATGAATCTGTATAGATTTTAAGATATTTAACTCAAACATACTTGTTGCAAAAACACTGCATTCTTCCTAGTATCACAACAGATGAACAAAAATCTCTGTCTCTTACTCGTTGAACACCTTTCTTGCTTACTTTTTTTTCTTCTAATGCTTTTTGGTGTTCTGCATGCCCTTTGAAACATCTTACCTCTGTGATTATACATATATAAAGTTTAAAGCTTCAACTGAAAAAAAAAAAATAGCTGGGATTAAGTTTGACTCTATTTACTTTTACTAAACAAACTTTTTGCACCACCACAGAAATATCTTTAACTCGAACTTTCAGGGACATAAACCTCCAGGAAAATAAATGTAAATTTTGGAGGCGGGACAATACATATTGCCTTGAGGATACTTAATGTACTTTTAAGAGGAGTATGGAAGCAAAAGTGAAGACGTCTCAAATTTTAAACTTTTCCCTAGTGGAAGAGTAAGTTATGACAACATGAACATTATCTAAGGTTTGTCTTGTATATATTATGCAACTACAGTGAAAAAAAAAAAACAACCACCCACTCAACTAGCAGCTCAGAAAGAACAGGATGTGGTTTTCAGGAACGATGCTGACTCTCGACAGCCTCCTCTCCAAGAGGTGAGGGTGCTTTTCCCACTGGCGTTTACACCTCCACAAAGATCAGCACTGGGCACTCAAACCTTCAGGCCTACAGCTTTAATTTCTCCGACTTCCACCACCTGGGGGACGACGGATGAGGCGTAGATCCCTCGGCCCCCGCAGCAGCAGCAGCAGCTGGCAGCGCAACCCCGTGTCCCGGCGCGGGCAGTGGGGCCGCCTCACGCGAGGAAGCGGCTTGGACAGGAGCCGCCCGCAGCCTTGCCCTGCCCTGCCCTACAGCCCCGCACGACTCTCGCTGGACGAGGCGGAGGGGCCGAGAGCGCAAATCCCGCGACAGACGGGCCGACGCACGGCCAGAGGATTCGCCCTGAGGGACGGCCGGACCCACCTCACCTGCAGCGCGGCGGCTCCGGACCCCTGGGCCCGCGGCAGCCACACCCGCACGGCCGGACACGCCCCGCCCCGGGGCGCAGGCGCAGAGCCCCTGTTCGCCCTCCCGCCCCGCACTGCGGGCAGGCGGTCCCCGGGGCCGGAGTGGTTCGCGGCCCAGCCGCGCAATGTCCGGAGCTCGGCACAGCGCGCTGGCCGGCGGAGCGGGCGGCCCTTGCCCTTGTTTGCCCCCGAGCCCGGGTAGGGCCGCGGGGCGGAGCGGCTCCTTCGCAGGCGGGGGGCGGTGCTGGCAGCGGCGATGGCGGCGCTCATGGCGGCGCTGGCGCGGCCCTTCCGCCGCGGCTCCGCCGGGCTGGGGACACCGCTCCGGCGAGAGGCGATGGGCGACCTCCGGGGCCGGGTGTGGCAAGGGATCGAGGTAGCCGGGGTGCCACTCGGTGCGGGGGAGCGCGGCCGCATCCAGGGACTTCCTGGAATGGGCTGTCCAGGGAGGCTGGGGGGTCACCGCCCCTGGAGGTGTTTAAGGAAAGACTGTCTATGGCACTCATTGCCATGGTTTAGTTGACGTGGTGGGGTTCGGTCGTAGGTTGGACTCGATGATCTCGGAGATCTTTTCCAACCTGATTCACTGTGTGACTCCCCCGGGGCGTGGCGCCGCTCGCCTCCGCGGGGCGCTGCACGGGCGGGAGGGAGGCGGCTGCAGGCTCCGGCGTCGCGGGGTGTCGCGAAGGGCAGGTTTACGTGTGCGAACACTAGGAGCCCTGTGCTCGTTTGAACAATATGGGTTTGCCTTTTGCCTCTTTTGAATGTACTTCAAATACCCTCCTGATGAAGTATTGTTTTATGAGGGTTTTTAACATTTTTAAAGTCTTTTCGTTGCTCAAAATCTGAAATATAACCGGTGATACAGACGAGAAAAACCTTTTTTAACTCGGAGTGATAATGTTCATTAATAGCTATCTTATGACCCCACACAGGTGCTTAGAAGAAGCCTCCAGAGAGGGGTTGTGCTTTCAACAGGGTCCTTTTTAATTTATGAAGCTCACAAGCTGATTTCTGGCTTTGCTGAGGTTCATGCAAGCTTCAAAGGTAATATTGTAAAATTTCGAAGTATTTCGGTTATTCTGATGTGAAACTTAAAATTTTCAGTGTCAGAATTATAGAGGACAATGGTGTAATGCTTTTGAGTTTTTCCATTAAGACTGCATGCAGTGTCATTTCATGACAAGGTGCTTTTGAATTGGTTATGGGTAGCCTTTTAGCACTACAACAAGTGATTCTTTCAGGTTTCACTAAAAGTAGATCTAGTGGCTCATCCTAGGGATGGAACACATGCACAAGGTGTATGATAACTAATTTGCTGCCCAAGCCTTAAATAACTCTTATTATAAAGATATGGCTCTATTAGGAATGCAGACCAAAATGTAATGAATTTATGGAAATTTTAGTTAGTTCAGGTTTTCAGTATGAACACACTGCGCCAGAAACAAGGAGTCCCATTTAATCTTGTTGAGCAACACTGAGATAGCACTTCATACAAAATTGACAAATGTCTTCTATTTCCGTAACAGTAAAAAGGGGGAAGCAGAGCCTTGCTTTACCTACCAGAAAACAATATAACAAGTGGTAAAATGTCCTTTTCATATCCTTTGAATAAGGATAGTCTCACTGCTGGAAGAACAGTAACAATATCTTAAAAGGGGATATTGTTGCAGACTTATAACTTGTCTTTCACATGCTAAATAAGGATTTTTGGAGTAAGCCTGACTGAACAGAGGATGAACCTCACTGGATGCATGCTTACCTTGTAGATGAGGTAGTAGCCAGTTCAGATAACCTGTGTCTCTGTGTCTCAAAGAGAGAAACATCTCAGATGTTTATGCATATAGAAAAAGAAATTCAGACAATAAATTTTTGAATGGATAAGGAGCTGTCTTGTGCTATAGCAGAAGGAGCATCAGTGAGTAGATTTGAAATAGCTACTCAGTACACAAATAAGAACTAATGAGGAATGAAGAACTCATCATTTCTCATAAGGAACATAAATAACACCACTTAGTTGCCTTTGGTCTTTTCAGTGCTGCCACTTGAATCTGACATTCACATTGCCAAGAAAAACAATGCTAATGGGCTTTCTATACAAGACATGTAATAAATATGGTGAAAATAAGAGTAAAATAGAAAGACCTGAAAAATATTCTAAAGTAATTAAAGTATAATAATTTGCATAAAACACCTTGTGGTAAATACATTTAGAAGTTTTGAGTTGTAAGCATTTAGTCATTAGATATGTTAGTAGTGTTGACGTCAGTAAGCAAACATAAGTTTAATCAAGATAATGCTGAAGATGTACCATGAAGCTCATTTTGAACACTAAAATCCAAAGTCCACATAGACCATTATCTTATCTTCGAAAGGGTTGAAAGAAGACATTTAGAGACAGCAAGGTTAAAAATTATCCAGAATGCACTGATTTATATTCTAGGATCTTTTTAAGCTGAAGAGGAGGCTTTTGTGTTTAGTAGCCTTCAATGTTTTGCTTCTTCTGTAAAGAAAACTGTGCTGCCTTGAAACGTGGCTACCATATTTACTAGATATCTTGAAAAAAGAAACCTTATAAACATGATTAATTTTTATGAAGGAGATTAGAGCTTATGTTCTGACTTACAAGTTTCATCATGGACCCAGGAGTAATACCAAAGAGACAAAAAGCATAGGTACAAGGTCTGTAAAAAATTAGACAAGGCTTTTGACTTAAAAGGTAATTTTTTCATGCTTTAATGTTGGCAGAACAGTAAACTTGGAGTTTATTCTTCTCCTGTACAGTTATATATTTCAACAGAATTACTTATCTGCTTCCCTTYGGGTATTTTTCGTTGTAATTCCATCTGTTCTCATGCTATAATCCTGTATTCTGTGGTGTTTGATAGTTCTGTTTCCTGTACACTGTTCTAAGTACTATATACATATTTATTTATTTATATATTGTTATATTCATCCAGTTGTGGAATTTATATTCTCCTAGTTCTGTTGTGTTTTAAAGTATTTTCTAAAACCAGAAAGTATCATAAAAATAATACATACTTAGATCATAAATTGATACTCTAGAAAGCCAGTTCTGATTTTCAAAATTAGTTTTGCTTTTAGTATCTTGAACACATGGGAGTTTCAGTAGATTAACTATTTTTTGGAGTTGTGTTTGGGAAAATCCTAAGGACTTCAGTCAGAAAACCTTTAAGCAATGTTTTGTTTTGGCTTGTGAGTAAATAATGGGACCCACTCAAACTGCAGTAATATTCTGGCAAAACTGTGGAGCCATATTGACAATGAAGAGTATTTTTGAAAGTGGAGTTTTTTTCATTGTTATTATTAGATTTAAATTCTCTACATATACTAATGAAGGGGGTTTGTTACTCTCAAATCTTTACTATACTTGCTCTCCTGGTCCACTTTCCATACTTTTTTTTCTTTCTGCCATTTTTACAATATAAAAAATAACTTATTTCAAGTAGTCTGATGCACTGAGAAAGACACCTTTGAATGTTAAGTCTGTTAAGCATCGAAAGCTATCTTGTTGAAAGCTGTTGTAGTTTCCCTAGAGAGGCATTGATTCTCATCTTAGTTTTGCATTGTACATGTTGCTTATTCAATCCTGCTGTGCCTGTAAGTTGTTTGAAATGATGGCCTAAAAACAAGCTACATCATTTTCAGCTAGGTTGTCTTGCTCTTTGTTTATGCTATAATTTCCTAATTAACTGTAATTTGTTTTTCTGTTTCCACAATTTTAATTCCTTCGTAAGTGGAAGATGTGCTAGAACAAGCAGACTACCTGTACGGAAGTGGAGAAACTGAAAAGCTGTATCGGTTGCTGGTTCAGCATAAAAATAGGTACTTCATTGGGACATTACTGTGACTTCTTTACTGTGCTCTTCTCTGTCAGTTTTTCAACTAATATTCTCATTGTGGAATGCTGGAGAACCTTTCTTCCACCTTTATGTAAGTAGGAAAGAAGGACTTCTGATCTTTTTCCTCCTAATGGAAAAATGAATGAAGAAAGAACTGATGGCTCTAGAGGGTGAGGGTATACCCTCAAGTTTTTCAGTCCTGCTTGTTTATTTTGTTACTTTCAGAATCCCTTAAAATATTTTGCAAAAATTCTGAAAGAATTCGGAAAGACTCTAAAGTCTCTATTAAATTAGTAGGCCAAAATTAAAATGTTAGTTATCTAAAAGTATAGTGAAGTGCAAGCAGTGTTCCATAACAGTATGTTAACAAAATAAAACTTAGATCCTTTATCTTTGGCTACAACCTGCCATACACCATTTGATAAAGTGATATAAATAAATACATAAATGTACTGCTTTATGTGCTGGGGGTATGGCTAATCTGTGTTTTTTCAGTGTTATTCTAGGAAGGATTCAATTATTCAAGTACAATTACAGGAAAAAAGATGCATAGTGTTTTAAATATTACAGGTGAACATCAACACAAATCAGCGGAATGCTGGAGAAAATACCATCTAGCTAAGAACAGAGTAGTTCTCCTTTTCCTTCTGGTGTTCTGAGTGGTACTATTGTTGGGATTTTTTAAAGTCTGTTATCTTTTTTTTTTTTGACAAATCAAAGACCTTTTCTACTAATAGGTCTGGCTTGCTTTGCAGACCAGAATGGCAGAACAAAGGTATTGTCAGTCAGTCTGTAATGGTGGGCTTTCATTTGCTGTTTGTTACCTTGGGGTTGTGTATAGCATAGCATGACAGATGATGCACTGTTGTCTTACCACCCACTTGAGATAATATTTTGAAAGACTTGTTTAAGACCTTTGCTTTGTTTCCCTGATTGCTTTAAAACATCAGTGTTTCTGTTCCTAACCAGTGATGATGCAGAGTTGTTGTGGCGGCTGGCACGCTCATCACGAGACCTGGCCCAGCTCGGTAGTACTTCAGCAGAGGAGAAGAGACAACTGACATATGACTCTCTTGAGTATGCAAAAAAGGCACTTGAAAAAAATGAATCAAATTCTGCAGCGCACAAGGTGAGCCATGCAAAATAACAGAAATCTTGTTTGTTGATTTGTGCTTATAAAAACTGTAACAAATGTCACAGTGCTGTTTTAGCAAACTTTGGCATAATTTAACTTTTCAGTTGAGAATGAACAAGACTTCTAGTTCTCCCTCACTTTTTTTGAAGATTGAGTTCAGACCTTTGCATGTAAACGTCATCTAGGGAAATAGAAACTGGTTCAATGTGTGCAGGATCATGGAAAGAGGTGATTGACCAGGTTGATTACAGCTGATGTAATCAGCTCCTCCTCCCCCGATGCAGCCTTAGAAGTGTTGTACATGTGCCACATTCAGCATGCTGTTTCTGGGCTCTGTAGTGTTTCGCTGGAAATACTTCAGGCCGTGGCTTTGTTCTGCCCTTTCTTTCTGGTGCTGCTTTTCTCACAGGCAAAGAGGTAGTGAAGTGTAGTCACTTGCATTGGCATCTTGGATCAGAAGAGGACATTTATTCCCTTACCCTTGCAGACCAGCGGGTTGCTCTGATGCTGCTTGAGCCGTTCCCAACAAATACTTCTTGTTTGTTGTTCTTTGTGGTGGTGGCAGCTGTTCTGGTTGTGGGTTTTTTAAAATGTACTATTAATAGCTCTACTTCTGTATTAAATGTTATATTTTTGTTATTCGAATTACAGTGGTATGGAATTTGCCTCAGTGATGTTGGAGACTATGAAGGAATCAAGACTAAAATTGGAAATGCTATTGTCATCAAAGAGCATTTCGAGGTAATGCAGGTTTTTGCATAAGACAGTATTAATGTGTCCAGTATGTAGATTGTGTGACAGCTGGGAACTAATTTTTGGTGAAATATTGAAAGTGTACTTCTGTTCAGACTTCCTAGTGGCACTTTGTTTTCTATGTTACTGTGACATATGCTCCAGAAATGTGCCAGAAACAAGGAGTGCAAATTCTCTCCTGCAGTAAACCAAGTCCCTTTATAAGGGAGTCTTGAAGTAGCTGAAGTGCTTTAGATTCCTCGCTAAGACTACATCAAATGTAACTGTGATATTGAGAAATGCTGTATGGCTGTCCTTTTAACTGTGGATTATGTAACAGTAAAGGATAAATACTAGAGAAGATAAAGAACTACTAATTTTATATCACCAGAGATTATATCAAAATCTGAACACGCCAAGTCTCATATGCAACTTTTAATGACCTACTAAACAGAAGTGCTTAGACATCTGTCAGTGTCATCAGTTTTTTGGAAGTGAGCTGATTTAGTTGTGCACTGAATAAATAGTATTTTGCCTTGAAATTCTACACACTATCAGTCTGGTTTAATTAACAGTAGGATAGCAAGTCCATTTTAAATGTATTTTAATCCATGTGTTAGAACAACTTCTTTACATATTGTGTTGTTTTTTTCTCCCCTCACCAGAGAGCCATTGAACTGAATCCAAAAGATGCTACAACAATTCATCTTATAGGGATTTGGTAAGGCATATTTTCAAACTAAAGTAAGCATATGGCAAAGAAAAATGTGAGAATATAAAATATCTTACATTAATTGCAGAACTGTTTGAAATAATTTAGTGGCTTGTAATTGATGCAAGCATGAAAACATATTGAACAGGTATACGACATCAGTCCTTGAAAAGGTCTGGCTGTTAATTCTTATGCAGTCCAAAAAGATAAAAAATAATTGTTAATTTAATTTATTTGTATGGAACTATTAAAAACTCATTTTGCAGATGTTAAGTTTGCTTCATACAATCCACAGCAGGCATCAGCGAGTGCAAGTAGTGCTCATTTTTTTCTACTGGTGTGAATGGAGTCAAAACTTAACACTGAATTTCATGATGGCTTCAACTTAATACAGAAAAGCTGTCAAAAGTGAGATATGTTCCTAAAATACTTTTGTTATTATATGTCATGATACTGTATTTTAAAAGTTATATTAAATAAAGGGAGCTTATAAATGCATATGTATTAACAAAAAATCGTTGAAATTTAATTTGCTGCTTAGTGAAAATGGTCCTAAGAATTACTGTTACATAGCAGGCAAAGGGACTGGAAATAGAACTTTCCATATTAACCAGGGTATTCTGTGGAAGTGGTGTGATGGAAACCAGTATCTTTTATGTATTGGTGAGAGACTCCAGACGGCACTTTTGGTTATTTGTCTGAAAAAGACCAAAGCTGTTACATTGTTTTACAAGAAATCTCTACTGTAAGATTGAGAAATTGAAAATAAAGAAAGCCAATGTATTTGCAGCTTAAAAAAAATACTAAAACCCACAGTCACTTTCTGTATGGTTTTTTTGGACTCCTGAGTATCAGAGAAAACGACAATCTACTGCTCCAGAGCTTTTTGCTCGTTTAGAAACTTAATTAATTTCTTTCAGCTTCCACCATTCATTCCGACGTGACCTAACAACTGCAATAGTCCAAATTCCTAAACAGAAGCAGTTACCAACTGACTAAGCCTCAAGGTCCGTTTTGAGATAGGAAGCTTGTTCTGGAAAGTACATAAGACATTGTTCGTAACAAAATTTAGAAAAGATTATCAGAAATACGAGATTATTACTGGTTTTGGCTCTAAAATACTACCATGTTGTATATTTAAATATAGTCATTACTGGATCCCAGAGCCTCTTCATCTTAAACTGGCATTTGGTATCAGCCAGTTCTTGACTATTTTTCACCTTTCTAGTCTATCCTGGACTGAATCTCTTTCTGATAAGGCTCATATGATGACAGAATTTCAGCTCAGACTGTGTATTCCATGTCTTGCCCCCCTCTCTTCCAAACACTTCCATATTTACATTTATTAATTTTTCACCTCCTCTAGAATGCCCTATTTTATTGGGCAGTTGTTCAATTCAATATTCAATTCAATTCAAATAACCCAATTGTTATTTGAATAACAATTTTAAGCTCATTGTGGGACGCTACTAAAGTGAATAGCATTGTGTAGTGTTTACATCTGGAATGTTCTGTGGACTTGAAATGCTTCACAAATGTTTCATCCTTCCAGCACCAATAAGATAGGTGACTGATTGATTGATTGATTACCTGTGTTATTTAGTAGATAGGAAAACAGCATAGCATGGCTTAGCCTAGTACTCAGTGGTTTGATTCTCAAATTTATTTTCATTCCTATAGATGAGAGTCTCAGGAATGTACTGCAGATCTGCTTTATATTAATAATTGAGAAAAGCAAAGTAGTGTTGAGGTAAGGCAATGACATTACTCAGTTGTGCCATTTTTGCAAATATATTAGAACAAAATACACATAAATTATTAAAATCATTCAAGCTCAAAAGCTGTCTCATGCTTGGTAACTGTCCCAGTTTTATCTAATGTAGTTAGTTCCCAGTAAAACACACCCCAAAACTTCTTTAGTAGCAGCTTCAGATGTCTTGCTGTTTCTTGTACAGATCTAAGAACATGCTTATAGAATTTGCAGYGTGTCTGCAGTTTTGACTCTTGGAATCAGTAAAAACATCCAGTTTTTATGTCCAACGATTCTGAGAATGTTGCTTGAAAAGGAGAGAAATGTGAAGGGTGGATACAAATGTTTCTTTTTGCTTCAGGTGTTACTCCTTTGCTGAGATGCCATGGTACCAAAGAAAAATAGCTGCAACACTGTTTGCCACACCACCAACCTCCACATTTCAAGAGGTACAGTATGAAAACGTTTCACATTATTATTTCCCCCACAAAGCTGATGATATGCTTTTTACTTATTTTCCTGACAAAGCAGGCCTCTGCTTATGGAATAAGCATGGACTTGTGAGTTTACAACTGTCAATAATAAAATGAGAATATGACAGGATAGTGAGGGATATTTAAAAACATAAAAACCTTCAATTTTTTTCAGCTGTAGCACACACAAAATAGTGAAAATTATTTCATGTTGTTTGTGCATTGTAGCATTAGGAAATAATACTCTCTATGTAATTTAATTTGTATTTATTCTTGTGATCTGTTACAGATAACTGTTCTAGTTCAGTGCTGATGATTTATATGGTGGTGTTATACCACGTATTATTTGCTTGTCCTATTAGAATTTGTCCCCTTACATTAAATGCAAAGAGCAACAGCTTGCTTTGTTACTTAACATGAATAAATACCCTTTCATTCTCTGGCCACATATGGTGTGGGTTTTTTTCAGTTGAAAGTACTTTTCTTCATCTTTGCTATGAATATTCCAGCTGCCATACACCCTGAAATATACTGTCCAGATGTTTATCTTTTAAAAGTGTGTCTAAAACAGTGTGTGTCTAAACCAGTGTGCATCTTACTGAAACACCCATACATATCTAGAAACTTGAAAATTAAGTTGGTAATAGGAAGGGTTGCTGCAGCTGTTATAATCTTTGTTTGCTTAGATCAACCAAAAATGAGTTTTGTTAAGGTGGGGGAGACAGGAGTCACTAGAAAGTAATTGTAGAAGGCTGCTTGCTGTTAGAGAGAAAGCAATTTAAGAGCTGATTGAAAAAGAAATAAAACTTTTTAATGGAATGTCAAGCTTGTAAGTTTTGCTGAAAAGTCACTATTACAAGAATACAAAGTGTCAGCCAGGATTTCAAATACTGCAGAATGCCAGTCCCAGCATCCAGTTCTGTACACTTGAAGTTGCTGAGGAAGCAAACTTGTACTGGTAAGACTTCTGCAGTTTCAGTACAAAATCTGTTTTGTGGATAGACTTTCAAGTTCTGTGAGAGCATTTTTCTTCCAACTAGTACTATTACGAAGAGGTAGGGATGAACTAAAATTTCATATATGCAGGATGGGAAACTAGTTGAAAAATGTGTGGATTTCATAGATGTTTATCCTCATGTAAGAGGGTACAGACTGATGCTCTGTGCGAGTCAATTCTTTCTCAAATATTTGTTAGTAACCTGAACCATAACATTTGTTTCATTTATTAAATTTATACATGAGAAATGGATGGGGATAACTGCACATGTGCTGGATGGTACAAATAAAATTATCTTGACAAGTTGAACTGGAAAAACACAATCCAGTTTGCTAGGATCAAATAGTTCTTTTGAGATGATGTCAGATCTAACTGTACATTGAATGAGAGCCACCAGTAGCATGCTGAATTACTAAAAATAAAGATTATGGACAGGAACTCCTCCTTCAGCTATGTTAAGCATGTGCATAGGGCTTTAGGTTTGACTACTGTGTTGCGTTTATTCTCCATTTTAAAGAATACAACTTTGTTTTTTACAGGCTCTTCGTTACTTCCACATGGCAGAAGAAGGTAATACTTGGGGCTTATGTTGACTGAAAAATATCTTTTAGGAATGATGATTTGCAGTAAACTTCTAGCTTTTTGGTATTACCTCAATAGCTGTACCCACGCTGACCCAATATAGTAGCATATGATCAGCTGATAAAGGTGGTGGGCCAGTCAGGATACTGGACTGTCACACTGGAATATTTCATCAGAGATACTCAGAAGTACGTTACACACTAAGTATCCATCACTTAGAGTATAATGTGAAGGTTTTTTCAGAATAAGTATTAAATTTGTACCTTMCTGAGAATAAAGTACGCTTTCCCAAGGAATTCAACTGGAGTGCAGGCGGCAGAAGAAATCAAAAAAGGGAATTTTATGTTACTTTTTCAGAATTTTCTGGAAGTTCTAAAGTCCTCTGTATTCTAAACAGAACAACAGAAAAAGCACACTTTTTATTATTTCAGAAGGTATTAGGATCACAGTGCCAATCTGACAGTTAAACTGTCCACATGATGTAAAATCAAATATGGACGTGTTATTTCTCCAGGTGAAGCCATAAGCAAAACTGACTAGCTCTAAGATAAAGGAAGACAAGGGAAGACAGTGATCTATGAAACATTTGTACATAGTTAAATCAGCGAAGTTTAAAGGAAAAGCTCATGGTGTATCTTACCCCAAGTGTCAAGTAATGCAGCTGTGAACTGGAACAGTGAACTTCATCTCAAAATTTGCCTCCAGAACAGCTCCATGTTTTGAAACCTGACCTTAAATCCAGCAGAAGAGAAAGCCTGTGCTATAAGTGTGAGCAGTAGGCAAGACTCGTCTATAATAACAATTGATAGCCAAAGCTTGATGAAAGCAAGCTTTAAATCTCTCCTTAAAAAATGTTCAGTGTGGATACAAATAGTTTGAAGTTTTCTTCTGTGCAACAAAAACTAAGCTAGTATCTGTTATGTGCTAGGAAAATGTGCCCTATTTTCCCTTGCCTGTATATGCTAAATTGGTTGCATTGCCTGTTGTACCTACTAGGTCCAGAAAAGCCCAAAATCTGCAAAGCAAAGATGTTATGCATTAAGCTGATTGCTTTGCTCTTTGTGAGGAATCTAGTGTCATTTAATATTTTAACTAACAAGCTGCTAGTTAATATAATTGTACATGAGACCCAAATCTACCAAGTGAAAGTCTTACATTGGCTTCCTTCTGATCCAAAGCCAAACAACTGTATGTTTTCTGAAACAAGTATCAAAGTATAGTATGGTGCTCATTCTCATCTAAAGCTTTCCTCCTGTCTCTGTGCAGCTGATCCAAATTTCTACAGCAAAAACTTGCTCTTTTTGGGGAAGACATACTTGAAGTTAAACAATAAGAAGATGGCTCTTCTGTGGTTAAGCAAAGCGAAGGAGTATCCTGCACAGACAGAGGAGGACAAACAGGTAGGAAGTTAAGAACTGTAATAGTACAATCATATATTGTACCCAACATGTGTAACATCATGGTAGTGGAATGTTTTATGAAATTAACTCAGAGGAAATTATAGTTTAGCACCTACAATTCAGAATCATACCAACACCAAAAAAATTCTAGTATGTTACTAACCGCCTCTGAACACAGTGGTTGGAAATACTTTTATTCATAGTAGAGAACTGTTACCCTTTCTTCTTAATGATATTTTTGTAGTGCTAACAACAACCCAGCCTTAGTTGTGTTGCTGAAGTTCAGGCAGGCACATGCTCTAGCCTGTGTCTATGTGAACACAGATTCACTTTTCATATGCCTGAAATGGGCAAGGTAGGAATCCCATTTTGGAAGAGCTAACAATCGTGTGGACACAAGGAAGAAAAAAACACGGATGTACCAAAACCTTAACACTGCAGTCCTTTCCAGGCCCCTAAGGAGAGATTCAGATGATCTGAAAAAGACAAATTAAGGTAATATATCTTTGACAGCAAATCTCCAGTGCTAGATGACATGAGTCACTTAATTACCCTTTGAAAATGCTCAGAATTCTGGTATGGAGGGTAGGCATCTGCTTCCTACCTAAACATACCCCAAGTACTTCCAGGAGATTAAATCCTGTAGACTTGTTCATACCTGATAACGCATTCAGTATAAACCACAGCAATTGCAGTTACCTTTCTTAAACAATCCTGTTAGCATCAGGACTAACAAAGCCTCATTTCCAGTTGATTTTTCTTACGGTTGATTTACCTCTAATTAGTTTAGCATTAAGCTGCAGTTGAGATGCTTTAACTGTTACAGAAATTTTTCAGATGTGTTATGACATTCAGAATGTTCTAATTTTAAGAAATACTTCGGTAGGATTTTGCATTTCACACCTCAGAAAAAACATTACTGAGGTACTGTTTCAGAATCCCAAACAGATTTTACCAAAAGTGAGCTCTTTTAGCAACATCTTTCAGTAGAAATATGAGCGTTACATTCCTCCACTGCCTTGCAAAATGTACAGGAATTTAATAGCCCAAAGGAGTAGTGGTCTCAGGTGTGTATGAAATCGGTCAGTTCTGACAGTTACTAGTAGCTGGAGGCACATGTGAAATCAGTGATCCCAAAAGCTTGTCTTTCTTTAGGAACCATACAAAAGAATAGTCAGGAGTGAATTCTGTGCAGTAGCCAAGTTGTTAAACAGCTTATCTGCTTCATCTACTTGTGGCCTCCGGGTACAAACATCTATTTCCTAATCTCTAGAAGGGTGCAGAGCTGCAGAACTGACAGAGGTGGCATTTTCCCCATTCTGTGGGTGAATGTGCAAAATACAAAATTCATTGGGAACTTGACTTGATAGTCCACTATGAAGGAAACTGGCCTGCAGAGAAATCTGAATTCTTGTCTCAGCATAGAGAAGGCTTTCAGGTTTTCTGAACATTTGTTACTGCAGTTACTCTGAGGCATATGGTTTATATTGTCTGCATGGCTTGCTGTGTCAATACCAGAAGTTTGTTGGGTTGGAGGAGTTTTTTTATAGTTTGAGGAGGGAGGGTGTTGAGATTTTTTGTTGTTGTTTTGTTCGGTTTGTTGTTGGAGGGTGTTTTAATACCAATGGTAGAGATCATATTAAAATTTTACTAGGTTTTACCCAGAAGCCTTAGCCAAACAAAGCCTCAGAAATGGTCTCACACTTCCTTAGTCACTATCCAGAATGTTGAAAATCCTAGGTTGTTTGGATTTGGTCAGAGGTAGGACAACTTCCTACATGCTATTATTGGACTACAGCAAAGTAAGAGCTAATACCTGTATTCAACACAAATAAACTTACTTTATATAGTAAGTGAATTACACTGAAGACACTGGCTTAAGTGGTTTTATTCCTATTCATGTTTCAAGTATTGAGCATCTTGAACTACGTAAGAAAAATGACTAGTCCTACGAGGGTTTTGAATTTACAGTGAAACATTTGGGTTCTTGTGAAGCAAGTTCTGCTAGAAGAGCCTGTAACTACCTGGCACTGTTTTGTTACATTTATCTTTTTCAGGTACAGAAAGAAGCTTTGGAGCTGCTTAATTCTATATAAGAAGAAATAAGATAATGGAAATTCAGTGCCTCAGGTTTGAGCAGCATAGGAAAAATGCCCTAAATCCTACTTTGGTAAATTGAAGCTGTTAATAAAAGTACAGCCCCGACCTTCTATCTACATCTCATTTCTATTAAACTCTCAACAGGAAGATCTGTTTCATTACGTGATCCTGTCTGTTGATTTACATAGGAATGAAGGGCTTCATGGACAAGCACGGTATATATTTAGACAGAAAAGCCTAGGAGAGCAGTTGCACAGGGTTTTAATTAAGTTTTTTACACTCTTAAATTACAAGTTATTTATGGGGAATAAAAAGAAACATGACTACTGTAAGTTTAAAGAAAGGAGGGACAGGGTTATGACGTAATTATAGGCCTGCAATTTCTTCTACAGCATTTTCCTCTGAGGTTCAATGACCTTCAAGAGTAGTAGATGCTCCTCCAGATTTATCATTAAGGCAGCACCATTAATTAATTAATTCCAATACTCTTTAATGCTAGTGTTTGACTTTGCAGAAAGTGTTGTGGTTTAAAATAAAAAACAAAAAAACCAGAGTAGGGAACATCTAAGAAAATCGCTTTATGGGTGATACCAGCATGTGTAGTGAGAAGCTTTCTGTAAAATATGAATACTTATTTTCCTATTTAAAGGCTGTGTATTCTGAATTCAGTGGCTGTAAATGTTTGCTGGGCACACACATTTTCCCCCAGAGTATAACAGGAGAAATATGCACTCCCAGTATGTTAGAAAGGAACTACTGTGTAGAAGTGTATGGACTTATGTTTGTAGAGGTAAAACTTTCTTCTTGGTCTTTGTACTATGTTGGCAGGACTTTTCATCAGAAATACAAAGTAACCTAAGCCAGATGTCCAGCCAAACAGTATATTCTGTTTACCCAAGAGAAAAAGAGGACCAAATAATGAAAAAGTGGTAGGCAATCAATTCCATGTGGTATTGTCAGTGGAACGATCTATCACAAATTGACTAGAAATACCTAACATTTGCTTTACTAGAAAATGGTATTGCAATCTATAGGAGAAAGATGAAGAACACCATAAATTGCTTAGATTAACAAACCAAGCCTGAGCTAACTCAGTAGTAAAAATTCACAGCTGAGAGAGAATCTGGGGCTTTAATTCTAGCCTGAGGTCACGAAACTAGTTAAAACAGGGTTTTCTCAACTACCATAAAGTAATTATTAATTTTCTTTCAGTAAAGTATCAAAGTGAAGTCTTCTATGTTGCAGTGTCTCAGGGTGGATGGCATGGTGTTTGACAGAATTTTCTGCATTCGTATACTATCAAAACATCTCCATGCACAGTTACTTCTAGTAGCCTTGTGGCAGAGGCACCTTTACTTTGGTGCCTTTTCTGCAGTTGCACGAAGAGGAAGAATATCCAAGTACTGAGTAGCAACTGTGGAATGTGTAGTGAAGAGCAGCTGAGTTGCAGGAAGAAAAGAACTAGCAAACCCCGTGAACTACACAGCAGCTCCTTCATACTGTATTACCTCACTGGTTCCCTTGTCTGATCTCCAGCCATTGCTGCCTCCCCTCTTCTTGCTGTGTTCCTCACTCCCCCCCAAATATAGGTGAATTATGGAGAATTCAAATGGGAAAAGAAAAAATTGCAACATCTTACTGAAATTTCAAGAAAGTTTAAGTACTGTAGACACATGCACACAAGTATATTAATTGTGCTTTTTTTCCTCCATTCTTTCAGTCAGTCCCTTGGCACCAATTCACAAATCACACACACTGGGTTTGTTTTCTTCTTGCTTACTAACCCTTACCCACAGGAAAAACTACTGCAGTTATGAGACAGCTAAAGTTATCAAAACAGTAAAACAACTACATTCTTGTGATGTGCTGTCTTTTTTATTATTTTGTTCAGTTACTCACAGATTCACAAAATTCAGCAGTTGGTAGTGGGTCACCAAGTCATTCATTAGTGCAAATTCATTAACTGTGACATTTAGCCATCCTCATCTTTAGGCAAGTGGCACGCAGTGCTTGGCCTTTGACCTTCTTGGTTGGTTGTTTTAAACTTCCTCCATTCTAACCAGCGTAAGTGGTAATTTAAGTGGATTTGCACTTCAAATTAATTTAGTGCTATATAAAAATGGTTTTGCAGAAGATATTTGGTGGTGTATGAAAAACCTCAAAGTGGTGGAAATTTTTGAAGCTCTTACAGAAAAGTTCATGTAAGACAGCAGTCTGTTGGGCCCGTTGCACTACTGGTGTGACCAGAGCTCTGTACAGGTACAGCTCCAGTGTAAGCTGTGCATATTGAATACAAAGCTTTGAGACAATCCAATATGTAAAAAAATAAATTTTTGGCAGAATTCAGCTGCTGTATTGGAAAGATACATGAACAGATATAGCTATTTTTTCTGCCATGTACACTTTTAACAGTGCAATATGATATGTTAACACAAGTGTGTTGAATCGTATTCTAAAATCATTTTCATGTGTGTACAAAATTCTGTGTAATTTAAATGTAATGGAATTTACAGATCATATTTAAAACAATAAAAATGGTGATTTAAAACATTTTAACTATATAAGGAAGCATGGTTTGCTAGAAGTGGCATTTAACATAATCCACATGAATAAGGTGTTAAATTTTAGTATTTTTTTAAACACATCGTTGCAGTTCAGCAAATACATGCCAATTCAGCAAAAAAAAAGCCAATAAAACTAATTTTAAAATGCTTTTATATGATTGTGCACTTAGGACAAACCTGACCTATGTGAAAGAATGACAGATTTTAGACATACTTACTTTATTCAAGTACATCTGAATTTCTGTAGGAACTTTAGAGAAATAGGGGTATTTAATGCTAAGTAATATTTTTATCTGTGCAAAGCTTAAGTAACTTTCATTTTATTTGGGTTTACTAGATCCAGTATCTGAAACTGAACATGAACACAGAAAGCAGCAAAATTCACATTACCTTTTGTATACCCTTATAGCTCAGTTTACATTAATATCATTCTACTAAGTTATAAAAAGGACATAATGGATTGAAAAGGGAAACAAAAACAACCAAAAAAAAAAACCTGCAAGACACCAGACCAAGAAGAGAATGGGTAATATTTTCTCTTTTATTATTATTTTTTCTTTGAAGATTACCTAACATCCTCGTGGTAATAACCCAAGGTACTATGTAAACAAATTTCAATGCTGCTCAAATGAATTAAAATACTCTGTTCAGCTCCTGCAGTAAGTCAGAACAGTGGCACCAATTCCTTTCAACATTAAATCACATTCATCTCATGGTACATGACTCTTGTGCAAGTAGTAAAGGCTTTATTCATGACCTTGGCTACATCAGTAGAGAGGGATATATCAGCTATTTATGTATTTTAAAAAATTAAACTGACAGAACAACAGATTCTGTCATCTCAAATACCAGCAGCATCTTTCTACATATTTAGGATACGTTTGGCCTAAGCCTTTAACACCTTTTAGAACAGCCATGCAATAAAACAAACTTGGAGATGTTTCTTAAGAGAACACTGAGCAGTTTAAACATTTTTTTGAATGATAAAGCCAAGATAAAGCAAATCCAGGCCCTTTTAAATGGCTGCAACTTTTCATACACTTAAAGCTCTATAAAACTAGAGCCCATTAGTATATATATTTATATTTTTTATATATATATATTTTAAATAAGTCTCTTGTCTGCTTTCAAAATTTATGGAGGGGTTTTTCTGGTGTTTTGGAAGGGCAATAAATAAAAGTAGAAAAGGCTGAACTGTTTTGCATATATTTGTGGAAGAACGGAGAACAATTAAACTTTTAGAGTTCCAGAAAGATCACTGTACAGAACAAAAAGCTTATATACAATTAAGTGTGCAATTTTAGTTGGCTGGGCCTTTTATTACACAAGATATCCTTTTTGACTAGAAGCCACTTCTACTCTTGACCAAATCCCTCCGTTTCTTCAATGGCAAAGAGCAACTTCTCTTTTAGTTGTTCATAGCTTTTATATGGTGGCAAATCCAAACGATTAAAACTGAGCAGAAAAAAAACAAAGTTTTGTTAAGTTTATCTAAGTCCCATGTAGAACTCTACAGAACTCAACTGCTAGAGTAGAAGTTATAAATGTTCTGATCTAACAATTAGAAAAAAAGAAAGAACAATCAGCGCAATCTCATTGCCTTGACATTTCTACAATTAATTGAAGAAGAAAAACAGTTTCAGAGGAGTATTTTAAGAAACAAAAGACTGTTACCAGTTACAAAGCAGAACCACTGAAGACTAAAGTCAGCCCAAGATACAGGGAACTATAATACTTAAAAAAATATCATATAAAAATACAATACTTAGGAAAAAACTATAATACTTCGAAAAAGAAAAGGAAATTTTCAGCATGAAGTTTAATATAATCCTAGTTTGATGCATCTCCGAATTTCAACAGCAGCATGAAAAAGCTGAACTTTTCTCCTTCCTACCCATGCCTGGATATAGGTGGGTGTTTTTTCCCCTCTAAACTTTGCCCTAAAAGGCTTCTGCCAAAACATTTCCTTCCATGTCTTCACCAAAATTATCCTAGACAAAAGATATGTTTAACTCTTGCAAACATCACTTAAAGAAAATCCTGTGGAGAAAATGTAAAATGGAGGATACCCTTAAGTAGTTTAAAAGTATGACAAATATTATTGTCACAAGTTGCCAAAGGAAAGTGTGTCCATTTTGCGCACAGTTTATATTAGAAACTGATCTGTGTACCTGTTGTACCAGTTCAATATGCACAGGAATGCCAAGCCAATAATGACCCATCTGAAGCCTGTCAGGAAAAAGTATCAGCAATCTTGGCTAAGCATCCTTGTTTTGAACGTTTCCTGTGATTTCTTTCATACTACTTCTTCTCTATACATTTTATCTTTTATAATGCTACTGCGTAATAACTGTATCTAATAACTGTATGTGCCTACTACTAATGACTTGTTATTTAATATTCCCTAAAATACACAATTAGAGAAACACCTCTCAGTTCTATGCAAGGATGTTCTCATACTTGTTATAGTTCTGATACTGACAAACTGTTCAGCACAGTAGCAAAATTTACGAAGAGGGCAACTAGAGAAGTTTTCAATATTGGCATGTCAGGGCAATCAAACGAAGCTCAAGATGGAGACAGAACTGATTCAAATTAGACTTCATTTGATTTGGCCAATGCAAGACTGGAAGAGATAAACCACTAAAGGTACAGAAAGTTTACATGTAACAACTCACCAAGTGTGACTTCTTGGTAACCAGGTTTCCTTACCAACTTTTTCAATGCAGAATTTCTGAGGACCATTACTTCCTAGAAAAGAAGATTTTGAAAAGTGTCATCTATTCCTTTTAAGTAGCACACATGATATATACATGACATAAGACACAAATCAGACACAGCAGACAGAGCTCGTTAGTTACATGAATATGAACATGCTTCTCAGAAATGAGCCAATTTCCGAATAGTTTGTAAGTGTATTCATGGAGTTGATGATATAAAAAAGCCCTTCTAGATCGAAGGTGATGAACATCAAGTTCCTCTTATCTGTACGCCTGCGGCATGGTTCATTTGCAAATGAAACAGTTACAGCATTAGAACAGTTTTGGTCACCTTTACTTACCCATAAGTTCAGCAAATCCACCCAGTGGTAATCTGCAAGTGCCAGTAACAAACTGCAGAAGTCGCATGCGAACCTCGTTGTCTGTTTCTTTTACAAACTAGGCACAGAAATTCAAATTACTTAATAAAAGTCTTTAACACAGCTGGAGGAAAGCAAAAACCCCACGAGATGGTTGAAAAAGTATAATTCCATTTAAAAATACAATACCTTGGTACCAGTTTGCATTTCTTGATTTTAGCAAAATTGGGTGGAGGGAGAAGAACAGTGATTTCAGATCATATGAACTGTCAGCCATTACAATGTGAAGGCTGGGAACAGCAAATAAGAAGAATCCTTACCTATGTTATTCTACACTAAAACGTAAATCATGTCAATACTTTGTATGAAGACTACTGCCATTTTGATTAAACACAGCACTAGTCTAGCCACAGACTCTGGGTATTTCAAGACTAAATATTCCATGCATGTGGAAGACTCAGTAAGACAAAACCCATCCATAACAGCTGCATCACTTTGTAAGGGAATTCACTGGGAAAGGAAGAAAAGAGAGGGGAGATAGAGAACATCTCAGTAAGAGAGGGGGCATTAATACATCTAGAATTTTGACTCAGAAAAACTTGCATATAAATGTTGATACCATATCCAAGTTACTTAAACTTCTGGTTTAGATTCTTCCCGTACCAAGCATCTTAAAAAATGTATCATCAGAYCTTACAATATAAATAAGCAAGGAAATAATTGATTTGCATCATTTTCCTAGAGAAATTTAGTCAAAAGCATCTCTAAAATGGTGATTTTTCACAAGATAGGAACAGTCTAGCTCTGAATTCTCTTTAGGAAAATTCATAGAAATTGTGAGCCTGAATAGTATTTAAAGGTTTTCCTTAGCCAACTTCATTAAAATGTGAGTGATAATTAGTCAGTGCTAGACCGGAACAGTTAATATGATAATAATCAGAAATAATATGTTGCATTTTCGATCATAGAATCATAGAATGGTTGGGGTTGAAAGGGACCTTAAAGATCRTCTAGTTCCAACCCCTCTGCCATGGGCAGGGACACCTTCCACTAGACCAGGTTGCTTGAGCTCCGTGCAGCCTGGCCTTGAACACCTCCAGAGATGGGGCATCCACAACCTCTCTGGATTATCTATTCCAGTATGTCACCATCCTCACAGCAAAGTACTTCCTCATAATATCTAATCTAAACCTACCCTCTTTTAGTTTGAATCCATTTCCCCTTGTCCTGTCACTACACGCTCTTGTAAAAAGTCCCTCTGCATCTTTCTTGTAGGCTCCCTTCAAGTACTGGAAGGTAAAGATGTACAGGTGTACTACATGTAAGAACATTTAGAAGGTAGATCACTGCTAGGAATAAAAAAAACTTATTGAATAATCAGTAAGGACACGATACAGATAAAAATATTCATGAGCCAGCATCCAAATGTAATGTGTGTATCTATCTGGCATTTCTCACCCTAAAGTATCCTCCCTAAAGACCAGTAATCTTCCTTTCCTTCTCTGAAAAGAAAAAAGAAAGGAAGCTGTAAGATCCTTCATTTGGACGGCCCTCCACTCCACATGTCATTTGTGTTACAGAACAAAACAAACCAAAACCTAAAGTCAGAAATGTAACTGATCCCCATACCTGCCAGAACCATATGATCTGCTTGCTATTCCTTGTGTAATGACGATAAACAGTGTTCCTCTGCCAGTCTGCTAAATCAACTTCTTGCATACCACAGAGCATTACCTAGAAAAGAGAATGATTTCTTCACATTAAACACATAAATTAAGAGTATTTTCTATTTTGTATGAAACATGGTAACAAAAATGAAAACTTTTGCTCTGAAAAAAGGACTCAATTTTTTTATTTTACTCCACAATTAGATTTTCCATTATCCTAAGTTTATGCAACTACTCCAAAATTGTTTATGTATTTAAGTGGTCTGGAAGACCAAATACCAGAAACTTGGTGTCTTCCAACTAGTAGTTCAATAATAAAAGATACTACCTTTTTATATTAAAGAGGATATTACCCTTCCCATTAAATCTTTGCCTCATATTCCAAGATGATGATGATTACATTGCTGCTACTGCTACTACTAATAAAGATAAGACATACTGCAAAGTATAAGTCTGCAAAGTATTCATTATAAGAGGCAATGAAAGCTGAAAGTTCTAAACGCAAAGCTTCCCACAAAACTGAACGCTAAATAAGATCAAGCAAAGTCTTTTCCTAGAAAAAAACCTCCCATTTAACTTAGGAAGCTATCAGAAAACTGCTCATTATACACCTTGGCAGGTCACACACAAATAAATGAGCACTGCACTACAGAGCCTTTTGTTGCTGCTCCAAATCCTGACCTTAAGAGTGAACACAGGCCAGGCTGATTGTTAACTAAACATGGAGCATGCAAGCAATCCCTGTTATCAGCCCTTGGGTTACACACTGAGGAGCTGCAAAGTTCATTTTCAAATCTTGTTGGTTCCTCCAGCCGTCTGTCTTTAAATGTAAGAATCCTAGAACCTGTCTTAGACCATGTATGTGATACTAAGCAATCACTATATACCAATTAATTTCTGTGTAATCTGTTACACTGTGATTCTACCCATCTACCACAGAGGGAAAGGTTTTCTGTGACTCATAGATCCATCAGTGATCTCATATACTTTCACAGAAACTTTCTGTTTCAAAACATTTTAATGCTGCTTCAATTTTCATCATGATTTAATCCCACTGCTCCTAATGAATTCTCCATGTTCCAGAAGCTATCAAATGCAGTGTGCACAGATGAGAGATTCAAGCTGACCTATCCATTTAATCTCTCCATATGTATTACCTTTGCAAAAGGTAAAAATGTTCAACAAAAAACCTCACCTCCAGCTCCTTTTCATCAAAATAGTGTAGCCATTGTAGAGGAACTACTTCATTAAAACCATCAAGAAAAGCTTTGGTTTGTTCTCTAACTCCCCGAGAAAATCTCCACTCTGCCATTAGTCTGGGATGGAACAAAACCAAACGTGAATTAAACACCAATTAGCATTCAATGTGAAGAAGTTCAAACATGTATGACTGTGTGTGTGTTCCCATCAGGTAACACTCCCTCAAATTTTACTTCTTACACTGTACGACTCCATTAACTATAAGGAACCTACCATACTAATATTATCACAAATCTCCAAACTCACATAATAGGTAAGTAGCAAGATGTTACTTAGATTACCATTCCAGTTAAAAAAAATATTATTATTAACCTTAATTTATCTATATATTTATATATATACTATAGAAACTATTTCTCTGAGAAACTAAAGACTGCTAATTTAAGTAGAAACTTTATATGCAGCACTGGACATACACTGTATCACAGAAAAGGATTTGTGTACATCTGCTTTTGAGATCACTGAATAGACAGATCAGAAACACAGGCTGAGAAAAAAATGGCAGTGATAAAATTAGGGAATAAGCAGAAAAGAGCAGCAGAAAGAGTTTAAAAAAATAGTTTAAGTCACACCATATTACACACCATTCTGAATTTCAGTTTCCACACTGACAGCAAAGTTCTGAACAATTTTAGAATCTTCTGTCAAAGAGTTGTCTTTCTTCCACCTGGATTTGTTACCTGAAGTTACTGAAAACAGGCTTGCTCATTTTAGTTTCACCTGTTCTCTCACTGTCCATGTAATAGCACCACAGGTCATCTTCTCTCTATAGGGTCTCTTTTTGTACCAAGCAATTGTGTATCAACACATCAGCATGTAACAAGATATCCTTTCAATAACAGTCACAAGAATTACATCGTAACATGGGAAGGAAAAGGAAAAAAAAACCAGAACAACAACAAACCAACCATCAAAAAGAAACCACTGTGTCAAAAAAGACTAGAGCAACAGGAGAAACAAGGAACACTTTTTTTCAGCATCTCCACTTTCCTACCCAATATATTCTTCTTTGTTTTCCTCAGTCACCAAGATATTTGAACCTCCTGATTTCAGCTCATGTGAGGTTACTTTTCCTAAGAGCTCCATATCCACGCAAAAGTACATTTCCAAGTTACACTCCTCGATGTTATTATCTCTGGATGAAAAGAAAAAAATATTGCAATGAATTCTATATAAACAAAAAAATCCATAAAATATCACAGACACATACACACAAAACGAAAGAACTACAAACCTTATCCAAATTAGGGAGTTGTAAAATTCAGTATCAATAGACTCTAGGTCCTTAATAGTAAGTTTTTTGCTCAGCATTCGTTTGTAGAAAGGCAGAGAAAAACCAGTGTCAATAAATTTCCCATGAAACAATGCCTGTTGAACAGAAAAATATGTTTAGCTTTTACTGAACTACTGAATTATTGAACTGTTTCTGGACTTGAAGTATTTTTTTTCCTTTCTCCTTCAAATAACAAAAAGCACCAAATAGCAGTAGCAGCTTTATAAAGCAGTATTTATAAAGAACAAAACATTAAATTAAATGGGAAGCAAAAAAAGAAAATGGACAAAATTTATCCAAGCATATGTTATTACAATTTAGAACTTATTTGATTAAAAAAAACTTCTCATAAAAGGACTTCTTTACTTTATTATGTGAGTAGGCGTAATTGCCAAGTATTATTTGATCCTACTTGATCATAATACTTGATCCTACTTGAGTACTACTGCCATTTTTTACTACATACATACATCCAGCAACATCATCCTTTACAGAATGCTACTGCAGCTTGTAAGAAAGAGCTTTGGGAATCACATTTTTTACAGGTGAGTAACGGAACTGAAGAATTAGGTTTTTCATGAAACCGGAAAAAAAAAAACAACCCAAACAAACAACAAACCAACCCCAAAATATGGTCACAATTGTCTCACCACACATGCACATAGGGTGTAAGCTGATTTCTAGTACTGAAGCATAGCATTACACACACACACACATACACAGTGTTAACCTCTACACTGACTCAATGCATCTGGGGAGCTAACAGAGCACAGCCATAACCATGAAAACCGTTTTTTCCCTCAGCTTTGTCAAGTACAGTTTCTTCACTAAAATAGCTCTTTAAAAAAATCATCCTAAACCTCGGCCATATATAGCATTGATTGCTTCTCTCTCCTCACAGCTGAAATTCTATGAGCAGGAAAGCCAATTAACAGCCCATTTCTCTAGGCTCCATCTTTTTTCCCCACCTAATTTCCCCCTTTTAGGCTTAGTCTAGCATGCATTTTCTTCTGCTTTAGGAGAGCTTAGAGGTTCTTTTAGAGGCCTTTATTTATTTGTTTTATTTATATATGTATTTACTTTTACATTAGTCTAGTGACCAACGGGAGGGTGAGCTGATAGAAATTCAGTGTCAAGTGCAGCATCTGGGCATATGATTTTCTGCTTTTTGCAAAAGTAAGCTCTTAAAATCATCTTATTTAATGAGTATGATAATCTTACAGCAAAATATAGAAGTTGCCTCAGCCAACTTCATTTAACAGGTTTTTATTACAAAGTAAGATATGTATTCTTTATGTTTAATCCTGTTTCAGTTCAAAACATCTGTGGTTACTTCAGTACTTAAAACTAAAAAACTCACTACTATTTTAGAACTGTGACAAGGACAGAAACTGCAACTGCACTTCCCAGTTATTACCTGAGCTATCATAAGTCACTACAGGGTATCCCAGGAARCACTGCAGAAAGTAGCATCCAGTATAGACCATGACTACACTCAAACCTTGCAACAGACCACATCAGGCACCGTTACACAGGTCTCTCTCTTGTCCCGCTTAGAGAATTTAAAATACAAACACATAAATACTTCAGGATATAAAAGTTTAATTACATTAATTACTTTAATTAAGTTCTCTACTATGATCTGTACTGTTATGAAATAGTTTTCCTAACAGTAATATTTCCTACACGCAAGATCAGAAATCACTGACTAAAAGAAAAAAAATTTGGCTCTAGCACCTAACTGGCTTTATCACATCCTCCTGCGAAATGGCATTATTACTTGCTGAGGATTCTAAAATACAGGAAAAGGTTGGCAGCCTATTGAAAGCGTTAACTCAATGAATAAATTTTCATGACGGCACAAAAATGGTGAACCCAGCCATAAAAACCCTTGAAATCAGAGATGTTATCGTCAAAACTGAAAATTTCTCAAAAAAGGCATCTATAAAAAAAGCAGAACTAAGAAACCACCCAAACCTAACTTATTTGAAGTCTGAAAGTATTTTTTTTCATTTATGTTACACTTGGCTTGTATTTATTCTGATTTCATACAAAAAGCCTGAACAACAGAAGATAACAGTCTCTTCAATATGAAAATACACTTTTATTTATTCTTTTTGATTTCACTATTCACCATGTTCAGGGATGTTGCTGAGGTCTACCTGTAGACATGATGGTTATGTGGAAAGATGACTGTATCACTACATGGAAGTAAAGAAATGTGACAGAACAGAAGTCACTATAGAAAACCAACTCAGTGATACCAGAAGAAATGATACAACATGCCTCATCAGCTTTTAGTTTAAGAGAAATCTGATGCAGAGAATCAGCTCCCTGACAGTTTCTGTTCTCCTCAGTATCTGACTTTTGTATCCAAGAATGTACATTTAAATTAAGGCTCAGTGTACTCCGCAAAACATTCTAACTCATTTTTTCAAATACAGTAAGGTATACCAAGTCCAACTGAGGAGCCTTTTTCACAAAATACTGGTCACATTTTTCAGAGCATCAGTATTCAGACACTCAATCGAACAGCGGTTTGCATGAAGTACACACATCCAATTGATGAAAATAAAATATTATATTGAATGTCATATTAACTTTCATCACTCTCCCAGGAAACATGACTGTGTAAGAGACTTAACTCTCAGGAAATTGGCTCAATAAACTTATATGCCTTAATCTTCCATTTCTATGAGATTAATATAACCTTTAATAACTGTACAAACAAATACTGTTCAGGAGTAAATGTATAGCTACAGCAAATATAAAACCTTAAAAATCTAACCTACCATGGCAATAAAGCGCCCAATGAAACAGAAATATGAAAGATGGTCAGGATTGATTGTTGATGCTGGATTTATCTGCAGGCAATAGTTGCTCTTGCCAGCATATTCAAATAGGCAGTACATAGGGTTCAGTACTTCATGGGAAAGCAAGAAAAACCATTCTCTAAGGAAAAAAAAACATGTATACACATAAAAACCATCAAATACAGATGTTTATCATCATTCCCCTTAGGTAACTAGCAAAATGGTCAAAAT
The DNA here is from genome assembly GCA_018881555.1 of Amblyornis subalaris. NCBI lineage: Eukaryota > Metazoa > Chordata > Aves > Passeriformes > Ptilonorhynchidae > Amblyornis > Amblyornis subalaris. The sequence goes on along the minus strand of JACAXG010000146.1, from coordinate 1,103,863 downwards.
ATATGCAAACTTTGAAAAATAATATAAACAGTGTTGTATTAGAATCACAGAATAATATATGGTATTATATACTTCTTAAATATAAAAAATTAATTATCAAAACCAATAATGTTAGAAAGTCATGGTTTCCAAAGTTTAGAAATTATAGTTAAGATTTTTACCCTGAATACACCCTCACAGCACAGGTTTTAGCTGCCTATTAGTAACACCCTTTTCTTACAGAGTCCTTGCCTCAACCACTACACAGCATTTACCCTCCTCATGCCTGCTTTACTGTCTACAACTCAAATCTTTACCCAAAAAAATCACAGATTATTCCATGCTTATTATAAACAACTTAGATAAAACAAAACAAATAAATTCAAACCTCAGCACACCTTATTTCTTTTCCAATCTGACAGCAAAACACACACTGAGTTACTGCAGTTTAACAAATTACCATGCATTAGTTAAGCCTACAGAACACAACAATGTGAAAATATMTTTTTATTGAAGTTAAATGAATACATGTTATTCACCACTCTAATAGTTTTCAGCTCAGCTGATCTGAAATAATACCAGAACCTGGTATTTCCATGTTTGGAGAGGTGATTTTTCTGATATTTGTTGCTTTATAGTATTTGCATATGATCAGAGACCTCAGAAGCAGTCATTTATACTCAGGAGTTTTTGTATCAGGCACTAAATGTTTGGTACCAACCAACCAACCATGGCTTAGGGATAACCCATTAAAAAAATAGTCTATCCTGTAATAACTGCAGGGACTGAATTCCATTCTGACTGCCTTTCAGCTGTCATACTTAAGAGGCATCTCTTCTATCCCTATATTTACTCAAGATCAAGGAATAGAAATGAGGTGCTTCTTCTAACAGTGCTGTGAAACTCAAGTGATGGATCATGATTCACTGTGATATGCTTCCAATCCAAAGGCCAAGTACAAAGAGTAAACAGAGAAAGGCAGCCAGGATCCGATAACCCTAACAGAGTTCTGTGTACCTTCCAATAAGCACAAGAATGTTGTACAGCATTTTAGGCAAGTTTCATACCAAGACAATTATATTAACTACATAGAAGCATCAAATTTGGAGGCATTTAAATTAGAACAAAGTCAGATAACAAGAGAGGAATTAAATAAATCGGACATTAAAAAGAAGTTGCAGAAGCAATGAATTCTTCACATCAACAACTAAAACTTGCCACAGGACATAGTGTCAGATTGGTCCTGCTAAATGCAAGGTAAAAATCTGAAGGGAACACTGAGTTTAGTCTGCTGAGAGAAAGCTGATCTATATTTGTATTAATGGAGTATTACATTAGTCAGTACATGAACATTTATCTAGTGTCACTTAAGAATTTGTCAGCTCAAGTTACAGTGAGATCCTGGCTGGTTCTCAGTTTCACATACAAAATATTGGGCTGGACTTAAGTAACTATGAAACTATGAAATTATACTACTCATGTATTTATTATTTATTTATTTATTGTCCTACTTTCTGTGATTAACACACTTCAGTTAAATTATTCTAGTATCTCTTCTTTGGAATACTTTGTTTCTATGGTACAGACTACTTGGACTGTCCTGGTTCCCATCCTGTGCCTACGGCCCTCACAATAGGGGCACCAATCAAACAAAACCCATGCAAAGCAAAAATTGAATTCTTCCCTGCAGTTACTCCCCAAATGCCTATCAGATACTGTACTTCAGAAGCAAAACACCCCACACATCCAAAGAAGCCCAACCTTCAGAGGCAAGCTTTCTTACTTGCACTACACAATTTCAAACTGTACAAAAACTACACAATTTCACTGAATTTCATTTTAACACAGTAAGCTACAGAAAACCAGAACAAAACCAAAACAGAACACCTTTACATTTTAAAAAAACCAAAACAACCTAACAAGAAAAATTCTATCACCTACGACTTCTTCCAATTCCCTGGACCTACAATAGTACTGAAATTTTCATCCTAGCAATAACATTTCAGTCAAATTACTGGCAGGAGTAGTCAGTGGTTGTATTCTGTATAGTCAAGACATGAAACACACTTTGTCTATGGTTTTCTTGTTATCAGGTTTTTCCCCTCTGAGTTCCACTTCAGATTCTAGAAAAACTGGTAGTCCAGCTATTTCACATTCCAGTGGAGCCAACATTGTCTGTCTGCCTGCTGTTCCTTCATGCTTGCATTACTCTCCTATTGTTTATTTCCTTTCTGTTCTTATCCGCCCCAACCTGGTGTTCGCTTGCCATTTTTCCAAATAAGCAGGACACTTTATTTTTCCACAGTCTCCACTTGTAGGAAAATGGAACTTTCTGATAGAAAGGTTCTGAAATAACTCAGTCCAGAGCAATAATTTCATTCCATTTCCAATTTAAACATCAATCTTTGTCAAAGAACTGAAGAAACTGAGACCACAGTTTTACCAATGCAAAGTTATAACTCGTAAAAATAGCCACTGCTGCCAGTTCCACCTCCTTAATACATTTAGGGGGACTACAAAGGTACCTAGGGTCAGGCTGCAAGAGAAATCAAGCTTAGCATGCTATTAAAAAAATAAAAACTATTTAAGCAAATTTCTTTTACCTTGCCAAGCCACCATAATCCAATCCTTCTTCTCCTCTAAATATAACATATAATCTTCTCCTCAAATCATAGGGTTTTAATGCCATAATCTATTAAAAAAAATTAATAAGTTATAAACTATGCATCGTCACTACATCACTCATTCAAATTTAATTTGATAATTTAATAATGTTGATACAGAAATTACATATGTGTCAAATGTTACACAAATTTGAAAAGCAATTAGACCATCTCATGGAACATGCAATCAATGAACTACACACAAAAAATACCAACTTGGACTTAACATCCTTGAGCAGCAGACTGCTAGCAAGTGGAAAGGAGTATCTGCAAAGTATTGCTATACAGGTACCCTGTTCTTATACTCTTCCTAAGGCAGTCATTACTAAAGGAAAACAGGTCATCTGATATAGCTGACTTTTGATTTTAGGCAAATCACTTAAAGAAGTAATTTAATCCAGAGTAAATTCAATATACTTTCATTTATAATATACTTTTTACTTATAGAGAATCCCTCCCAAGAGGTCTTGATGCGGTCACAGTAGCAAGAATTTTCATCATACACTGGCTGCAGACTGTAAGAGTTCAAGAACTGCAAGCTTCAATTACACAGATTTAATCGTTGAAGAACAAAGCAGGACATCAGTTTTAACAGGAGAAAACAACATATTGTAATGTATCTAAACAAACACAGGAACTGGAAAAGCAAATCCGATGTGGCTGATGCCACAGTACGTTAAGCTATGGAACTCTTTACCACAGGAGGCTGTAGATGCAAAAAGTTCACAAGAGGAGCACAGACAAGCTCACAGAAGAGAAATCCCTTGAGGATTATTAAAATACTCAGAAAACACTTCAAGCTCAAGAAGCATTTCAATTGTAAACAGTTAGACACTGAAAGATCATATGGTAAAAGTATTATATACAATACTTCTGTTCTTACAGTCTTCCCTAAGAATCCCCCCACTGGCTAGTACCAGCAGAAGATCACTATGCCAGAATGGCCATTAGTCTGAACTGGCTATGGCCATTTTTGTTCTCATGCTTTGTCTTGATAAACAAACACAATAATTTTTGCAGGCTTACTTGCTGGAAGGAATCCTCAAACAAAGTCTGCCTGGATACATTAATTTTCACATGACTTGGAAGTGCATTGGACTGTAATCATAAGGCAATAGCATTAAAAGGCAGCACATACATATGTAAACTCACATAGTTTCAATAAGTAAATAATTACTAAACCAGTACCTGACACAAGTAACGGAAATGGGCAAGTTTCCACCTAAAGCTACGCTCATAAGCAATCTGTGGCCCTTTATTTCTGTAAGGAAACATTTGAGATACATTAAGTATGCAGACATCAAATAATACTTTCAGTGCTAAACAACAGCATCTAGATTTCAAAAATACACAAAAATTGTTATTGTAAGATGCGATCAAATGCAGCTGATGGTTTGGAATGCCAGTCTTCCTTTCCACCATCCCTCGCCCATTTTTCTCTGTGAGTCAATTTACCAAATTTGATAGAAAGTTAAGAGATCAAGAGGATATCAAATCCCTATGAAACTTGTAAAAATTATAAGTCACCTAAAGGAAAGACATCTAATTTATCATCTTCACTGAGAGAAACACTGCTAAATTAGGCTTCGTAAGTTCAGCTGCTTGTGGAACTATGAAGGACTTCCTAGTGCAACACTCTACAGGCTCATTCAARGGAAGGTCATCATCATGTTGCCAGAAGTAAACTCTATCTCTCTATTTATAAAATGATTACAATCTTGGTATTTGAAAAGTGTATAAAAACTATTAAACATCAGAGCAGTACAGCAAAGTGTGTCATAGATAAACTCACAATCGAAATTTAAAAATACATTCAATTTATATTACAACAATAATTTAGTGTGCAATTCCAGCTAAAAGTGTAGATTGTTTTATAGTATGAGAAAATTTCACTATGAAACTACAAAAAGGTAAAACATTCAAAAATATATATAATTTCTCACTTACACAGAAGATTTCCCAGTACGAGGATCATTGAAGGTGGTGGTTCTTGTATTATGATCAACAAAGTATCTGACACCTTCTCTGGTATATCTGATTTCCCAGCCCTCTGGAAGAGGGTCCTCATTTTGTAAACTGCAAAAGAAATGCAGGCAGTGCTTTTTCCCCCATATCATGATATAAAAGAATTAAGCATGATCTTTTGTATCTGCACAGTCATTATACACACCTACCCTTGAGTTCGAGGGTCTTCCCACTGTGTTGTCTTTGTGTTATGATTTACAAAATACACCCTATCATTTGAATCCACTCTCCTTTCTAAGGGAAAAAAAGAAAAAGATCCACTATACAAAAACTGCATTCCAGATTTCTGTATCTGCCACTTCCTGAAATCAACAGCTGATTAACTTACCCCAACCTGGTGGTAAAGGCCCAAGTGGATCATTTTCTGCTGACAACAYTGAAGCCTATTTAAAAATAAGAGGACTTTCAGTTAGGCCAAGTATTATTCATAATATTTTTCTTAATGTGTTTTGAGATTACCACTAGTTCTGAAGACTATTCATTCTGCAAAAAACCCCCCATCATGCCATTTTTAATCTGGTTTTGCTAAGAAACATAGATTATATGATCATAAAATATGATTTACAGACGTGTTTCCAACCTGATGTACCTTCCCTTTCCCTTCCTACAGCAAACTTGAGAGTCAGCGGTCGTACAAAGAGGTACAGTTCATACAAGTTTTGAGGAAGCAAGTATCACCAGATAAGCACAATGTTCTTGCTTAAGAACATGTTTTACCATAATAAACATTTCCAAGCACGGTGACTACTGCCAGCATAGGGGGTTTTACTTCCTCAATACATGATGACTTCCCTGGATGTTTGGCTATTTTCAGACTTTGTCATTTTTTGAAAATGCAGCTGCATTCACAGGCAGATGAGTAAAATTATACCAACATACAGTAAGGTTAAAAGAGAAAAAAAAAGGGATTACATGATTATGTAAACCCATGCTAAGCTCATAATATACTGTAACCTTGCAGAAGTCCCCCAGTAGCTCCCAAAAATACAAAGCACGGGGAAAAATAAAAATAAAAGGCAGAAATCCCGCTAACTTTTTGTGTCTGTGTGTGTGCAGAATGGAATTATGATACAGGAGAACCAAGCTTTTCCAAAGAGTATCTTAGGAACACCTTTCTACTAATACTGCTTTCATAGGGCATTTGCAATACGAAAATGTTGAATCAACTTCAGAGTTTACAGCAGCAAAATCAGGCAAAACAAATGTATGATATTTTTCCTCTGAAGGAGAAACAGATCAAGGATCAGAAGGAAAAGCATTAGTTACACTCAAAATCGAGCTGCATATTTGTTCCAGCCACCAGCTACTACACGGGAACAGAGAATTATCATTATCTCAGCAGCAAATACAGTTAGTCTTTTCTGCTTTAGGAGACTACACAATCACAATGACCCTCTAACCAAAGACTTCTCTGTGGTGAGTTTAAAAAAAAAGGATAGTGAACAAAAGCAAAATGCTGTCTGCCAAAGCACTGAATGGTAGCACGTTCAGATGTTTCCAACCTTCTCAATGGGTCCGAGGATTTGTGTGTGGCTGCTGGCCACAGAGAGCTGTATATTTAACAGAACACACTGAAACACTAGGCAGATTCAATTCCAAAACAACTACAATTAATTAACCCTGGTAAAATGGTAAAAATGAAAGTACGTAAAATAACTATATCCCAGGTACTTTTCTTTCTTTACATAGTTCAGCTTTGACAACTCAAGGTAATTGAAACATTCTCTTACCAAAAGTATTCATCTACTTTTTCCTAAAAAATAAAATGCAATCTCACTCATAAACCGCAATATAGGCAGAGTCCTGGTATGTCACCAGAGCATGAAATGGTAGCTATAGTTTGACCTTAAGTATTTTAGAAGAAAATTAAACAGAAGCACACTAAAGTAAAAAAAACCAACACACTCATTTTTCAATAGAATTTCAATTTTTCCCCCCTCAAACTGTGAGTTCTACCTGCGCAACAGATATAATACTTAGAAAACAGAATTCTAAAGAGATGCAAACAGTGAAGTTTTGTTTTCTCTTCCTTCAAGTATATTCTATCTCACTAACAAATCCTCATTTAATGATTCTAATGGGATGGGACATTTTAACAAATGAGTCTGTGGTTTTCAGTAAGAGTTATCATTTAATGAAGCAAGAAACATAATTTAATTTAAAAAATATATTGTTCCACAAAGAATAAATCTAGTTTTAAAAAAAATCCTGGCATTGGTAAAGTAGAGTTTTCTTAGATGTTTACCAAGTGATCAAAGTAGTACACAAGTACACAGTTGGTCAGCAAGAGTTTTTGGCTCGATGTGTTTCAGCTGTGGTTCTTGGATTTGCATTAGAAGTTACCAATGTGTACAAATTTGCATCAGAAGTTACCAACGTGCACCTTCCTACCTGAAGGAGGGTGCGAAAAGGATGGAGCCAGGCTTTTTTCACTGGTGCACAGTGGCAAAATCAGAGGCAATGGGCACACACTGAAAGGAGGTTCCCTCTAAACATCAGGAAACATTTTACTGCAAGGGTGATCAAACACTGGCACAAGTTTCCCAGAGGGGTTGTGGAGTCTCCATCCTTGGAGACATTTAAAAGTCATCTCGACACAGTCCTAGACAGCTGGCTGTAGGTGGCCCTGCCTAAGCAGGGACATTGGACCAAATAACCTTCAGCGTCCCTTACAGCCTTGACCATTCTATCTTTCTCTAATTGCATAAGACAAATTGACTTTGATGCACTGCTCTGGGAATTAAGAAAATTAGTGGTGATGCATTTTTCTGCTATTGCTAGTGACAAGATACAAGGTCTAATTCAATCATGAGAGGCTGAGAACTTTTGAATGTAATACTGCAGCATCCTTTACTTCAGAGGAGTGCGTGAATTAAGTCCATCTAATTCAAAGTTAGGTCTGAACACGTAGAGAGTCCTACTCCAATGAAGCTGTTTTAGACTTGTACTTCTATAGTTTCTTCTTTAAACACTCCAGCTTTTCTGCATATCACTTACAAAGTCTCTGAGATTGGATCATTTTTTAAGAGGCCAAGCACAATTCTTAAAGTGCATTCTTTAGAGTGACAGTGACACACAGGCAGCATCATTCTTAACTCTGAAGAAATGACTATCCTGTTTATCCAGCCACAGATGGGAAAATCTGACTCAAAAAATACCCTCTTTGAAGTTACTCATATTTTCTTCAGGCAGAAGTAAGCCACTATCTGAGAGAAATGGAAAACCATGTAGGAAATTCCAGAGCTGAACCAGATGCATAAGCTTCAAAGTAAGCTCAAAGTAAAAGCATTGCCACTTGTATTAGTGAATGACTCCTAATCACTCAAACACTTTTGAAGGCTATTTAATGTTCAAAATGTCCGTAACAGCCTTTACATTCCTTTTCAGTTTAAGGGACTGCTTTAGTTTTACCTCTTACTACTGTCTTCAAAAGTCTTATGTAAAATGCAGTACACAAAGCTCCAGTTAGGGAACAAACTCAGAAGGGAGTACTTTCTGCCTCCAAGGATGATTTTTGTTAACTTTTTCCAAAATAATTAGAATCTGAATTACTGATGCTAAACGTCTTGTAACACATATAGTTAGATAGTTATAAAATCACTTTTTCTAAGTCTAAAGAACTAACAGTATACCTATACTTCTCTACTAATTTCTAAATTTAGTGTACAAGTTACCGAATAGAGGTATCGTTGGTTGAATTGTTGCATAGCTCCCTGAAGCTGATTCCGTTGAGATTGCCATTGCTCAAAGTTCCTCACTGACTCCATTGTTGGTCGCTGCCACGTTGTCGTTCTGGTGTTGTGGTCCACATAGTAAACTCTCCCACGATCATCAACTCTTCTTTCCCAGCTTTCAAGAAACACAAATGTTAACAGCTAATTTTTTCAGTACGGTTGCTAACTGATTTTCTCATTATGCTAAATTCCTAGGTGGTACTCGAATGAACTACTGAAGTCACAGGCATGATTTTCATTTCTAAAGGACACAAAAGCACCCCAAACTTAATTGGTAAAAGAACAATCACAATGAGCAAACACAGACTTCAAGCAATCACATGCTCAGCTCTCTGCCACCTCATTTTTAACTTTGTAAACTCCTGTGACTGCAAGTAATGTTGGCAGATTTCACAGACACTTTGCTGGGAAATCTGAGGTTTGGAACCAGTGCACTACACTTAGTGGTGCCACCTAAATAAAGGTGATCAAAGATGCATTATTTCATGCTAAGTTTTAAAGGAAGAACAAAATACTTTAGGAGCTGTATTTGAACAAGTGATCAAAACTAGTGACATATACAGTATCAACATTCCTATAACAACAGCTGCAACCAATATAATTAATGAAATCTAGAATTTCTTAATATGTGATGCACAGTACAGTTTTGATGAGCTGCTGTTTGTTCCTGCAACAAACAAAAATATAGTACGTTTATCATACTTAATTCAAAAAAGTCTACATTACCCAGGAGGTAAGGGCTGTGGTCTTTCCCATGTTGTAGTTCGTGTGTTGTGATCAACATAGTAAGTTCTACCATGAGGATCCTTTCTTTGCTCCCACCTTCAAGACAAAGAGACTTGCACGTAAGTCAAGGCAAAAATACTTCCTTGAGACTTCCCACTAAGACAAAAAAGTACCTTGGTATTGAATGAAAATACTATGGCCCAAAACCCATTCTAGAACACCAAATGAAATTCACACCAGAATACATATCAGTTACTTCCTATTGAACTGGTATCACCATAAAGACTTCTTTAAAGGACTTGGCACATAATGAGCATACATCAATATTCACAAGCACTTTCCTATTATATTTAAGCTAACTGAGAACAAAGTCAATTAATTATCTGCTCAATGCTTGGATGCTAAAATAACCTCATTTCAAAAGTGCTTAGAGATGAATTCTTTGCATTTCCAAGTTCATGTCTGTCAAAAAATGAGAGAGTTTACATTCTGAAGCTGTCTTCCCTGTATCCAACAAATAGCATCTTTCAAAGTGAAACTGAAGTGTGTGCTATCAGATGGTTTTCCTGTGTTTCTATTTCCTATCCTGGTAAATTCTATATCTGATATCCATGAGATTATTTCTTTTTGCAAAACAAACTTACATTGAAGATGGAGCTAGGACCAAACATCATCAGCCACTGAAGTTTCATGATGCTAAGAACTACCATAATGCAATAAAAGTATTTATAAATGGGAGAGGAAACCAATGTTAGGTGAAAAGCTGAAGTGCTTGTCTGCAGTTGATATATATTTGTTTTTCTTACATAAATACTTAATTAGCTCCTAAAAATGTAGACAGAACACCTGGACTGCTACTTATAGGATTGGATATGCATTTCCTCTCTATTGCAGAGCATTGTATAAAACTACAAAAGTTTTTCTGCAATTCAAGAGGTTATATGTTAAGATTTCAAGGAGAGAAGAGGGAAGCACCAGCATTTTACAGAGTTCCTAGGGCTAGACATAATGGAGACTCAATTAGGCTGGGGCATGATGGGGGGGCAAGAGGAAGGAGGGGGGCATGAGGAACCACCAAATAAAAACTCCACAGAAATATGATCAGGGAGGAAGGATAAAGAAATGCAATTGGTCACAGTGTGCATTATGCCTGGAACTCATGACCTTGTCCTCAATGGGAAACCATGTAATTAATTAAAAAAAGAATGTGTGGAAAGAATTCCCACCTAAAAGGAACTTCCACTGTCAGAGCATCCAAAAATTTAAAACTAAGTAACTCTTCCACAATTTATATACAATATTTCTATTTTTTTTAATGTTTGTTTTCATGTTTATCTAACTGCAGAAACTCAAGTGAAGTGTCACTAATAACTTACTGAACCTTCTTCACAGGGAGCAGGTATAAGACAGGCTCTCTGAAAGATCAGCTACAGTGACACAAGGCATATACACTTGGGGTTAAGAAACAGTTTCTGTGATCAGAAAATGCTTAAATAGTTAATATTTACAATATTATGGAAATGTCAGTATTTCCAACTTTTTACGGAAGATATCTTTTCACCCAAACATGAAAGCATATATAAAAAACGTTAAGATAGACAGATAGATAGATAGATATAGGAGCCTGTACTGTATTTTCATTTAATGTCCAAGTACATTTTTAATTTTGTATTTCAGACTACAGAAGCAGTTTCTAACAGTCTAGTAAAATTAAAATATTCTAGCTACTCTGAGCATATACATACACATCAAATCCTATTTTTAACAATAACATTATTGAACTCATTCTTACCCAGCAAGCACCTACAAGCATTTATAGACTATTTAATAATTTTCACTTCTTTGTGCTTTGGTTCCTACTACATTCTCAGAGTTTAAGAAACAAAGGAGTAACAAATTACAGCCCAAATAAGTTTGAAAATATCAAATGAAAAGTCTTCACATCCATAATGTCGAAGAGTTTGTCTGTTAAGATCACAATAGCGTCTCAGCAAATCAGTTATCAGTTATCACTTTCTGGGACAAGAGTAGCCAGTTATAGCAGCAGTACAAATCCCATTTTAGATCAAATAACCCTGTCTCAGCCAGCTGACCTGCATTTGACAATCCCTGTATAGAATTATGTTTCTGTTTCTTTATAKGCACATTTAGATGACACATAATTATAGCATTAAAAGAAAACCGACATACCCTGGTGGCAAAGGTTCTGTACTGGCACTACCAGGCTGCTGTCTCACAGGTTCTGCAGATGCACTTGGTGCAGAGGAGGATTCCCTTGGTTTTGCTGCATCTGCTGCTATACTGTTTCGAGCATTAGGCTGAGCACAGTCTGTTGCAGCTGCAGGTTCTAGTCCAGCAGACACGACAGGTAATGCAGAAGTGTGGCTTTCAGAACAACTAGTTGCCTCTGTTGCTGACTGAGGTTCTGCTGCATTGGTAGTGCAATCTGCTGAAGACACAGGAGCTTCGACTGAACCTGTTGGAGCCTCAGAGACAGAAGAATTACCAGCTTCAGGTGCAGAGGCAGATGACTCGCCATTAACTGAGAAACGGGAAATAACACGTGTGTATCAGAATCTCATGAGATTTACTTTTCAAATAACCAACTTCTGCAGCAAGTGACTTGGAAGGAATAGCTTTCAGTTGAACCTATATGCCATAAGCAGCACTGTTGTCTAAGATGACAAAAAGTCACAACACACTTGCCTTCAGTTAAAACTTAGTCTGCAAGCCATTCTCTATACTTCCCTGCTAAAGTCATTTCTTAGTTTCTGCATATCTTGGTCAATCCAATGTTACACCTTACTCTAGATTAGCAGGAGGCATCCATTTGCCAGAAAACATTAAGACATTTTTTAAAACTCTAAACTTATATCAAGTTCCAAAAAGAATGTTGATCAGTATGACTCGAAAAACAACTATTAAGAGATGACTCTATGAGATTTAGAAAATTAAGAGGTATTTCTTACATATTATTTCTTTCCTTTTTCAGAGTTAAGGTACAGAACCCTACTGTGAGACTTGGAAAAAATCCTCCTCCAAAAGCAGGATTAAAATATAAAAACTACTACTGGCTAACACAACTTATGTAGTTCAATGACTGAAGAAAATTACTGTAGAATCACAAAGTAAATCAATTCTATCTTTAAAGAACAATATAACTGTCATCAAACTCAAGCAAGCTCAATCTCATAAGAAGTTTAAAGCGGGCATGGATTTAGCAGACAAAGGGTTGCTAAGAGAGCTTTATTAGTCCCAAGCCCACTTGGCCAACAATACATCAATACCAATCATCCACAGAGCTTAACAAAACAGTATCTCAGCACAACACGACCTTGTCTTAGACAACTGACATCAGGTACAGCAGTCTGTAGGACATCCATTAAAAGTCAAGGCCCTAAAAAAGTGCAACATTATTCACAGCTTTCATTTTCTGCACCACTAATCAACATTATACAGTGACAATTCTATTTATACTTAGCAGCTCATACCTGTTTTAGAGTTGGAACAATTTTTCTACAGGACTAAGGATAATATGCAACACAGGCTTCAAGCAATTTTCTACCTTACAGCACATTATCACTTTACCAAGCTAAGGACTGAGGCCAATACAATACAATTGTTCTATACTCTTAACCTTATTGATACACATTTGCAGAATTTAACCCTACACTAGTGCCTATAAAATGTTGTTCCATTACTTTAAAGAGTTCATTTGCTTTAATTTTGTCATCAGAAATGAATTTAAATTAGCAAGTCAGTTTCTTCAAGGAATTATCACTGCACCATATACATTTCCTTGATATGCATAATGATAAGCATGATTTTACAGGCAGCAACAGATTTTTAAGTTCTGTAAAGGCACTACTTTTTGAACACAAATTTTCCAGGGTAATACATCACTACTTCCACATGGCACAAAAGAAATTAACTACATTAAGACATATCAAGATTTTATATTACTTCAAGCAAACAGAAAGCATGACATGAAAATTACCACAATTCGATCAAGTTTCCTCAAACTTCTGCTTAAACTAGCAACAACTTAGCTTACATAGGAAAAAACCCAACCGAAATTTCAACTTTCATTAAAAAAATTCAACTCATCCACATGATTCACATGAAAGAGTGAATAGGATTACATAATAAAGTTAGAAGCAAAATAACTAACAAATGACCTGCTCTATTATTAAGTTCATCTCCAAAACAGATCCATAAAACATTACATCAGATAATTACTTCACCAATTATGCCTAAACCAGCAATTCTGGCAACATCACATAAAATTACAATCTGGCTAAGCACAACTGTGGGAAAAAAAAGAGTCATCAAGAAAGGCTGGAGACCTGTTTTATGCCTTGCCTTAAAAACATCAGCAGCAGCTGGTAGACTAGCTGACAACTGCTATATCAATGCCTCTGTACAAGCTCAGTGATGATTTCATCAATATTACTATTTGAACAAATCAATTATTTTTCAATTACCCTATCCTAATACAGATTTCAAACGGATCTCTGCTGTTTAAGAAAAAGGGAGCAATGCCTAAATAATATATATGCCCTCTAGCCTTGAGCTGAAAAGAGAGGGGAATCAAATTAAAGTTCTCCAAATAGACAAAAGTTTCAGAGTAGACCTAATTTAATTATTACCTTTTAAAGTTCGTAATTGTTTCTGTTATCTTCCAACCATACCAACGTTTTCCACTCCATTAGAGAAAGTTTGACAATCTCTGTTCTACTACTTAATAACAGCTTGCCTATTTCTAAGGCTGCCTTTTCTCTCTGCTATCACTGTAATCTCTCTCAAACAGCTGAGAAAAGACAAAGTGCTTAGAAAGCACAGTCATTATTATGACACAACGTTTTGCAAGAGGAACAAAAATTAAAAAACACTTTCTTTTCACTAGTTTCACTGTACCAAATGTGAATTGTAGTCAGAATCAATGTTTTTGTGTTTAAGGGGAAAATGAAATTCAGTATTTGCCACTACCTGTTTTGGAACAACATCTTTTAAAAAAATTGAAGGCAGGGAGAGTCTGCAACACATCTCAACTCAGAGCACAGCAGTTCCCTATGTAAATCAGATTTATATCAGGAAAAATTTAACTATAGTTACTCAAATTGATTGTGAAAGAAATCTGTTTTCTCCTTCAGACAATCAGTAATATGGTCTCATCACCTGGGACAGAAAAATGCAAGTTTTTGGATACTTGAATCTTTCTTCATCAGAAAAAAGAACTGATGCGAAAGTGTGAAACTCAGTACATTTAAGAATTTTTTACTGCAGAAAAATTTACAAATGTGGACACACAAGATTATAAATTCAAGGTTGGAAACATACTCTCAGTATTTTTGAAATCCAACAAAAATTGTATAGATGAAGTGGCTCAGCTTCAGATACCACTAGATAAAAAAGTCTTATGGAACATGTTCCCATAAGTCTCCCATTCTTACCAGTGCTGTTGACAGGCTGAGCTTCAAGTGGTTTTGGTACTGGTGTATTTTTGGGTCTGGCTGCAACGTGAACAGGAGATGGTGTGCTGTCTCCATTAACAGCTTCTACACAGAATGTATTCTGTACTACAGAGCTGGAAGGTACTTGATTGTCTATCCCATTAGAAATGTCACAAGCAGATCTTGGTAGAAATAAAAGATTATTTTAGGTTACTACAAGCAACATGTTAAACAGTTATGCAACTAAACCAAATCCTACACTAAACCATGTTATAGAAACAAATAAAGAAATCACAGTAAATTCACAACAGTTTATAGCATAGTGTTTGCAGCCCAGATAATTGTTTTGGTATTGAACCTGACTGTTAAGAAAAAGGCAAAAATTGGTTTTGAGGATTTCAGATACTTAACACAGCTCAGAGTTTCCATTTTCACTTCCTCTTTTACTTTTAATGACATATTTGAATTGAGTTGAACAGACTGATGCACCTGCCACATCTTCCAAAACGGCCCTAGGGACCCTTCCAAAGTGCAGCTGTGAGCAGGAAAGCTTTTTCTCTCATTAAGCAAGATGAAGAACTGGTTTTGTTAGTCATACCACTGAAAGTACTCATAAGAAAGCAACAATTCTCCCTCACTAAAAGGAAGACAAGATGAGCTTCTCTACGCATCGTCAGGATGGGATATTGTGAGGACAAATACACACAGACAGCTCTGTGTTTACAAGGTCACATGGAAATAAATGCAGTTTAAGGGCTTGTGAATGGAAAGTTTTGTTCAGTTACACCAGTACACAGGTTTTTTACTTAAATCTATTCCAGAATGCTTAAAACAATCCACCAGAGACACATATTTTGAAAATTACACTCAATACTAACTCCTTATCTTCTCAAGGAGTAGAGGCTAAATATCGAAGAGAAGTTAAACAGATGACAAAAAATGTGAGAATAGTTAGGAATCCAACTTTGTGGAGTAAGAAGTGAAGAAGCAACAGATCCATGCTACTTTACTCAATTCCAAAGGAGTAGTATCAACAGATAATTGAAGTATTATCCCTTTTCAACACTGGACTACAAACTCAATTTGCCTCCTAAAGACATGCAGAGAAGCTACCTTAAAACGTTTTTCATCCCCTAATTTTAAAAATGTAAATCAAAACTGCTGGATAGTTGTATGCAAAGCTGCTTAAACTAAAATATCAACATCAAGAGCAGGATCCCAGTAAGAGACATTATCTTCAGCAACAACAGCTGAATGAAAACAAATGACTGTTACTACTGTTTCAAAATGGTATGCAGATGTGTTTCAAATTATTTTTAGCAGTCCCAAACCTTTCTAACAAAAACAAAACAGAAGCAACTTTTTACTCTCAGTCCCTGATCTTGAGCACCCATTGGGGAATGGAGACAAGCATCCATATATTCAAAAAAGGAATCAAGTCAAGTGTACAAGGGCAAATGTGTCCCTGTCACTCAAATGCATAGCAACTGGATGCTTTTTCACTCCAATAAGTGTCAATAACTTAAACAGAAAGGAGTTCACACAAGGTAACTGAGCAGACCAGTAACATTAATTTGATCTGAATGTTGACCTGTTTGTCTTACTAGTGATAAGGGGGCAAAAAATCTACTTCTCTCCAGCCAGTCCCTGAAATGTGAAAATAAAGAGAAGCCAAGAATGAAGCTCTAAATGGGTCCCAGTGTCTTTTTCTTGCCATTTCAGGATGAAACAGGCCTTAGCCTCAGAGTTATATGAATACCGCTTGCGAAACTGAACAGAAGTCTCTTAAACAAGTTCCTGATTGAGACCTTAAAAAGGCTGAGGAGGAAGTAATTCAGGCTTTTTTTCCCTTCCTTCCAGGTGCTACATTGCAACAAGCTGGTAGACATTAAAAGAAATGGTTCTTAAACAGCAAAAGAAAATAAATGGAGTAAGTACATAAAAATACACTGAGCCACTGCTCCCCTAATTTCTGCTGCAGCATTTAATAGATTTCCAATTACTTGAACTAAATTACATAATTTAGAAACAAGTAATGTTTCTAAAACCCATGGCTGTGGCCCTGCATTTTGCAGTTCTTCAGACGTGCAGTGTTTTTGGTTCAGCGAAATAGTTTCTCACGCACTTTTGTGTAAACACGAATTGTTGACCTAACGGCAAGGATTGTTATGAATTCCTAACCTATGTGATAGACAATATTACTGACCAGTGGACAGCAGGAGGTGGTATTCCCATCCTCCAATCCACGGTGGGTTTTGAAAACATATAAATAAAATGAGGGCAGAGGCCGGCTCTCTCTCTTCTTCCTCCCTTTTGGCCTCTGCCTGTGGGTGAACCCTGACAGCTGTCTCCGTGTGTTTATTCGAACCCGAGAACAACAAGTGGCAACATAATTTAGACCTCCACAGTTAAAATCTCTCACCTTCAAAAAAATTTAAAATAAAAAAAACACCACACCAAAACACAAACAACCCAAACATTTCAACTGATAAATTTGCTGATACACTTGATATAGCATAAAACACAAAAATAAATTCCAACCTGGATGAACTTCTTGCTGAAGCATCTCTGCTTTCATGTACAGCCTCGCCATTTTGCTGAACTTCTACTGAACAGTAAGAAACAAATTCAACAGAAATATTCCATTATATCTGTTTGAAATCTTAATCCAAATATTATCATCTGACTTAATTATTTTAACTTACTGGTTGCTGATGAACTGAGATTTGTAAGAGATTCTTGTTCAACAACCAAACCATCTAGCACAACTGTCAGTTCACCTGTTTGCACCATGCCACTCTTGTTTTCCAATGAGAGTTTCAACTGTTCTTTCACCTTCTCCACTAAAAATGGAGTTGGGTTGGGTAAGGAAAGAGAAGGAAAGAAGGGGTAAAGGAAAGATTAAATTCTAAGTAATATTAAAAGAGACTTTCAACACACAAATTATGTGATATATGCATTTAGTTCTATAAAACTGAACATGAGAGATATTAAAATCAATGTAGAAATCACTATGGAGCCGTGTACATTTACATCTGCTGTGGGTAAAAACACAGCTTATTTTAAAAATTAACTGGCTGTTTACATAGTATATTCTGTAGATATGCTATAGAATCTATGTGGTTTCAGTACTTTGTTGTTAATGATTTCCCAGGTCTGCCATTTCCATTAAGCCCTTTGGAAATTATGCTACTTACATAACATGATGGCTTAAAGTCAAACAACTTCTGAACTACACACCCAAATATTATAAGTCACTGTGGAACCTCATTTTATAACCAGAGCTTATACTCATTTCTTATATCACCTTCCAAAACTAATTCTAAAAGACCACTGAAAAGAACATCTCTTCGATGAAGTAAATGCGAAGACCGCATGGAGTCCTCCGTCAATTTTAAAACTACTTTTAGTAAATCCTTACTATCATTTTCATAGATTGCCACTCCAAGGATTAAACAATAAGAGACGATGCCTCAGGTAACCAAAAATTAAACCAGAAACTATTTTCACCAAAAGAAAATCTGAGATAATTGATGATGTAGTAGTAAAAGGATTCAATCTGGCTGACAAGCCATAAACACATTTGTAGAGAGACATACATAATCCAGAGGCAAAACATGCTGGGGATGCTATGTAATTCTCTCTAAATCAACTATTACTAGTACAGCAGTTAAAGCTGCATGTCATAAATCCAAACACAGTCAGCTATGAGTTTGCATTAATCAGGTTAAAATGGTTAAGACCTTTTAGTATTTGTGCTCTCAGATTAAAAGATTATTTTTTTATGACATGCCACCATATTTCCCTCCATACAATAGCATTCCAAGTTAAATTTAAAGCTCACTGGGCACTTCTATGCATTAAACTAGCATTTCCATATTTTTTTCATTCTTAACATGTATCATAAATGAACAGCAAACATGAAAACGGGAGGCTTCCATAACCCATTGTCAGATACCCCCAAGCTATTGCTTGAAAGAGCAGGTTTGACAGCGTAGTTGGGCAGCAGTTACCAGCAGACACGCACTGCTGTACTACAATGGATTTCAAAGGACTTAAAATGTCCAGAGCAAGCCCAAAGCTCCCAAATCTACAGGATTACTGATCTGGCAATCTGCATTTTCGAAAACAGTACTACCTCAAAGAAGAGGAAGAAGAAAACCAGCCTACCACTGAGTTATTAAATTAACACATTTATAATTTTTGCAAAGGCTGGTTGGTTTAACTTCTGCTATTTTAACAGGTTATCTTCCTAAACTAGATCAACTGTTGGCTGTACTTCAACCTGAGCTGGCAAGAAAACTGTGAGGTGTGTGGGCAGCAATTTAGTACTGGTGGTGTTTAGCGGAAAAAGTAACCACATTAATCCTAAAGTTTCTGCATTTAGAGGACTTCCTCTTTCCATATTCATCAGCAAAGAGCCTTTCAAGTGCTGCATTTTAGAATAGCTATCAATAACTGAATGAATGAAGGACACCAATCATATTATTCTATCACTGAATTCTTAGATAATCCAGTAAGTGTCAAACTACTGACTTGCCCAAATGAGAAAAACTGCACATACATTATTGTTGGTGCAATGTACAGCAAACTCAGTCAACCATTCCCTGACAGAATTTATCAAGTTGTTAGATCCTACATCCCTTGGATTTACAGTAATAAAATATTAACTATTTCGTTAGAAATAGTTAAAATATTAATTACTTTTTTTGCTAGCATTATTATAACCCAGTTTCTTCTGATACAGTTTTCTGATTTAAAAAGAAAATTTTCTGTTTAACTATGAAATCTTCTGCAGAATCTTTATAATACTGTTGAAGAAGCCCTACTTAATTTTGGATTCTGTTTCAATTTTCTGTAAGAATCAGAAAAATTAGGCGCTTTTTTGGCTCTCCTTTCCCCCCACCTTCCTAAACAGAGGTTAGGATGTCAGGTTTGTATATCTAACTTGTGAGAAAGGTTAAGATTGGTTTAGCTGGAATTCTACTGCCACTCTGGAGTGGAATTTAAAGTGTGGATTCACCATCTTTTTGTACTAAAAAAAAATTTGAAAAGCAAATTAGATAAATTCTATTACAAATATTTAAAATTAGAAGTTACATAGAACAAACAATCTCTAATGTACTAAAAGGAAGTCACAATTGTTTCACTAATCGATGTTTTCTATTGCTTGCTGGGGAGCTAAATTATGAGGGACAAACATCCAGCCTTTCTGTTAGTGACTCCAGAGAAGGAAAACTTGAAAAATTACATGGCTTTTCTGAAAGTTTAGCTTTTTTTTTTGGTTACCAAATCTAAAACGGATCTTCTACCAAATTAGTGATCAGCTTGCTACAAAACATGGTATTTAATCACTCCTGCTTTTACTTAATTTGCAGTAACTCATACTCTACTGTTTGTTTCAAAAGGATTATATCCCATTGTTACATTTAAATTGCTCTCAAAAGCACAGACATCTCTAGAAGAGACAAGTAAAGACATCAACTGAAAGTCAGTTGGAATTACACGTAGAGTTAGTAGTCTAGTTGGCAGTTTGATATATAGATTAGTAATAATAATTCTACTTTATTCAAAATATCCTTCATGATAACTTACATTTTCTATTGTGTATTTCCAAAGCTTGTCTCAAGTCTACAGTGGCTCTTCCTAATAAAGCATCTGCTTTTAAAGTGTGATGGCTCCACACTCTAAATTCCAGCGTAGTCTGTGGAGTCACATTCCTGCATATAAAATACATTTAAAAAAAAATATACACAGATTTTAAAGAATTCGTTCTTGTTATTAGGAGTATTTGAACTTAATTCACTTTCTCATTGTATTTCTTGATACTAATGAACTGAAATTAGCTTTTGTATTGCAAGGGGAAATTTTTAACTAAGAACTGCAAACACTATGATATTTACACTTAGGATCAAACTTAAAGTGCATTACTATGATAGCATAAGGAATTTGAGAAGTATCAGAATAACCTACACTAAGCTCAGATCTCAGTTATATAAAACATACCTTTATTTATGAAAGGCATATTTTTCCTATTCCTCCATAGTTCTAGCTAAAAACTTACATTATTAAAAGTAGAAAAAAAGGAGGGAAGTATATTTGTCTGTCACTAAAAAGTACTAAATATTTTTAAAAAGGGAAAAAGCATCTACTTGCAAGCAAGAAGAACTCACTTAACAGGTGTCAGCTTGCCATGAAAGTGTTGATAAACGTTTTTTGTGAATCCACAAATATATATAAAACCATAAGGCATACTCACAGATATCAGAGGGGAAAAATCAAATGATGAAGCTAAAGCAAAAACTGGAGGGAAGCAGAAAGATAAAGGACCCAATTGCAGTGATATGATAACCTTTGGCATTGACCTCTCCCCTGCTCAAGCTATGCTAGGTTCTGGAGAGTAAGTTTTGTAGTATAGGGTCTCGTACTGCAAGGATGCTCTTGGCTGTGAAAAATGGGAGCAGAAGTACTTTACTGCAAAAAGTCAAAGAGCACATATCCATCAGTATTGACCTAATATATACAGAAAGTTGTTAGTAATAAAAACAACCACCACTCTCCCTAACAACAGGACTAGCTCTCCAGTCACTTGAACATGTTGGACAACGTGGATCATTTTTGATGAAACATGAGCAAATATATTTTTGCATTTTGAATAGGCTGCCTTCTAATGGAAGTCTTAAAGACCAGCTCAACAAAGTAAAGATCCCCAACACCTACACACGGAAAATATACTGCTGATCCATGGATGTGAGGGAATATGGTAAGCCAGAGTGTTCACTTAACCTCAAACACCATTCCAATAGCCAGAGGAAGAGGGGGCCAGAATACCTTAAATATATATATATATAAGGTAAGATCCTGAGTAAGCAACATTCATTATGAAATGAGTCTGGCTTTACTACGCATTGCAAATTACCTCATTTCTACCAAATCACCAAATCCTGCCAAATCAAACCTGACTCCTCAAGAAAAACTCAGGTCTCTGTGAATATACTGATAGCTCTGTACTTGTTCTAGTTCTTGATCCTGGAAATCATCATCAGGTCCAAGACTAAGTTATTCTTTTTTGTGATATTGCAAAAGGCTAATAAGTTCACTAAACCTGAAATACTGAGAAATGCAGCACAGGAATATCCTACTCGCTTCAGCCCAGGTCTGGAGTAAGTAAGTGTTCCCAAAGAGAGAGTTCCCCAAAGCTGGGTACATTGTACCACTCCCTACTCACCAGCACTGTTAGTTAAAGGAATCTAGCATGGTTCCTGCTACTAACACACAGACATGCTCTTGCACACAGAGTGCTGCTGTGAAATGTACTGGCCCAGGCCCAATGCCACTTGATAGGAGCTATGCTGTTTCCAGACCCAAGTCCGAACCAGCACAATCTGGCTTGTGAATAAAGCATTCTAGCCAAGTGCCAGGTCTTCATGGAGTTATATTCAGGTATATCTATACCACTAGCACAGTTAAACCAAACTAAACCACAAGAAGATTAAAAAGGATATATTAGGATAAATTGCATGGTCACTTTGCAGTTTTTGTGTGCATATCCCTTCATTGGGAAATTCAAAGGAAGAAATTACCTTCCTCATAACTGTTACTTATCCAGCTGAGATTTTTTTCCTTTTAAAGTTGAGAATGACATGGTTACAATTAGTAAGTCTTTCTAGCAATGTGTGCTAACACAGTGCTAACAAATATCAAGACTATACCATGTACAGCCACCACATGCAAGTAACACACTCTGTACAAAAAATGTTCTCATAACATTGTAAGGATTGAGAAAAAAAACATTTGAGATAAATACCAACTTATGTCTGCATTTAGACATCAAGAGCCAGAGCAAACTATGTAGGTAGCCAAGCTTAGTAAATATTTGCCTGCAATGTCTGTCTAACAAATAGTATCAAACAATCAAAAAATCTACTTACACTGTCAGCTGCTCATCCCATTTGGGATTTGAAGAACTACTTGATTTTGCTGTTTTCTTAATTTCTCCATCTGCAGTTAATTCCGTGTAGAAAGTTGTTCCAAACCAATTCTTTTTCCGCTTCAGTTTGGCACTAGAAACTAATAAAATACATTTCTTTATCTATAACAGCACACTGTTGCTGAAAAACAGAAAGTATACTGCCTACACATTGTATGAAGTACATTGCATGGCAGTGTTATTCCTCATCTTCTCTACTTCTGTTGAATAGAAAGAAATCTATGCAAAAATGGTAGTTATTTTCAAAAACTACTTTGTCAGATAGTTGAAACCAAGTGTCACATATTCTTTTCCTCACTTTCTGGCAGGACTGGTTGGAGAGATAGCACAACTATTTTAGGGATAAACACTGAAAATAACATTGTTCTTCCTATTCTTCCCTTAACTGAAAAATGCATAATACATCTGAAAGATTATCAGACAGACTTTATTTTTTACTTATATATTGTTACAAAGTCGATGCATTTCACACCTATTTCAAAATGTCCCTGTATAGCAAAGCCTGTATACAGAGCTTCATTTCCTTGCCTGTATTATTGTGTGGTTGACCTGTGGTTTTATACATCAGTTTGTTAGAAGTAAGAAATCAGCTCTCAGATTTCCCCTATTTAAACAACTTGGCAGATGAACTCGAAGGTTTCAGGTAAATATTCAACAATTAGAGAACACCACTTAACCAAAGAAGCTATTTTTCACCTCGAAATCACTGGTGAGTTCCTCTGTGCTCCTGAACATAAATCTGTTCTCCCTCTCCCTTGCCCAGCTGAGGAAGTCACTATAAAACCAACAGCAGCCTAACTGCCAAGATTTTAAATTCTATTTCAGGCAGATGTCATCTTCAAAACACCACAAGAATGGACTCTCAGCTGTACTTACCTGCTGGTTATGCCTTCCCTCTAATTCCTCCCATGCTTCAGTGTGATTCTTGCTTCTTCCACTTGCAAACTAAAGCAAGGCTAAGTATTTTCAGCCACTTGGAAATAATTCTTTCCTGTTCCTTTCCTTTATGGTACTTACTAATTCAACAATACGTGGAAGTTTTCTAAACTGTCTGAAAGGGAGACATGTTTCCGCATTACAGTTTTCTGAGACATATACATTAGTTACAGAAAAGTTAGTGGGATGCAACCATCCAAGACTCTAAGGGCATTAGCCATGGACTTTTACTTAGTTTCAAATAAAAGGTGGAAACTTAACTCCTTCACATTTGAAAGTCCACGCTAAGTAATGCATCACGGGTCATAAAAGGGAACAGCAGCCCTGATAATGATGAAAGCTTGAATGTAGAAAACTAAAAACATAATTCCACACATGGGTCATATCTTTTCATCTGAAATCATTACATATTTTAAGCTTTGACAACCTCTACTTCTCCCACATTTTTCCTCCATAATTTGCTTTCTAAAAGAAAATACAACATTTATTAAAACACAGCTATTTAGTAATGATGTTCAAGCTTCCTTTTCATTTCCCCTCTTGCATCTGATTATGTTTTAAATTAATAATTTTGAGTCCCCAAACACAGAAGGAGACCATTATCATTTTCTGGTTAGGACRTCTTTTAAAAAAACTATGAATAAGTAATAATACTAGCAGAACTTCCAAAAGAACTAACAAGACAAGATTTCACCAAAAATATTTAAACAAATACTAATGGCAAAGCATGCCTACAACATGCTGCATCCGTCCAAAGTCAAACAAGTCACCACTCCATATGAATTTCCTTGTCTGCAAAATGAGTCTATGATACTTGCTGCCTTTATAGAAGTGCTTTTCAAGTATAGTTCTTGAAATAGTAAGTCTAGATTCTACAGCAGCATAAACAAAACTGTGCATAAAAATGCAGTGTAGGTCAGCAATACTGCAGTCCCACACTCCTCTGTCTCCCACTCTTTTCCCTGTACTGCCACTGGCATTCCTGTGATCTTGCAATAAAGACTGGCTAGAGAACTAAACCTTCAGAAAACTAATCCTAAATGTTGTAAAGGGTTCTTCCCATTTGATCCCTGACCCAGGTCTCTTGAAGTCAAAAGAAGTCCCAATGCCAGAAAAACACAAGAGTATTCACATAAGGAGCAGGTTAGCAGAGGATACAAAATTACCATCTCTGTACACACAGATCTGAATTTAAAGGGTCATTTGTGTAAATCAGTTTGTTACAGTCATATATATACATTTAATCGACTGGTGGCTCCATCTCTGCTGTTAGTTATTGCCAGTTTTGATGATTCACCACATTACTGAGTTATGTGATCCTTACATAAGGTTAATCAGTTTTAAAGTTCCTTCCTTATCTAATTTCATAAAATATCCATTTGGGGAACTCTTCAACAATGTATTTTTTCTCAGATAACCTGGCCATCTTTGGATCATCCAGCAAGATGCATCTTTCTTTAGATGCAGCCTTTATTAAGACATGGTATCTTACTCATGTTTTTTTCCAAATTTTGTTCACGACAGCCTTAATATATTCTTGGCCATACATCCGTTTTTACTTCAGGGTTCCCAGATTTCTCAAAATCCCTGGAAAGTTTAAGTTAATTATCCAATGGTAAAACAATACTTATATACATACATACATATATATTTGTGGTAGATGTATTTATGCACAGTATCTTAACTATATGCTGGTAACATTTTCACTCTTAATTGCTGTAACACTGTCACAATTAGCTATCAAATTTTTTTACCTACATGCACTTTGCTTATCTTCAGACTACAAGGAAGCCTAAGTTCTGCTCTGCCATCGCACAGAAAGAGCAGATAAGGCTGACGCCAATTGTCACACCTTTGACCAGTTCTTGTCCACAAGTAGCAAAATG
The DNA here is from genome assembly GCA_018881555.1 of Amblyornis subalaris. Lineage (NCBI taxonomy): Eukaryota > Metazoa > Chordata > Aves > Passeriformes > Ptilonorhynchidae > Amblyornis > Amblyornis subalaris. Next base: position 1,078,471 of record JACAXG010000146.1, on the reverse strand, counting down.
CATAATCTACTTGGCCTGCTCAACATCTATTGCAAAAGTGTCCCCAGCACAATCAGAAGTTTCCAGGACTGCTTGTACCCTACTGTGTTTCCCTTCCAGCAAATACTGGGATGGCTGAATTCTGCCTCGAACTACGAGAACTATAGAAGAAAAAAAAGTAAACAGTCACAAGAGACAACATAGTCAATTCCAACCGGGTAGAAGGAAAAACATTCACAGTGATGTGGCTTATCACCAGGAAAGCTGGTAGTCTACAGCCTCCGACATACTGAAAATGCAACATGACAATATCATGAGCAACCTGATCCAACTTCAAAGCTAGCCCAGCCTTCATCAGAAGAGTCAACTAGGAAATCACCAAAGGTCCCTTCCAACCTAAATTATTCCATATGTCTGTGTAATTCAACCTGCAGCCCTAAGGATATTGTATTCAACAAATACTTACCTGATATGTGAAAAAAGACCTTAATCTTTTGAAGGACTAGCAAATTTTGTGATCTCCTCCAGTTCTCCACCTTCATTACAACATTGTATCCATTTTCAGCTTGGGATTTGCTACAACCACCCATCTTTTTTGTAGAATTTCAGTAATATGTGTTCCCTCTTCAGAATACTTGTCATCAATCACTTGTTCCCAAGGAAAATTCCTTACAATTCTTCCTACTGTTGTACAAAATCTTTTATTTTGAAGAGATATTGAGTCCTGTCATCCAACTCACTGTATAATCTCTAACTAGCTTCAAATTATCTCCATGTATTATAGTCACATTATTAACTGTAACATTCATATTATTAATCAAAATATTACCTATACTATACTAGTTCATTTTTACACTTACTTCCAGGACTGCTTCAGCAGAATAGGTATATTTTCCTGTAAAAATCACTATGACACAACTCACTACTTGCCTGTTACTTGCATCTGTAATCTTCCATTACGGTTGTTACTTGCATCAGATCTTGGTGAGGCTGTGGCCATGTCAGAGGTTTAGGCTTTAGCCTGAAAAAAGCAAACAGGTAGCTTATTAAAAAGTACTTATCTCTGTATGTTAGTTACAGCTATTAAATAAAATGTCCAACTAATCAAGAAGTTACCAAATGTTTTTGAGGTATGGCAGAACACATTATTTCGTAACAGCAGTTAAAAAAAGAAATCACTTTGGAAATTTGTCCCACGTTACACCTCTAAGGATGCCAAGACACTTCAGTAACATATATATTTACATAGTTTAGAACAACTGTGTAAGGCAAGAATAGAAATTCAGCTGTGATATATCAATATTCCTCTCGCTAGAAGATATGCTTATGGTCTGATTTCAGATGAGCTGAGCACCAACAACTTCAAAACATCTGAAACATTTATATGCTTGAAAAGCATGCTGTCACCAGAACAATGTACTCAAGCAGTAACAAGAGCGATTCAGATGAGAAACACTTGCATTCTATCCCCAGATTTGCCATCAGCTTTCTGCCCCACTGTTGTCCACCCACAAATCACTTTCCTCATCTACTGAGACAGTAAGCACTTTACACGGGCTACCCCACCTCATCACTCAGCAACTAAAACAGTGTGTGTCACATCCAGCTGGGCATCCCAGCACTTACACGTCAGTCTCAGTGATGCTGTGTGCAGACAGCATCACTTCCGTCCTCCTGAATTACTATACCTGAAATACTTCTAGAAGTAAAATATTCTGTTTCTATCAGACAACTACTTTTCATGAGAAAAGAATATATACACATAAAATAGACTTTCCATGATCTGGATGAACTTCCACATAATTTGCTTCTGTGAACACAACTGGTTTCAATAAAAATATGGGAACAGTTGTCACCAAAACTTTTTGATCATGCACCTCTGTAAGTAAAATTTTGAGTACGTACTCCCAAAATGTGTGTATTTATTAATAAATTATATATATGTACCACTGTAGTAATACATTCTGTATATGATACAACATATAAAAGCAGAAATTAAAAACTATTAGATAAAGATGAAATAAACAGTATTTTAAAAGATTTTTAAAGGTAAAAAAACCTTTTGCTCTTACTAAAAAAATATTTTATTTTTTGTGAGAGCTATGTGATTGAATATGCTTCGGCATTTTTTAAAATGTTGACTTAACACTTCATAATATAATGATTTGAAGGCCTAGTTTTAAATTCAGTTTATTGGCTGTCATAGCTGGAAAACACAATTTACAAAGATATGTACAACCAAATCAAAGCACATCACTGGCTACACCTTCTAAAGCATGACACTCATTTTGTATCCCCATCTACTAATTATACAAAGGTTTTTCTTGAAATTTGGCCAGTAAATTTCCATCTCCCTTGATATCAGTCATTTGTTATTGCACACCAATGGAAGGTGTTGGATTTTTATATTTTTAACAAATTTTCAGATTCTGAAACTCTTAATTGGGAGGTCTTTTACRCAGATGAGCAAATTCTGCTTCCAAGTTTAAGTGTACAAATATGGAAGGTTTTATAGATGATACACATCTTTTCTGGCAACAAAAATCACACAATGATACAAACATTTCCAAACATCCATTTTCAAAAGCTCTCACCACAGCATCAATTTATTTCAAAAAGCAGTCAATTTCTTCCTTATTAAAACACCACCTTCACCTTCAAGGGAAGGTGTCTCGTGTGTCTTCATTTTTTTGAAAATAACTGTTAGTCAGCATACTGCTGTTATCACCAAACAGGTCAGGAAATTCCTAACACTTGTCTTTTTGTGAGGTAAAACATGTAATTAATCTTCAAGTTTACAACTCTTCTAAGCACTTTGCCATGATAACCAGCGAACCCCTGCATCGTACAAAAGATCTTCCTGGTCACACCCAGTGTCATTACAGATTATTTTAAATACTCTACTACTTAAAGGTTTTGTTTTCATAAAATGAAGCACAGTAATGACATCCTGCAGCACTTTGTGCACTTATAGCTCCAACTTCCTTGTTGCTTGCCCTATGCATGATGAAGTGAATGAATTCTGCATGTGGTGCTCACCTTGTAACCCTACCCTGGAACCTTTTTACTTTGGTCAAATCAGACTCCATCTGTGCTTACATTTGTACAGTTTTTCCATTTAAAAAAAAATCCTGTTATTAAAGAAGATGCAGTTTAGAATTCACTGTTAAGAATGTATCTTGTCTGGTACACCTTTCCCTATTGACTTAGTTCTTTGTGAATTTCATTATGGACAGAGAATCTAGCAATTACCATAAGTCAAGCCACACCACAAACATCTATACTTTCATCCAACTCTCTGTACAGCAAGCCTCTCCCACTGTGTAATTTTTTCTACTGTTTGTTTCTTCAGAACTCTGGCAATGTTTTCCAGACATCTTCTAACAAAGGAATGTGTCTTTGTTTGTCACCACATTGTTTTCCATGTCTTATTTCAGACGTATTTACTGCAGCAGGAAGATCAAGAGTTTCCCCAACAGTATGTGGCTTCTATGTCTTCTGCTACTGAAAAATCTCAAAAGAAGCTTCTAGTGATCTATCACTAAGTTTAGTGAAAACTTGTAAAGTCCTGGATTGAGTATAACATGACTTTAACACTGCTGAAAAAAGTTGTAGATGTTTGTCTTCACGTTCTGGGTTTTCAAATGCCTTGCTAATTGTGATGGCTTCACACTATCATTACATGATACCTCAAGATACAACGTTCATCATTTCCAGTAGCGGATGTACATCCGTATTTGAAATACCCTTCTTGATAAACAAAATTGTTTGGGTCGACTTCTTGTCAGATCTAATTGCCAATCGTTTTATCTCATAATACATCTGATCAAAAGCAGATACTAAGAGTAGGAGAAGCATCAGCCACGTTCTTATTATTCACATTATCAGAATTATCTTCAATCTGTGGTCTCTTTGCAGGAATTTTTTTAAGCCACTTGCCCGTTTTGTAAGGGTTTGTTTAGTAAAAACTAAATATTATAATCCATAAATCCACCTAACTGGGCAGGAGTAAACTGCACCCATTACGATACACTGGAAGTGAATGAAAAAATGAAGTTGCTACTGTGACCCCATCATACTGTGGAGTACTGTATTTGTCTTCAGGACACCTCACAAACCAAATGTGACAGAGGACCATCTGACACACAGATCACAGAGGGTGCCAGTGTCAATATGGATACTAAATAAAGCTTAATTTCTTTCTTATTTTTCAGGTAAGATTTAAGTCCTAGATTTTCTTTCCACATTTCACTGGATGGTCTTGCACACCTGACTTTGGAGGCCACTGATATGGAAAACATCATAAAAGCAACACAAGCAAACAATGCTGAGAAAAATAAACTCGAATTCTTCACAAAAAAACAAGATTTGCAATCTAGTTCTAAACATACACTAAAAAATTAGTTTAGGCATACTTTTGTAATTGACAAATTATGATTGTTTATATGGGTTTCTCTCCTCCAGCTGTTCAACCTGCACAGATCTAAAATGCTAGGGGATTTTAGGTTTTTATTTGGTTAGTTGGGGTTTTTTTAACTTTACATCAAGGATGCACAAAGCAAAATAAATACAGAAATAAATAAATAATTAGTGTCAAGAGTCCTCAGGTAGACAGTTCATTGCATAACCTCCTCAGAATTCAGGTTTCAGGTGCTGATCTATCTGCAAGCAATATCACCTGCCCTAACCTGAGTTTCTGGCTCTACTACCTACTAAGCTGCTAACTGCATTTGGCAAACACATTTGCCAATCTTCTGATAACAGGGAAGTGAGAATTCAACACACTTAGCTTTGCATCTTTCCCCTTGAAGAAAAAAATGACCATGATGCCTGGGAGAAATTATTGCAATGTGAGGGAGATCTCAACAGCTGATCGAGATGAAACAAAGCTAGGCTTGGGGAYTGGCTGAGGGGCTATATGTAACTATATGACTGCAACCCACAACAATTCCCTGATGTTCAGTTCTGCCCCTGTTAAATGAACATCCTTCTATAATAGAAATTATATTATATTCTTGCCAATATGGTACACTAAGGAGCATTTACACAACCATGATTACAGTTCCACATTTTCAGTATGTTGTAAACAAAATACTGACATGCACATCAAATACTATTTAAAAAAACAAAGTACAATATATGGAAGTTCAAAAAAAGCATTTAAACTTTTTTAAATAAACATAGGTTTTTATCAACAATACATGAAGAAAGTTTCATGTCACAGTTTATATTCAAAAGAGCTTTACTGAACAGAGCAAATTAATTGTACTGACTGATTCTGTTTTCATCATCTTCCAAAGATTCTAACACTACAGCCCACTCATCCTTGCTTAACTGATTAGAAATCAAGAACTGGTTAGGAATTAAGGGGAAAGAAAACATTAAATTCTGAGTCGAAATAAGAAAACTCATCAACAGTTCTTTCTAGAAACTTCTTTTTCAAGGATATGTCAAAAAATTATTGAAGGCTTTAGTCATCAATTATTTCATCACTAACTATGCAAACTCAGCTACTGACATTTTCAAATTAACAGGTTATTGCCTAACCACATCAGATGCAGGTTGGTTCTTCTGGGAGACAGCCTGCTCACATGATGATGTTTGTCATTTTCATTCAAGATCCAAAAAGCTACTCTTACGTTAATATTTTAAAAAACCAAACCAGAGAGTCTTCACTGCCTGATGCACACTTGGGTCACACTCACTTCCAGTCAAACATGTTTTATTCCAGGTAAACAAAGCCTTCAGAAAGAAAAGTTACCCCAGTTAAATTGTACAAGATTTTATCTAGAGCTTCAAACACCTATTACTCCCTAAAAGTTGGTCGGAATGGATGACAAATGCTGCTGCACAACCAAAAAAGAAAAGCATAATACAAAACTTAGCCCCTCAACCTTTGACAGGAAAATTACTGATGCAGACATGGCAGGGGGCAGGGGTGAGGTGGGACATGGGACAAGACCTCTATCACATGAACTGTTTGCAGTGATAAAAACATTTGTATTGCTGACATTGCGTAAGATACTCTTACTGATTGTCATATTCAAGAACGGACAGGACATGAAAAGCTCTGATGGGAGAACAGGCCATGAAAGAGCAGTCCAAAATTAATAAAGACTGGAAGTAAATAGTGTTGACATAAATGTTTCCAAAAATCTCAAGTTTCTGGGGGGCAAGGCTGCTGCAGAGAGACCACACTTATACTGAATGAAACTAAGTAAGGATGATAAAGAAATCACATGAACAAAAGAATTGACAGACTTGCACAAGTAAAACCCTTTATAAGCTGAGAAAGATTTGTAAAAGTTCTACTAGAAATTCTTCCAATACTGAAAATCTGAAAGCTTCAAGGACTAGCAACCTTCCATCTTTATGAGCCAGAAGAAATTTTATCTGCATGACCAAAAATAAACAAAATTTCAACCAAACACCTTGTCTGGTCTTGGTGAAGGAATAGATGGGATGACAATTATAGTAAATGAAGTGAAAATATTCATTAGGACTGAGAAGTTTACACAATCAGGGGTAATGTCAAAAGCAAAATACCTGTACTTTCTTAATCTAATTTGCAAGAAAGTCTACATGAGAAAGAAAAACAGGTAGTGAAGAAGCACTGAAAGATAAGGATTTTTTTAACTAAACAATTTTAAGCGTTATATTTCAAATAATGCAAGCCCCTACCACTAATGGACAAGAGAACACTATATCCTAGGGGCACTATTGATTGTTTTCTTGCATCATGGACAAACTTTTCTTTCCCTCATCCCTAAATCCCTTTTTCTTGCTTCTCAAAATAAATGCCGAGTTTGGCTCCTGAATATGTTGATTAAGGGTTAAAATCTTTGAGGCTGTCTCTACATAATCTTAAAAAGAGGATTACATACAGCAATGTAAGAGTCACCATTCTGGTAGTTATAATCTTCCTGAAAATCAGGGGATTAATCCTGACAGGGCTACAATCACCACACATTCCCAAATATGAACTTGCTACACCCCTTTATTCAAGTTCTAGGTTAAACTTCATTGGTCTAAAGGATGTGAAGCTTTACTTTCAGAACTGTTTCATCAATACATACAAATACCATCCCCCACCTCAAAATTCCTGGACAACAAAAATTCATAGGGAGAATGAATTTTCTTTCTTTATGGGAGAGCCCCATAAAGACTGTAGTTATCACAACACTTCTGTCTAAACCATCCTCATCATACATAACTGTTACATGAACTGGAAGAGAACAACCTAGTTATTAACTTCTATAGCTGATATTTCAATACTACTTCAGTTATTTACATTATTTTGTGTAACTACAGATCAATTAGGACAAAATAAGACCCAAGCAAAACCATGGAATGGACAACATAGTAGTCGATTTAAAAATTCAAGGATCATTTCCTAATTCATGTGAATCAACAGTTTGAAGGAAGTCAGTCTTGTTAACAACAACAATATTTATAAAATTTAATTTAGAGAAGAATATTGTCTAAATCTCAAAATGCTATTAAAACATCAGAAATAAAAGGTAACAATAGTGAATATTCCATTGGTTTATTTTTCAGTCATTAGTAGAATAATTATTTATTCATGGAATTTAAGCAGTTACATTTTAAATTGGACTAGTCATTTGGTAATGAGTGCACCTGGTGGAGGTATTTCTTGTGAAGCTGAAAGTTATGAAGTATCACTGGAGCAGCAAACACATATTTATAAATTGCCTGATGCTGTGAACCAGCAATTGAGGAAATATTTCATGAAGAACCAAGGCATTCAGCTGTAAAAGAGTAAAACAACCAAGAGAGAAAACCCCTTCCTTACTCATATGATATCACAAGAGTCAAGCTAGGAGTAAATCAAACAAAAAACAAAACCAAAAAAGTACCAAGACAGTATGGTCTAATCTAAACGTGATATCATTTCACAAAACAGGGAAAATCCTATCACACAAAATAGTTAAAATATAGTGAGAATGCTAAATTGCAGGAACAAGCAGTTACACAGCATGGCTTTTCAATTTAACTTTGACTGAGATCTGCAAATCAGGAAAGCATCAATGGAATATTTATCCAAGCAGCACAGTCTACCCCTCACAACTACCTATAGAAGGTCAAGTAGACCATCTCTAATTTTTCTATTTCTGCTTTTTCCATCACTTAGTAACACCCATTTTTGGTTTTGTCTTGTACTTTAATTCATTAGTGTAAAAAGGTCAATTAATTTTTTTAATTTTTAAATGTTTTGGACAAAGGAACAGTGATTTCAGGAGGCTGTAGGGGTTAGAACCTCTGTACTGTAGCTTTTCTGATCTTCTGAGCAGGAGGTGTGGTAAGGAAAGAGTCTTGGAAGCTACCCATGGTGGAGCATGCAGTATAGGATGACAAAGCAACTGTGTGTGAGCATCTTTCAGGAAAAGACAGTTGTTCTGCTAGGTTGGGGAGCATAGGAAATCATCCACACTTCTAGTCCTGCCTCCAGGCCCTCTTTTTCCACAGAGGGAACAATGCTGGGACAGGAGTAAGGGAGTTATGACACTGAGGAAAATCAAAGACTATCGGGTTGGAAGCAAGTTTCTTGATATAAAAATAAGAACAAAGAAAAAAACAGAAAAAAACCCATTTTTCTTATGTCAGATGCAAGCAAGTTTCTTAACGGACTTCTTCCCATTCAGACTTTCAAAGTCCAGAATTTTTATTCAATACAATCCTGACTGGAAAGTCTATTTCACTATTTATCAACAGTAAAAATGGTGATGACTTTGTTATAGCAAATTGAATATATGTCCAATTAACTGGGGCTTTAAAACAAAATAAAACTGTATTCCTTTCAGAGAGAACCAGTAACTCTATTATCATCAAAAAAATGGAAGGGTTTTTCCCTTTGCTATTGGGAAACTTTCATCTCAGTAATTGGATACGCACAAATAGAAACCAAATCTGAAACAGATCTGGAGAATCTGTAGACTCAAAAATGTGCTGGCCTTTACTAAAATAAGCAGGATAGTAGAGTCATTTCTACAACTCACCTTGCCCATTGCAACACAAAAAAAAGAAATCTCCGACTTGGCACTCCCTAAATGGATAGCTTTGATCATCAAAAGCTAAAATTACAGTAATGTTTATACATAGGCAAATAGAGAACTTAAAGTTTTATTCCCCTGAATGCCACAAACTTGCTTGCTACTTTATGAAGCAATGGAAAGACTATGCTTACCAATAAGAGATGTCTTCCACGAATACCAGTACGGCCATCTGAAAACCACTGAACTTTCATGCTGAAGACAAAATTAATTTATTGTTCTTCACAAAAAATTCACCTGCCCTCTCCTGTTTTACATGTCCTCTTCCTTTATAAGATCTACTATTATAGGCCAATTCAAAATGTCTGTGGTTCCATTCTCTTTTCTGAACAAATACAGGGTAACCAGGAATATACAGTGAAGCCCAATATAAATTTTGGGTTAGGTATGATGGACTAGGGATATAGACAAGAGACATCATGTAGGCCAAGGTATTAGCTTTTATTAACCAGCAATTAACTGGTTATATGATGGGGGAAAAACAACAAACAATGCTACTCCCGTGAACATAAGCTTCCAGTAAGAAGCTATATTCATGGACATCTTATATATTTAATCAAAATATTTGCTGATTTGATTCCTTTCAATAGAATGCCAGAATTTAAAATACTCATAAAGGTAGCAAAATGGTACCTTGACATGCTTCAGCCACTTTGAAGACTTCCTTCACATATGCACTCTGTTACACTCACTCTTAAGGAGCCAAACCATTTGCACATAAAAACAAACTTTAAGAAGAGGAAAATATTGTCTAGCTATACTATTATTTTAATTATTTCACAATACACATCTGTCTAGCTGGCAAGGACTTTAAAAAAGGTTAGATATAGTTCTAAATGAACATATCATAACAGTTAAGCAGACAATAAGTCCCACTTAAAATTACTAAAAGTTGCAAAAACATTAAAGACTTTTTTTTTAATGTCAAATAAAAGCCTTGATATTTTTTAGTTAATTGAAATTAAGTAAATGAATAGAACAAGAACTATGGAGTAACGACACACCATTAAGCATACGTGGTTTTTTGTCTCTCTTATACTGAAAGAAATGGTTCAGAGGTAAACCCCAGTAAGTAGTGCTCCATGTGTGACTCCTGTTAGATATATGCAAGAAAAGCGAAGTCCAAGTTACACAAACAGCTCTAACCTTTGTTTTCTAATCTGGATGCCATACACTGAAATTCTAGGATTCTTTCAATTTAACTTAATAGATCTGTTTACACGACACTGAAATGTTGCTTTTTTTTTTCACAGTCTAAACCAAGTTCCATGTCTTCCGGTACTCTGCTTTTGCCCCAAGCAGCCAATTCCCAAACATACTTTTTTATCTGCATGAATTTAAACACTTCCTGTTTTTAAAGCCCCTATTTTTTATTGTTTTCACCTTTACCACCTTTAAATTTCAGTCTTATGTGTATTTTTCTCTTTGTATTTTATACCTATATAATTTAAAATTTTTCTGGGAAATATTTTAATTATCAAACACAGAAGAACACATGAAAGCCATATGTTACAAAATAAAAAATATTTAAGAATGGAACCATGTAACATGTACGCTTACCATCAGGTTTACTAACTATGTCTTAAAATTACGCATGAAATTAAAGAACCTGCAACATCATAAATCCTAACTTCTGCGACAGTATGCTCAATGAAGGAAATATTATTAACTTTCAGAATCCCTGTAAAAACAATTTAAGCAACAGTCCTATGCTCAAACTGAAGGCAAAAGATGGCACAAAATGTATTCAGAATCATAAAGCATAGAATAAGTTAAATAATTAGCCAGTACATTTGTAAGATGCAGTGAGTAGTACTGAACAGTCTCCTTACCTATAAAGTATCATTTGTAAAAGTATCATAAATAGTAGCTTAAGTCATTGCTTAATAGCTTAGAAAATATTGGAAGTGGAAATCAGTTTTTCACTGATCTTTTAAAATAATAATTCTAAGAGCACTCATTTTACTTCTCATCGCACAATGGAAACACACGATTGACAGTACTTTTAGGACAGGATTGTAGTAAAGACCACCATTTGCTGAGCAACAAATTATTTTCTGTGGTACCTACTGCTAAGCTTGAGTCAGACAAATACTGACAGACTGAAATGCAGGTCTCTACCTTAAAAAAAAAATCTAAGACAGTTCATTAAAATTAAAAAGTAACAACTTGAAACTCTTTAAGAGAATTGTTTGCTACTTATGAAGATCATAAGATTCCTTCAGATCCCTTTAGTACTTACTTCTTACTAATAGTTTCTCCAATTCCTCAGAGATTGATGAGTTCAAAAAATATGTATGTTAAAAAAATAACTATTCCATCAGACACATAAATATTACCTATACAAATTACCAACAAACAGATCTGGAAAACTTGAAAGGACAGTAATATGTACTCCTCAAAACATTTTTAACTGTAGGACATATTCTATGCTTATAGTGAATATTGGCAACTTCTTTTTAAGTCAAAGCAGAGGTGCTTCAGTGCCTTAATCATCTTGATGGCCCTTCATTAAATTCTCTCCAGCACATCCATGTCTCTCTTGTGCTGAGAAGCCCAGCACTTGGCACGGCACTCCAGGTGTGGCCTCATCACCAGTGCTGAATAAAGGGGAAGGATCACCTCTCTCAACCTGATGGTGATTCTTTACCTAATGAAGCCCAGGACACTAGTCACCATCTTTGCCCCCATGGCATATCGCTACCTCATATTCAACTTCATGTCCACCAGGACCTCTACATCATTTTCTGCCAGCAGAATGTTTTGCTTCTCCTGTTAAAACTCCAAAGTAGTACCAAAACCATCTTCAACTGACAATATCCCTCACTCCTTTACCTAAGAATACTTTACAAGCATTCCTCAAAAAACAAGAATTACTTTAGGATGAAAGGACTGGAAAAGGACCCAAATTTGTTAATCAGTACTCCAACAAAAAAAAAAAAAAAAGAAGAAAGCTATGAGAATATCTTCATACATTCTGTTTTCATTAACATACTTTTGGGAGTGAATATTCCAACCAGCCAAAACAGTAAGGGATATAGAAGCATTTAATTTCTCATCGTTTTGCCAAGCTCACAGCACATACTGGTGGGTATAGATATAGCAGTGGCTTCCTTAGGATCTGCTTTGACATTAGTAGAATTTCAGCTTCAGCACTCTCCTCCTCCAAGGTTTATAAGGCTTTGTCAATAAGACAAGGCATTAGTTCTTCCTGGCAGTTAAAACAGCTTCTCCAGAGATACTTCAACATCCCTGATACACCACAAATATTTTGTTACTAAGTTCCAAGTTGCCAACCCTACAGCAGACCTACAGAGAACTCAACTGGAAAGTCAACTGTAACTTTTCTTAAATCAAGGAATCTTAAATGAGATGGAAGAGACCCACGAGGATCACCTCATCCAACTCCTGACTCCACACAGTGCAACATAAAAGTTAAACAATGTATTTAAAGACCACAGTCTGAATGCTTCCTGAACTGGACCATTGGTCAGTTCCCAGGGCTATGGTATCATTGGTATTAGTGAGACTTGGTGGAATGAATCCCGTGGCTGGAGCACCGCGATGGAGGGCTACAGGCTGTGCAGGAGGAATAGGCTGAGCAGGCAAGGTGGAGGAATTGCACTGTGTGTGAGGGAGAGTTTGATTGCACAGCCTTTACAGTTAGTGATGATGTGACTGAGAGCCCCTGAGTGAGGATTAGGGGGATGGAAAAAAAGGAGATGTTGCAGTGGGTGTCTGCTACTGATACTCTAGCCAGGATATAATCACTGATGACTTATTCTATAGGTAATTTAGGGGAAATCTCTGAATTTGTAGCCCTTGCCTTTATGAGAGATTTCAATTAATATCAACCGGGAGGACCACACCACTGTGATGAGCATGTCTTGGACATTCTTGAAGTCTGTAGGAGACAGTTTCTTGTCACAGGTACTCACTGAGCCAACTAGAAAAGATGCCCTCCTAAACTTGCTATTTGTGAATAGAGAAGGACTCATGGGGGATGTGATGGCAGGTGGCTGTCTTGGCTAACACGACCATGAAAGAATCCTGTTTAATTTCATATCCTTCTATGATAAAGCCACTGACCTCCTAGATGAAGGGAAGGTGGCAGATGTAGTTCTTCTGGATTTTAGCAAGGCTTTTGATGCTGTCCCTCATAGAATCCTTTCAGACAAGTTGTCCAACTTGTGGGATGAACGGGTTCACAGTGCGCTCAGTGAAGAACCATCTGAAGGGCAGAGTTCTACCAAATGGGACTACATCTGACTGGTGACCTGTCCCGGCGGTGTTCCTCAATACTCAATTCCAGGGCCAGTGCTGTTCAATATTTTTATCAATGATCTGGACACTGGAATTGAACGCACCATTAGCAAGTTTGCTGACTGGAAACCGGGGAGGGAGGTGCTAATCTCCCCTCCAGGGTAGTCAGTGATAGGACATGTAGGAATGGTTCAGTTGAGGCAGGGGAAGCTCAGACTCGATATTAGAAGGCATTTCTTTACTGAGGAGGTGGTCAATAGTACCATTACAGCAGTTTACAAAAAACTGTATTTCAGAGTGTTATGCAAGAGGCCCACACAAATGACTATGATTCCACTGCACACATCTGCCTTATACTTGGACTACCAAGTACCTTTTTAGCCTTGTTTTCCCAAGCAAAACCCATCACATTCCCATCACATGCATGACTCATACTGTCCACCTGCCTCTTCCCCCTCTTCCTTTCATCTCCATCCCTCTAAGTGAATCTGTTCACCACCAGATTCAGTTAAAATAAACTGAGAAGTAATATCCTCTGATACACTAAGTTCCCATAAATTTCACAAAGTTCAATAGCGTAGCCAAGCAAAGAGACACAATTTTATGCATTTGCTGAGCAAAGGGCTGCAGCATGAGCTCAAGCTCTCTACGCTGCCTGACTCAAAGGCTACGCAAACACCACAGACAGCTCTGAATCAGTCTGAGCTGGAGTGGTGCTTAGTGCCTTTTTTACTAAAGTAAAAAAGGTCTAGAACAGCATATGAAGAAAAGAATCGTAATGGTAAGCAAAGTCTGTATGGAACCTAGTGCTACTGCTCACAGAGCAAAATATTTAGGGTACGCCTTGCTTGCATATGTTAATCACAATGATGCTTCTAGGTCCTACCACAATATCAAATAATGAAAAATATCACAATGCCTCCTCCGTGTATTACAGATAAGAACACACACACAGTGAAACCAATGGAGTAAACAACTTCCAGGTTTCTTGAGCAGAACAATGRTAGTTAAAAGGCCAACAGTCCAACACACGTGTCAAGAAATGAGGCAAGCATATTTTCTCCTTAATTCTAATATTTAGCTGAATAGTTCTCATATCTGTCAGAACATATAATATGCTAGCCACACAAGTCTCCAGCCTTTCTGGGTTGTCTTCTGTTATGGACAATCCTAATGCTTGGTATAAATTATTGTTCATCAGACTTGCATCAAGAGCAATGTAAAGTAATATATTGATCGTTAAAATATGGACAGATTCTAGTGTACACTGCAACAGAAAACTTTACCCGAGTTACATATAGGCACTTCCAGACTAAACGATATAGATAACCTATTTTAACAACATGGAAAATGGAGACGCACAAGCTTCAGAACAGGCAGACAGCATGAGCACATACCAAGAGTGCCCAGATAGCTTACAAAATCCACTGGCAGGAATTCATGCCTGTCAGCACCACCTTATTAGTTACAATAGTTTTGACTGGTGTAAACACATCTCTACTGCAGCCACAGTAAAATCAGCAAACACGGAGCAACATTAAAGATGTTGACCAAGAGTGTTACTGTTACAACCCCTCCACCTTGTTTTTATGGGATATGAAAAAAACGTGACTTAGGAATACGAATAATGGGAAGTACATTAATACTGCCCCACAAAATAGTCCCCCAGACTACCCATTGTTTTGGTATGTCATAAAAGACAACAATTCCAAGAGAGGAACAGAAGCCTACTCAGTGTTATGAGACAAAGTGGCAGAAAGGGTTTTGCACATTTTTTGTCAGTAAGACATCTGATGTGATCCACCTCTCACCAGTAACTTTATCTCAAAAAATAGCTCAAAGAGGTATAAGTAGAATTCACTGCATGTTCTCACTCTCTTTTCTCTGAATATTTGATTTTTTTAAAGTGCTATGCAAGGCTCTTTCCAGCTGTCAATCACAGCAGTGTTAAAACATCAAAACATGTCTGTCCTACTTCCAATCACAGACTGCACTAATCTTACCTATTGCTACCTGAGAGCATTCAGTCAAGCATGGTCACTTATTCTTCCAAAAACAGCCCTTCAGTCTCTATAGTGCTAAAGAATTCCACCTGATCCTTACTAAGGCTCCAAGCTGATGAATAATTCTCACTTCTTAAAACAAAGAGTTGCCTGCTTCTGCTAATTATTTTCCAATCCAATTTTAATCTGAGTTAATCTGATTCCAAAATTTAACTACAAAAAAAATGACAAGTTGAGAACATGAAAATTAATAAAACACAAGTCTTACCAGAAGAGCCCGATGCTTGACTTCTCAAGGGCCAATACTGGACCACAACAATACATTACATATTAAGTTTAACACAACATTACAAAAGCAACAGTGAAAACAAAACATATTCTCATGAAGGTCAGTATCCCTTCTAGTGAAAAACTAAAGACTAAGTTATAAAACTTAAAACTATTAACAGCTTATTCTTGAGAGCAACACTGCCTCTAAACCAGGTGACTACAAATAGTGCACAGAAAAGATCATCGAACTTCCCACTGAAGAATGCCAGTTTTCAAAGTTATTCCCTTATTCAGGTTGATTTTCGAGGGACTTGTGAGGGTAGATATTAGAGAGACAAACAAGAGAAAAACACCTCCAGCATCCTTTACCCAAAAAACACACACTTGCATGATATGGTCAACACAGAGGCCTTCAGCCTGAGGAGTATTAAAAACCCTTACTCATTGTCTAAGACTTCTTCCATATGAATCTGTCCTCCTTACTGTCCTTTTTCGTACCTTATCCAGTTGTACTCCAGCAGTTGTACGGCTTTTGAGACAGGGCAGAACATGGAAAAGTTGAAAAAATACACAAAGCATTCATTCAATCTAGGAATGCACTGTGGATATAAACAGTGGCACAATGACATTGTGTGGTTTATTCTTTATTATATTCCTACATCTTCTATATCATCAACCTTTGAAACCACCAGTTTTTCAGCTGTGGAGTGTCAATAAACATCTGGAAAAATGTTCTTAGTTCTCCTCTGTTGTCAGGGAGGAACTGAAACACAAAATGTTCAAATATGCAGGAAAATAAGCCTAAAGTGTATGTCTCTGCTAACACAGAATTATTTAATCTAATTTTAATTTCTTATGGCCTTTAAAGACTTGAACTGAAGCAATCAGAATAATAGATTTATATAAAAGAGACAAGAGCAGCAACCAACTCTAAAAAAAGCTGTCCCTGACAGTTACATTAAAAAAAAACCAAACAAAAACATAAACAAACTATAACCAAGAAAGGCTACAGTGAGCAGTCTAGACTAACCTACTCTTAGAAAGTAGTTTAAAATGCATTTTGTTTATGCACTGAAGTATAATCTGTATGATCTTTATTATTAAAATCCCTGTTTCTTAGCAATGGATTTTCTGCTTCTCTGTGTAACAATCCATTCCTTATTTTCAACGATACATCAGCCAATCTCAACCGAATTGTGTAAGAATTACTCCTTGATAGACTACCCTCCTCAACTTTTCAAAATGTGCTCTAACATCTCCTTGTTTAGTTGTATGACACAGGGTTAAAAGCATAGGCTGAAATTTACTGATATTTAAGGTTTTGTGGAGCTCTGCTAAAGGCCTCTCTTCCCCTTTTTTAATGCTAAAAATTAACAATATTTTTCATTT
Organism: Amblyornis subalaris; assembly: GCA_018881555.1. NCBI lineage: Eukaryota > Metazoa > Chordata > Aves > Passeriformes > Ptilonorhynchidae > Amblyornis > Amblyornis subalaris. The sequence continues at coordinate 1,061,496 of JACAXG010000146.1, read as the reverse complement.
TATTTGCACAGGAGCTACACTATTCTGATAGTTTTCTCCTCAATCACTTATTTTTTCCTGATCAAAGACTGAATACAAACAACAGAGAAACCCAACAGCCCATTTGTAAAAGAGCTAAAGCTAGGTGATTCCCAGAACCATTTGCCATGGAATAGTAACAAAGATGCTTATGTAAGTAATATAAAAATAGCATGTAAGCTAGTATATGCTACATTCTGAATACATTCCAACATTTAGTTTTTTATTCCATTCCTGATGGGACATTTTCATAAAACAATTCTTAACTATGTTGGGTTCTTGTTACCAAATACTTCACTACACCTCATTTTGAGGAATAGTTGTAGCTACTCTTTCCAACACACATTAAGCCTCCTATATTAACACAAAAAATGTACCTATCACCAAATATTACACTACCCACTGTTATTTCCCTCTGAAGGTTCAACTTTTATTACTCAATAAATAATTTCACTACCTACAGATTTTGCCAATTCATTAGCAGCAGACTTTTTGTCATGTTATGAACTAAGATTCCAAATAGTTTTCTTTCCCACAGGTATTCCCTTAACAATGCAGTTTAACTCTCCATCCTGTGACAACATTTTGTCAGCAATCTCTTACAAGACATTCAGCCAGGGATTTATTTTATTTTGGAATGACACACAGATATCAGTCTTCTACCCAATTTTCAATACGAACTGAATTTTTCTTGTCCTTGTAACTGCATCTCAAAGTCAAAATACATCGTTTTTTTTCTTTTTTTAAGCCCAAAATCTTTCCAGCTACTAAGTAAGACACGTGATCATTTTTTAAAAAGATAGCACTGTACGAAGATAGCTGGAAGTGGAAAATAAATTCTGCCAAGAATGGAGGAAAAAAGGGAACTGAAATTTAAGAAAAAGCAGCTTCCACACTTCTAACCTGAGGGAAAAAGGGAAGTTTGCCAATCCGATTACTCTTAACCTTCTACTGAGCTTTCTTCTTATATTTTATTTTGCTTTTTAATTGTTACATTGATAGATATTTTTATGTCATCAAAGATGCTAAGAAATACAAGAGAGCTAATTTTGGTACACCAGTTAGTAAAAACAAGGTCAGCTTTCAAGACTAATGTATCATAATCTGTTCAACAGTTTCAGTTCATCCTTACAAACAACCAAAAAAAAAAATCTTTCTGAATTTCTCAAGAACTAGCAGAGCACTGTTTCAAAATTCGACATGTGTTATTTTTTCAGTTCTGATGCCAAAGCATATTGTGCAATTTTACAGATTATCAACTTTATCTTTCCTGTTTACTTTACCCTATTCTATAACTACAGCTCATTTGATTTGATTTATACTGAGAAATTGTTGGCTACCTTGAAATGCAAATATCATCCAAAGTTCTCTCATATTTTTCACCCACTTATACGAGAAAGACATAAAAGTTTTCAGCTATTTCTTTTTTTGAAGGATTTATCTCCTAATCTCCTGCTCCATTTAGAAGCTTATAGCAAAAGATCTGGGTTGAAAACCCCAGTAACTAGAAATGTGTGCAGAGTATCCTGTTTACTGCTGTCTATGCTCACAGCAGCACAGATGAGAGCTCTCCTCTGCCCACTTCAGGCTGCAAGGTGAAGATACTTGAATACATAAACCAGAATTATTTTGCTGCTTATCTTTAGAATCTGACTTCCTCTTCTCATCAGTTTTTAAATTGCTTTCTTCTATCTACAAAACGATTTTCTGCAAAATAAGTCTAAAATCCTAAGGGAATAAAAGTGGACAGGAGTAACTCTGTGCTGTTTGAACTACTTGAGGTGGTCAGTCACTAACATGCATTTGCATTCTCAATGCCATTTATACATAAGATTTATATATAAATCAAGAGACTGTCTTACTGTGTAACAGGTAACTATATTTGAAAAAAAAAATTCCGAAGTGATTTGAGCCAATGAAAGATTCCCTATATTAGATATCAGAGGCCGAATTTCACTACAAAAGGAAAGACTAATGGCTGTACTAGTTACATCACTCCAAGTTAACAACCGCACTGGTGTTAATAAGTCTGCAAGTTTTGAACTGGTTATATTTAAGTATGCTCAGACCCTAGCCACTTAAAGCAGAGCATAAACATCTCTAACATATTCCAATGAAAAAAAAAATGGTGATTAATAAAAATCCAAGAATGCAATTTGCTTTGTTAAACACATGCTTCACTCCAATTTTTATTGATGACTTTATTTTAGTCAAAAGCCGTTATAAAGTAACACAAGCTCAGTAAACTTCAGTTGACTCTTCAAAATCAGTAGAATTTATAAGTTAAATCCAAAGCCACATTGTCTTTTAACAGGATTTTGAAAGTGCTTTTTTTGACAATACTGAATTATCAAACTGTACATTAGATTAATGATTTACACAATCCTCAACACTGACTAAGGGAAGAGGGAATTAAAAAATAATTGTTTCTTTGCCATACATATGCTGCTATAGAACTACAGCAGTACAGTCATGTAAACCTGCAATGATTACTTGCTTCATACTGTATGTGCAACAGTTACTAAGACCGGTATGTAACAGAAATCTAAAGGTTTCCCTGACATACTTTCCCTGCAATGCTAAGAAATTTAAAGAAAAAAACCTAGCACTCCTCCCTCTAAATAATTCTGACACACTATAACCACTCTTGACAGTTGATCGCTTCCCTGGAATCTCCAGTGTTTCTCTGTAAAGCTACACCACACTTGCAAAACAGAGCTAAACTTAAATACACTTCTGGTTAAACTAGCAGGTCCTCAAACACAGAAAATACATATCCTAAGCAGCAGTAATTAGAGGTTTTCACTTACAAAAAGCAATTAAAACGAAAAACTTCCTCGTACTCCCTCTTAAAAAGTATCATTGCAAATTTTGTCAAAAACTACACCATGTCAGTATTCTGCCGGGTGAGGGGGTGGATGCAGGGCAGAGAAAGACGGTGCACCACTCTAAGACTTGTTATTTTCTATAAGCCTTTGGAATGCCTCTTCTGGACACTCCCAACTACTCCTGATAAGAAAAGGAGGTTTCTCTTTCCAGCCATACTATTTTTCTTCAAGAAAACAGAGGTGAGACCTCCAATACTTGCAAAGATCCTTACCTACGGCCACCTTACATCACCACAGGAGAACACCAGCAGATTACAATAAATCTGAACAAACACCTTCACAGAAAGTGGCCTACTGATGCAGTGACAACAAACTTTGAAAGAAGGAGTTGGATGTAACCAGCTCTGACTGTCTGCATTTGGAGACAGACCTAAGTATATAGAAGAATGTCATTATGCATTGCATAACTCAGAATTCAAAGGAAGAGTTCAGCAGTTCTGGTTTACAAGTTTCACAAGGACAGCAAAAACTACAGGATTTCTGTTAATATGACACTACCATAGAAACTGGGGAATCCTGTCCCAGTTTACACATTTTCATACAGGAGGGGACACTGGAGCAGCTTTTCTGATTTTGAGTAGCTATGCAACTGATGCAGAGCCAGAAAGGCTTTTTCTTTTTTTACATTAATTCAGGTGAATGTTACACTGTGCAGAAGCAGGCAAGGGCAGCACTAAGCTAGCTTAAAAGATATAACATTTTTATCAGTAGCTTCACTTCTTTTCAGTCTTTATGAAAAAATGAGTCTTTTTAACACAGCTAAAAGTAACTTACAAGCATCACTTAAGCACAGCTTGCAGCAAGCACTTATTTTCGTTTATCACTCCATCCATTACCTCACATAGCCTTCACACTTCATTATCTCAACTCAATTCTAAAACGAACTTGGGATTTTTTGTGGGGGATTTAGGTTGTAGTGGGTTTTTTCAGTTAACAATGAGTGTTCGCTATAAGTGCATAAAGAGTTGCCATTTCCAATTAATAGACATGGCTTAGCCATGACTTTTTTATTATGGCACCTTAGTTTTCAAGTCTAGTGTTTTAGTGGCACAGGAATACTGAAACATGAAGAAACTGCATGCAATACCAACTCCCTGTTGTAGATCCCTACCCCTGATTCTTCCTTGCATCCCTAACCCAAGAGAAATCTCTTTCCCCACATTCTTTCACAAGAAACAACAGGGAAGTAGGCAGAAACTCCAACATCAAAATTTCCAACTTCGTATTGAAAGATAAGAATGAAATGAAAAGCAATAGAACTAGCAAGCATTTCTCCTTCTTCACAGACTCAGGAAAACGGACTGGCTCTGAACTCCACCAGTATTCCTGAGATTTAAGACGCACCTGTAGGTAGCTGATTATTTAAACTTTATTGCAGACCCTTTAACAAAAACATACTGGCTGACTTACAGTTTTTTTTTCACTGATGCTTAGCAACAAATGTAAACTATTTTTCCAACAAAAATAATCCATATTCTTTTGGTAACGAAGTGTCCCATACTGAGAGGTATGGGTAAGGAAAACTGCTCTCAAGTTTTCAAGAATAATTGTGTATTTAAGGGAACTATTCTACAGTATCATTGCGGCAAGTTTATTGATAGCACTAAGTTGCTCAAGCTAGAAGCACTTACAGGATCAGACCTTTAAAATATAGCTCAAAATACACATCAAGGAGGTGACAAAGAGATTCTAAACCCCCGATTTCACAAGCAATATCAATAAAAAGCATTTCTAGTTGCTCCACTTGAAAGCATCTTTGTCATGGGTCAATTGTGCTTTTGCATCTGCAAAGTTTTTCTCAAAAGGATGAAAAACCTTCAAATTTTTTTCTCTATGCAAATTTCTTTAATCTTTATTAGTATTAAAATCAATCAGAAATAGTAATTCAGTTTATACCTTGACCAACATGGACTCAGATAAGGCAGCATAGAAAATTACAAAAAAAATAAACAACCAAGTTAGTAAAGCATTATCACAGCCAACAACAGTCCCCTTGTTTCTATACTGCAAAGAGATTAAACAAGAATACCAATTTTAAGGGTAGACTCTTATTACTATGAAGGCCATACTGTCTTTCACATGTATGACCATATATAACTCAGCTACCTGCAGTCGGTGACTGCACCCCCTAGTAAACCAGTATTATTAAACTTGCATAATGTGAGGCTTTTTCAATGCACAACATCCTGATGACTTTTTATATGACACAGCTGCCCTGTGAAAGTGTGACTGAAATGTGAATGCTTCTTTTTACAGTTTCACCCGAACATCGAATAGCTCCCATTAAAATGATTAGATGGTGTTAAGTCCTTTTCTCTCTTTGATGTACAGTTTAAACATTTATAGATCTGGAAGCAGCGCTAGATCATCCTAGTTAAACTGGAATGAGAATTGGTACCGCTCCAAAAATAAGACAACTACAAATAAAATCAAGTAAATAAACACACCGAGTTGTAACATTTTGCAACAACATAAACAAAGATAAACGACACAAGCAGGTCTTTTGAGGTCTTGAATTCACAATCTGCCCAGCCGAACACACATCATAGGGACCCCGAGAGACGAGCAGACACCTACAACCCGAGCGGTGACCGAAGCCACCCCGCCGTGCCCCCCACCCGTCAGCCGAGGCACCGTGAGGGGCGACAGCAGCGCACCGGGGAGGGGACACGACTCCTCACCTCCTCCCTCCCCGGCTTCACCAAAGGTGAACTTAAACGTCACAATATCCTTCTACCCTGCTTTCAGCCCGCACATAAGCAAGCCAAGGCCGGCCGTGGAACTGCCTCACTGACTCCTGGCCACTAAAGCCTCTCGCAATCCACTCAGCGTTGACACAGGTCACGACTCAGCCCTCAGTCACCCTCGCAAAGGCCGTAGACAGGAATAAACAAGGTTATTCGCCTGACACCGGACACCGGCGACACTCCTCCTCCCTGTCCCCCCGCCCCATACCGACACAGGCTCACCACGGCCCCGACCCTCCCTCCCCTCGCCAGGTGCGGGCCCAGAGGCCCTCAGCCCTGTTCAGACACGAGCCAGAGTGGGAGACGGCAGGGAAGCACAGCAATTCTCCGGGCACCATGCGGGGCATCGGGAGGGGAGAAGCAACAGCCGCCGCCCCCCGCCAGTAGAGCCCGAGGGGTACGACAAGCTGAAGTGCCGGAAAGGAGAGAGCGAGACCTCACTACAGCTCCCTTCGCCATTTTAGCCCCCACGCCCATTCCCCTCCTCCCCGCCCCTCCGTGACAGGGGCAGCTCGCACCCGTCCAGCGCCCACCCCACTCGCTGCCCACGGCCGAGCGGCGGCGAAGAGCGAGAACGGCAGCCGTGTTTCTGCCGGGCCGGACCGCAAACCGAGGTTGCTGCGGCACAGCCTGTTTTGTTCCCTTACCGTGGCTCGCAGCCTCACAGCTGCTGCCGCCTCCTTCTCCTTCCTGCCACCTTTTTCTTCTTCTTCTTCGCTTCCTCGCCGCCGCCGCGGCTCCTCACCCCTCCGCGCCGCGCTCCGCCGCCGCCGCCGCCGCGCAGAATGATGCCATCTCACAGCGGCATCGGCGGCTCCTGCACAACAGCCCTCCTCCCGCCGCCGCCCCTGCTGATACCGCTGCTGCTGCCGCTGCTGCTCCTGCCGGGCGCCCCCGACGGCCGAGCCAGCCTCGTGCGCGCGGCCCGGGTACGGGCAGCAGGAACTTGTGGAGCTGGAGCTGGAGCCGCCGCCGCCCGGGCGGGAGGGCCCAGTCGGGACCGAGCAGTGCGCAGCGGCGGAGGGAGGGAAGAGGCGAGCCTGAACCGAGGCTCTTCAAAGGGGACAGGGCTTATTCCTAGCGCCTGCCCCGGGCTGAACCAAGTCGGGCGCCGCGGCGGGGAGAAGAGCCGACAGCACGGAATCGACCTCGGGGGAGGCGGGGCCAGGCTGCAGCCCCGGGCCGCCGACCGCGGGACAGAGTGTGCTAGGGCAGGATAAGGAGGCCTCCTGCGAGTCGCTGCCCCCGAACAAGGCTCCTCTGCGGCGCCGAGAGCCAGCACACCCCGCTGCGGTGCGAGCGATAAAGGCGGGGGGTGTCTCCTCCACCCGCCTCCCGCCCTCTCTCTCCGGCCGCGCAGGCAGGGCGGGCTCGCGCGCCCCGCTGGGAGCTTCCACTGTGACAGGAGCCCCAGCCCGCGATCYCTCCGGCTGGTCCCCGTCCTCCACCGCCGGACCTCTTCTCCCTCTCCGAGTAACACAGCCTTTCCCGTCCTCGGGCGGACGGATGTGGGCGGGGGACAGGCAGCTCCTCGTAGCCCTCGGCAGCGGCGCAGAGCTGCCCGGCTGCCCCGCCGCAGAGCGAGACGCCGCCCGCCTCGGTGGCACCTTCGACAGCCCCGGCATGGGCACGGGGCGGCTTTCCCCCGGCAGAAAGCACAGGCCTTTCCTGCGGACCTACAAACCTAAAAGTACTTAGATGCACAAACATGTGAGGTTGAAGTTGTGCCTTGCATTGAAGACGGATGAAGATGTGTTTTCGTACTGTACAACATAATGCTGTGGAGGCAGCGATAGCATGAACTTTCGGGCATAAACGAGGCCTTTAAGTGGTTGTCCCAGAAAGGCCAGCGCCACTGTTAATTGAAAGGAACAAAAGCTTACAGTATGAGACCCTGAAGCAACTTTCAGCAACGTCTGGTGTTTCATTATTCTTAAAAAACAACATGGGGGCCAGCAATCTGATTTGAGCATGTAAATTCCTTCAGGAAATGAATGCTCTTAAAAGTACTACTTTCCAACCTTCTCATTCTTCCTAGACTATCAATAGGAAAACAAAGTTTGGAAAAGAAACATTATATACAGTCGGGCTTTAAAAGTATCTTAGAGTATTCTAGAAGAAAAAATACTGGTCTTCTCTTGACTGGTAATACAAGTGAAACTGGTAACACAATGAAAGCTGTGCTGGTTTGAGTTTTTGCACACAGCAGATGTAACAGAATATGTGAGCTCTACACTCACAAAATCTGGTGTGGGCAGTAAGACTAGCTGTTTGCAGTTAGCAACCTAATTAATCCCCCTGATTTACAGAATTGAGGGAATAGTGTTTTCTCTGCAGCAACTAAAGCTTACATTTAAAGAAAACTAGAGTCCCACTTTAGTTCTGAGATTGTCCAAAATTAGGTGTTTGCTTACTCCAAGGAACTACTTTGACAATATTTTGGTAGCACTTCCAGAGTCTGCTACTAAGCTCCAAGCTCTCTTTCCTGCCTGTTTGTTTTTCTGATGTAAAGCAATCTAATTGATATGAGTGTAGCATTATAATCCCAGCGGCAAAGGGCAGGGAAAGGTGTGGATGGCAATATTCTATCTCTGGTCTTTGCATAAGATATTAATTTCTATTTTGTTAGGCTTTGCTTGTTACTAATATCAGTAATCTGATACTGATACTTTATGGAAAGTATGAGCATTATTTCTTAGTATATGTGTAAAATTTCTAAGTGCTTCTTTCTTGCCTTATGAAGTATGAAAAGTGTGTAGTCACTTAATACTCTGTACACGAGTTGGCTTCTCTGGCTTGCCTTCTCTCTGTTTCAAAACAAATTTTGTCATACATTTGTCTCACCCTGGGGAACAGTGACATTCCAAGTATTCTTCCCTCTTAAAAGATATTTGATACACTAATGAATGCAAAATGTCACAAGTTTGTTACTGCCACAGGTTTGGCTTTTAATGTCTTCTAAAACGTCAAGATTTTTTAATTTTTCTGGCTACTTTTAGAGCAGTAGGTAATGGAAACATAGAATCGTAGAATGGTTTTGATTGAAAGGGACCTTCAAGTTCATCCAGTTCCAACCCCCTTGCCATGAGCAGGGACACCTTCCACTAGACCAAGTTTTATTCAGAGCCCTATCCAGCTTGGCACTGAACATTTGCAGGGGTGGGGCATCCACAACTTCTCTGGGCAATCTCTTCCAGTGTCTCACCACCCTCGCAGTAAAGAATTTCTTCCTAATATCTAATCTAAACCTACCCTCCKTCAGCTAAAAGCCATTCCCCCTTGTCCTATCACTACATGCCCTGCTAAAAAGTCCCTCTCTGGTTTTCTTGTAGGCCCCTTTAGGTACTGGAAGGTGCTATAAGGTCTCTCAAGAGCCTTCTCTTCTCCAGGCTGAACAATGCCAGCTCTCTCAGCCTGTCTTCGTAGGAGAACCCCCTCATGATCCAGCCCCCGGTAGTATTAAATACCTAATGGTTAAAAGCCATACGTTGAAAACTTGTTGAAAATATTTAATTTATGCTTAGGAGTTATACTTGCATACTTGTATCTGAGAAAGTGCAAATACACTTGTCTTCATTTTGTAGATAAACACCTTTACTTTGTTTGGTTTTTTACTTCAGTGTTTTGGCTAGAAAAGATCGCAGATTCTATCACACAGTGCTGAAGGCTAGGAGGATTAATGCAGGTCTGGTGTCCTTATTGCGTTAGAGCTTTGCTTGTCATAGGGTGAAACAAAGAGTGTTTATTAACCCCTTAGTTATCCCTGTAGAAATTTAACCTCAGGTAAGGTCTGATAAGCCACTAAACTTACCAAAACAAATCAACCAAAGCTGGAACTTTGGAAGAGGGACTGTATGAAGATTTTTTTTTAAATAAATATAAGAGTACCTTCTATACACAACATTCCTGAGATAGTACTTTATGATACTAGTGAATGATTTTAATGGTATCTCCGTGTGTGTATTTCCGACTTTTTTCCTTTTTTCTTTACAAAATAAGGAGAGTTTTGGAGTACTAGGATTCAGAATAAATATCTGATAGACTCCAGAATATACTAGGTTTATCCTTAGATTTTATTAGATCTTTTCTAGCATGCTTGAACATTTGATAAGCATGGATTTTAGGACTGACTATTGCAAAATCTAGGTTTTAAAAGACTAGAGCATCCACTGGCTGGAATTGTATCTTACCTTTTCAGTGAATTCAGACCTTACCTTTTCTGTTGCAACTGCACACACAGGAGTGGCAGTGAGCTCTGCTAGCTCACTTGGACACTTGGAAGGTCTAAGTGAGTGACAGTAGTTTTKCTTAAACTGTAGTTCTGGAGGACTCTTCTAGAACTCAATAGGAAGTAAACCAGTAAAATTGTAAATTAATGCCTTTAATAGCCCATACAATTACTGTACAATACCATCTCTTTGCATTTCTGTTTTTCTTTGATTTCTCTAACATCTTACAAACCTCATGTTAAACTATGATCCCCGAATGCTGCAGAATAGTAGAAAAACTTCTATAGGAAAGTGGAAGTGAAGTGTAATAATTCAACTTCCCTAACAGTAATGCAGTAGTAAAAGATGAGGCTGAAACCAAATCTTTTTGCCAGTAGCAGGCTCCAATGCAAGCTGATATCACCTGAGCAAAGGCATGCAGAACTAGTCTATGCATAGTTTCTGTTTGAAATGAGCAAAGTTTTATAATGCAAGTCTTAAATGCAAGTGGTTAGGTTGATTGCTTATTCAGCCATAATCTTCCAAATTGTTGTTATTTTTTTTTTTTATATGGAGATTTATTATTACAAAACTCATGCAGAGTAAGAAAAATTTTGGAAAAGTTTCTTGGACCATATTCAGTCAAGCATTTAGGCACCTGAACTGTTGCTTAGATAAAACTTAAATTTTACCTTCAAGAGCACAAGCCACAAAACCCTGTAGATGTGGTCACCCAAGTCTGCCAGTGGATGTACTCTGTGTCCATAGGCATTGGCGACAAGCACCTGATGTCTTCATTGCAACAAAAGAATTACTGCTTGACTTATGCCTGGTTGGTTTGGGGTCCGGGTGGTGGCTAATATGTCACCTAAGGTCCATGGAAAGGTGAATCAGGGAAGCATGGTTAAGGGTATATCCTGTACAGAAAAGATCTGAAATCAATGCAAAGTACAGAAGTTAGAGGGAGGACAAAAGTAGGGGGAAACATGGTAGCASTGATCTCCAGGAATTACAGTGTCATGACTGGAGAACTTGGGACCTAAAARTACCTGTGTTTTGTGCCCCCCTAAACTCAAACCAGTCTTTCTTTTCAAGTCAGACTGTGACCAATTAGTACTGTCTGATTTGGGATCAGGATTATCCTTCCTGTTGCAGCTCTATGCAGCTTTACAAAGGCACAATGAAGTAGTGCAACAGAGTAATGCCGGACAACTCAGCAACTAGGGAACATAAGCAAGAACAGCTGGGAAGTTTTAGTTTCTGGTCCTGCTTCCCAACAGTGTTCAGACATTTTAATCAATGGCTTTTCAATTCACAATATTGGCTCCTGTTCCAGGACAATAAACGCTCCCTATAACAACTGAATGTCTGCACTTTTGGCATTCCGTCAGAGTCTTCTCATATTTCTCTCTCAKATTCCATGGTTATTATGTTCTGAAAGCAGAATGAGTATAGTTACGTATATGTTTTACTTATATACATGTTTGTGTTTGTAAAGTTATACCTTAAACATATATTGTCCTTACAATGGATAATGTGATAAGGGATAAGGGTTTGTCCTAGTATGGATTGTTATGTGGGTTTTTTGATGTTACACTTAGAGTACGATCCTACTTTGCTCATTTTTTTACTATGTATAATTAAAAGTCTCTAGTTTCACAATGGTTAAGGAACTTGGATATTGCACCTTCCAATTATTTACTCCTATTTATTTATATCCTTCCATCTGTCAGAGGTATGTAAATGTTGCTTCTCATTTAAGGAGATATGGATTCTACTATTATGTATGCAATATTTGGCACGATCATGTTCTAGTCTGTAATATAAGGTTTTTTGCATAGGTAGTAGTGGAAATAATACATGAGTTATCACCTTGGGCGCACTTAATTTAACTTGATTCCTCACAAAAGTTTGGTGTCTGATTGCATTAAAATGAGTAGGTTTTTAAAGGATACTGTGGAGAAATTTAAATATGACAAATTTCAAAGACTTGACTCCAGTTAGTATACATCAATAAAATTGCTTGCTTCTGGTTTTAAACATTAGTTTCTTTGTCTATAAATGTGGAATTATAAGGAAAATCTTCTTCCTACACCTTTTTCCAAGACCTAAAATTGTTAATTCAAAAGTTGTAACTTTATAAGGAATGAGTGAATTATCGAGGGGTTAAAATCCATTGATTTTCATCTACAGTTCAAAAAAATATATTTTTTTGTGTACAAACATCTTCCAAAATGACTCTGTCTTTCAAGAGTACAGTTATTTCAATACCTTGACATTGTCAGCTTTTCCGATCTGTTAGTCATCATCGAGGCACTAGTGAATCAGGAATCAATTTATTACTTTTTTCTGGTAAGTCTAGAGGTTTGTGTGCCAAATCCTAGAAAACTATAAAAACAACTTGTCAAAGTGTTGTTGTTTATGTGCTTTCTCTTAGCAGTATGAAGTGTTAGACTTATTTTGTGAGGAAAAAAATTACAAACCAGTACATCTCATCTCATATTGTAATGAAATTGTATTGTAATTTCCTTTAAGTCTGGTGCTGCAGTGTCTTCTCTAAAATCAGAAACCTCAGATTTTATGTCAACATATTGTAATGTATTTGAAAGACAGCTAAAATATAGTTATCTTTCCATCAAGAACTGTTTTCGCACTGACAATAGCATGAGATTTATCAATGTAAATTCACTTCTGTCTTGAAATTGTGGCAGATAAATGTTGAGCCACTGTTTGAAGTCTCTTGTTTTGTACTGGGTTACTTTCGTGAAGCATGCCTGCCCTTCTGGCTTAGAAGCAGGGCTGAGGTTAAGCGGCAATATTAAGTAAACTGAGTGGGCTTAGATGCCTGAGATGAGGATAGAGACAGGTAATGGACAGTAAGGGACTCCAGCCCCACCGTATAAGTGGTAAGTCACAGAAGAATGTGGGAGCATAGCAGCTCACTTTGGGGCTGAAGAATGGAAGAGAATAGGGTTGTTTAGAAGGCATGAGGTATGGGAAGGGCATTTAAATAAGGGAAGGGTTTGTTCTGTTTGAATTCCAGCGGCAATATTTCGTATTTTTTCTCACTAATAGATGGGGAATGAGTTTTGAAAAAGAAAATCAGMGTATGGCAAGTTATTTTAACTTCACTTTTCGTGGAAGGAAGATGCATGTTTATCAGGTCTGTGCAATTACCCTTAAATCTCCATAATAACTCTTTTGAGTAGACAGGCCAACTTCAAACATGTCTTGCAAATCTGATAAATTCTTTTTCCTTGAGAAAATAGGTGGCAGAGTATAGTAGAAAGCTTCTTTAAATGTTCCCTGGAAGGGCTACAGACAAAGAAAAAGCTACATCATTGAATTGCACACTATTAACCACTGGAGAATGGGGAGCAGGGAAAGAGTAAACAATAAACCAGCCAGCCCTTATAAATGCCTACCATGAGAGAAGGCTTCAGTTGGAGTTTGCATTCTTAGGCACCAAAGTCAATCAACCATGAAAAACAAATCTTTAAGAGACCAAGCTTCATTAGTTCCAGTGCTCACTGAGTGATGTGATTTAATTGCAGCACTACCTAAAGCAATGCTGTGCAGCCCATAGTCTGTGGGTAATTGATGGTCAATAAAATATCAAAAGGGAGCTCAAAAAGCAAGTCAAAACCAGACATTCCTGCACAGCCATATTCTCCCATACATATAAGCAGAATGGAAGGGGAGAACAAAAATTAGGTTAAATTTTTTACCTTTATTTTTATTTGTCTCTRAAAGAAAGCCATTGTGACTACTTTGGCACAGTAAGCACAAGATGGGCTTTGAGTTTGTTTTGCTTCCAGAGGTTAAGTGTTCCTTCAGTTGAAAAGGTTGAGAAATGTAGTGGTCTACAGACCACAGTTAGAGAATCAAGGTTTTGGTTGTTGTAAGAAACTCCATGTCCTTTTTCTTTTATTACCCTGTTTAGGTTGCGTAAGTGAAAATGATCAAGAGAATGTAATTTGTCAGAGCCTGGCCTAAGTGAACCAGAGCCATCAGTTTGACCTGCAGATTGTTCTTGTCTTTTGTTGATCTTTTTCTGAGCATTAATCAGAAAAGCTAAGAAATCAAAATCTTCAAATTCTTTTTTTCTGAGACTTAACCATGTATTCTTTCTCTTAACATCACAGCAGTTCGTATAGTATTCATGCTTATTTAAGAGCTGAGAGCTCTCTCTTTCTTTAATATAGATTATGTGCTTATTGTGTTTCTGTGCAGAACTCTTGCCATGACTTTCTTTTATTCTAAGGAAAAACAAAGATCTTGAATCTCAGGTTTCTCCTGACCTGCCTCTCTGATCTCTCTTGGATTCTTACCTGCAGGCCTTTTTTTCCTCAAACCCTAGAACTTCTTTTGTCTCTGAAAATCCTCTCCTTTTCCTCAACTTGACATAAGAATTAGACTGCAGTATTGTATGTATATTAGTAATAAAATAGACTTATAAATCCATGCATGTGTTTTAACTTGGGAAAGTCCTTTTTTTGCCAAATATTTACAGTATAGTACTGTTTGTTTCTTCATGAAGAATCCCAATGTTTAATGTAGTTAAATGCATTTCAATTTTAAGACAATGCACCATCTTGGTAGTACATGGTAATCTTGGTGAATGGTTCCTTCCATAACTATTTAAACTGTTAGTAGGAATAAACTAGAGAATGTTTAACTTTGCCACTTTTGACTTTCTTATTATTCTCTATTTCAATGCAGCTATGACACGTTGTCCCCAGATTGTTATTAAAATTTCACTAGCAATTTGTGCATGTTGTGTATTTTAAAATGAGATATAAAATTTATACTTATGCAAATGTAATTTGCTATTTAAAATCTTTTAGGCATAGATGGGAGTAATACTATTTTTAAATTGTTGTTTTTAAAACTGAATTTTTGTTATGACTTATACAGGAGTGTTTTAAGCAATTAAATATTAATACAGACCATTTCAATGTTTACTGTAGAAATCAGTGTACCGCTACTCTTTAAAAGCATTTTAAAATGCATTGCACTTTTTCTTCCACATCCTGCACATTCAGTTTAACATGTAAAATTTTTAGCACAATCATGATGGAATGACAAAAGACATGATTGAAATAGAGTTGCTTGTGTGCTTTCTTTTTTTCTTCTGCCTTCAATTAGATGACATCTGTTGCTTTGATGGGCCACTTTGTGACAAGGTCACTAAAATATTGGCAATATCACAAGTAATGCATTTAAGTCTAAGTCAGTATTTCCTGCTGTAGTCTCAGCTGTTTGAGTTATAGCAGAGGGAAATGAGSTTCTGCCGTGTGAGTAAAAGCCCAGAGTTCTTTCTCTGGTCTGGTGTAAGACCTTGAAGAAGAGGCTCAGTTCTGAATTTTCAAGTGCAGAGATTCCTATATGCAAAGGTATGTGGAAGATATAYGTGGGAGATATGCTCAAATAGATCAGCTATGTTTTTAAAAGGTGAGTCCTATCTTGCACATCTCTGTGTGTGAACTGTAGGAATCTCCTTTGGCTTTCTACCAAGTACTGAGTGAATTACAGAACTGACAAGAGATACTGTGCACAAAACATCTCCTTTATGAATATGGCCTCAGGGATGGTTCGTATTTTCAGAAAATAGTGCTACCCATCAGCTTTCTTACTTTCACTGGATTGTAGGTGAAAGAAAAATGAAAGCAGGGTTGAAAGGAGAAAGGTGATAAATATGGATTTTTTGGAATAACAGAAATCAGAAAATTAATATATTATGCATTGTTATTATTGTAACCATTATCATTATCATTATCATTCCTGCTAACGATGCTAACTATTCCTGAAGGAGAAACAACATGTGGCATACAACAATGAAATATACACCAGCATGGTTCTTTTTCAGGTGTGTTATTTTTCCTCTCTAGAATTTAARAAAAAATACAGCTTTGGTATTCATGAAGGAATGATTAACTAGATAGAGTAGTATTTATGTGGAATTTGCTATATTTAAGAACAGTTTTACCAAAAATTTTGTAACCCCAAAAACATGATTCATTTTCATGCCTGTTTAAAAAAAAAAATACTAGGTAAAAACGTGTATTGACTGATGTAGTTCTTCTCACACAGCTGATTACTCTCTCTAAGTCAGCACAGTATTAAAAAATGGTTTTCCAGCAATATCAGTGAAGTTTCTTGATACTTCAGGTAAAATAACAGTTTATTTGAAAGTGCTGAAACATTTTAACTGGTTCTGAATATCTACAATAATGTAAAAATGTCAGTTAGCAAGTTCCCTAATGATAAAGATTTTTTAATGAATTAAATTAAAAACTAAATTTAGGAGGAGAGAGGTAACTTGCCTTTCTCAAAAATAAGTATTTTATTTTCTCCCCTTTTTCCCAAGATGTAGCACATTAACTTTGTTAAGGAGCATGCTAGTCTTGCCATRTTGAGGAAAGTCATGGGCCAATTTTGTTGATTTTTCTTGGTATACAAGTTTATTTTCTAATTTATTTTATGAAAGAAAATACAAASAAAATTAGTTAACAAAAGTTAAGGAAAGTGGAACTCAGTGAAACAGGAGGGATAAAATATTCATGTAGCAACAAAGTGAGAACTCTCATGATTTTGAATACGTAATTTTTTTGATGGTAAGTGACCTTGAATCTGAGTGATTTTATACACTCCAGAAGGTTCAAGATCAGTCACTATTCTAAAGGGAAATGCTAAAAAAAGAAGAAGAAAATGTATATATTTCTGCACAAATAATATGCCTTCTGAGGCAGAGGTAATTCAGAGTTATTCTGAAATAGTTCACTCATACCAAACAACTGTTTGGGCTTTCTGCAAAGATATGGAAATCTATTCTTGTTCCATTACATTACCATCTTGGTAGCAATTGAATTGGATTTTTTTTCCTAAAATGTTATGCATAAAAGTGATCCACATACTTAGCCTTGCTGTTCCCAAGGTATTGCTTTTGTTTTTCAACAGCTGTGCCTGCTGCACTGAGAGTGGCCAAACAGCAGACACAAGACTTGGACAACAGCTAAGATGTTGTAATTGCATTTTCAGTCAATTTGAATTACACTCTAATGGGGATGAGAAGGCATTTTCTTTTAAGAAGCAAACCTTTAACATACAGGTCTAATGTAAGTTTTTTTTCATACATATATATATATATATATATATGAAGGGATTCTAAAGGGATTCTAAAGTTGCAATGTAGTTTGTAATATACTGAAATACTTGGAAATAAATAATTGATAACAAAACTGAGTTGGAACCAATGTGTATATTTTTTTTATTGCAACAAACATAACTGACAAAGCTGGACAGGCTTCAATCAGAAGACTCAAGTCAAATGATCTTTGTGAAGGAGCTTAATTTTTTGATAATTAGATAGTGGAGTTGACTCTTTGTCCCTTGATGGTCAGTTATTAAAATATCTTCTGGCCTTTAGCATTGGTAGTAGTTTCWTTATGAAAGGACTGTTTTGCTGTACTGCTGGCCTGGAATGTCTGCTTGTTTAATACATTGTTTTTCTGCATGGTTTAATGCAAAATCTGCCATATAAAATTTCAAAGTTGTTGTTGTAGTTGTTTTTTTCTTATAATTAAAAACAAAATGAAACAAAACAAACCACCRACTTCTGAAAATCACTGTTAGGAGGTTGTAGAACACTTTACACATAGTCTAAAGTGGATCAGGCAAAGTCACTGTGGGGGGAGTTTTTCCGCTGAGTTGAGTYGTTCGCATACTGACGAAAAAACTGACTTAGACCTGGCCAATAAACTGACTGGTTGTAGTTTCTCTGATGTATGTAATCCACTTGATGGCATGAAATGTTGGCTATTTTATGAAGACTTCTATAAAGAATTATCAAGATGTGCAGCAATAGTGTCTTGGGCTCTTTTTAATTATGCTTTTAATACAAAATTGATTTATTCCATTTTTTTTCCTTCTGTGCTTTTGCCAGAGGTCTCTTTTTCTCACTGATGTAGTTCTCTCTGACAAGGTAGTATAATTCCTGAGCATCTAGCTTTCAAAAGCCAGAAAGGCTTTCAAAAGCCAGAGAGATTAGTTAAGTTTAAATACATCAAGTATTATACCTTCCTTGAGTTACATACATTTCTAAGTTTACTTTTGCCCAGTGCTCTCTTTGAGACAGAAAAGGCACAAAATATGATAAATTTAATTTTTCATTGCTTTTCCACCTACAGCTTGGAAGCAGGTCATTAATTAATTTCGTGTGGCTTGCAGCCTGAAAGAAAGTGGGAACATGTTATTGTATTAGTGTGGCTAAAACCAACCCCAACTGTATTTGTTCTTATTGATAAGGATAACTCATGTCTTTGCATAGACCTTGAATATCTGAATATCTTATATAGGGAAGAGGTAAACAGTCTTTGCTATTGTTTCAAGAAGACAAAAAATGCTTTGGTTTTTGCTTCACAACTTAGGTTTCGTCTTGACGAAAGATTTTATTTGCCACAGAACAAGGTATTTTCCAGCTTAGCAACAATTTTATTGACATCTTGTCTTCCTTCTGAGATAGGATCCCTTCACTGCTGAGTATTTTCTTATCTTAAGAATAGAAGACCATGCCTGACTGTTCAGGGTAGGAGTGCAATTGTATCACATACCATGAATGTAAATACATATACAAGACCATTTCAAACTGTCAAAACTTGTATTAAGTTGGTGGATCCTATTTGTAACAGAGAACTGATAGATTATTTTTCTTAAATTTTGGTGTTATGTTAGGATGCATAAACTACTGTGTTTGAGATAGAGAATCACTGGTCTGAGTGTAAGCATAATTTTTCTTAGCCAAGGACAAACTGCACCCAAACACATTTGGACAAAATATGACTTGGTCTGCACTAGTCCTTATCTTGTAAAAATCATCCTATTGCAGCTAGTATTAACTTTGTATATGGTAGCAGATTCCTCCTGAAAAACAGCTTMTTTTTTTCCCTCAAATTCAGACACTTTACTTGAGATAAGTACAGTATTGTCTTCAAGCAATAGTTCTATAAAGTTGGACACTTTGGAACCGGTATCACTACTACTAGATTACGTAATTTTAATTTTTCAGGTTTATGACWGGTTTTGGTATTGGGCTACATATTTCTGAATTTCTAATTCTGTAGAGACAGACAGTCTAACTATTTTTCTTTCAGTGGAATTAGATCATTGTCCCCATTCTGGATGCTGTGGGACTTTGCCAGAATATGTCAGTTACTTGTTCTTTCTTGACTTCAAATACTGTCTGAGTAATAATCTGACCTTGTTTACGAGCATCCTTGAGTAGGTGATGGAACTCTTCTGGGAGATCTAAATTTCCAAAAGGTTTTATTTATTTTTCCTTCTGCTTATTTCTGTACTTCTTAAGTGCACAAACTGAAATGTTTTGAGAGAGTTTTTAATAATCATTCTCATTAATGTGCCTGGTGCTGTGCCCAAAACTAATCTTAATAGGTGCACTTCAGAAGATGTGTACTAATTGGAAACAGTCCAGYGCAAACAAACAGATTTTATCAGACGTCTAGAAAATGTGATCTACGAGGAGAGACTGAGTTTGTTTAGGTAGTTTAGCACAACGAAGGAGAAAACAGAGTCTGTTCAGGATAGTTATCTTTAATGATAATTTGACTTACTTTTAGTGGCAGGGTTGAATTATGCATCATTGGTMAGATTAGTTGGGAAATAAGTCTTTTGAAAATAACCTTATGATGGAAATGCTGGACTAAGACTTGAGAAATGTGCGCTCAKTTCTTGTCTCTTCCCAAAGTGGCCTTGGGAAATCTCTCAGTTCTTTGATCCACTAGCACTAATGTGTTAATATTTTTGCACTCTGTTTTGTTTATAGGGCTTAAACCAATTAGGACTTTGGCACTGAAAATATAACTCTGTCATGCTTGGAGCATTTGAATCTAAAATTGCTCCAAACAAGCCTTGTTCAGCCTCTGACTCTTCAAAATGTCCAAACTCACCTGCCACTTGATTTCAAAATTTTCCAATTGGCTTGCAGGATTTCTGCCTGTCTTTTGCCCAGTATTGTCTCAGTCTGAACAAGTTAGTGACTAAGTCTTGCTTAAACTCACTTAGAAGCAGGAACTGGTGCAACTTCAAGTTGTTTCCTGTCATGCAGAGTCACTCTGTACATTTGCAAAAAGTCTAGAGACCTAAACTCTGTTGGTTTCAGGGCTCACTTTCATCTGCTTTCCAGTGTCTCAGGCTTGCAAGTTCATGCCTTTAAATTATGCTGGTTAGGACATTTCATTGAGCTTGGGTTGTTCAGCAGACAGCCAAAACTTTCATCTCTTTTGCTGTTGGCTATAGATAAATAAGTGGTTCTGGCAGCACAGAACAATCCCAAGATCTCCCTGCTGACGGATTTAATTGATAAGTTAATGTAGTTGTTGGCATCTACACCTAGGAGCAGCCTCCTGTTCCAGAATTGGATAGCCCGCTTATGCTCCCGAGAAGTATAGCTGTGCCCTGAGCTTAGCATTTGTTGTTGATCGGCAGTTCATATCTCTTTGCTCAATTGAGTGAAGGATACATTTGGATTTTCTTAAGCTGTCCAGACAGTACCTATTAATGTGTTGGCACCCTGTGAAGTGCCCATGTACCTGACAGTCTTTAGCTCTTAGTTTGTGTGCTGTGACCGTCGGTGAAGGGATTTGTTATCTTGATTAAGACCTATAGACATTGTGATACAAATTAAAACATACCTACATACCTACTTATCTCACCTATTTTGTGAGTAAAATAAAAGAGTAGAACATATTTGAAAGTGTCTACATTCCAATTGCTATCACTTCATTTGACTACAAGTGAGTATTGTTTGGTAAATATGTTTTGTCTGCAGCATTTCAGAGGCTCATTGTTCATGTGGAACTGGATTATAGCTTTCATTCCCTAAGAGCTCAAAGCTAAGKAGAAGAAAAAATGTTGCAGTAGTTTAAACCTGTTGGAAGGCAGAGATCTGGGTSAACTTTGTCCTCTATCATTCTGCTCAGATGGTACATTCCCCATATTATCAATCTCAACATTTGTACAAAAGCAGCAGCCAGCTAAAACTAATCTAACCATGATTAAGGTAATGCTGATTRAGGTTGTACATGCATCCATTCTGTACCTTCGTGGTTGTTGTCGCTACTGCAAACTCCTGTTCCCATCCTTTGCAGAGTGTACAGCCATAGTTACAACTAACTGCAGTAAACTCTTAACATTAGGGATTTTGCTTAAAAATACTTCAGGATATTAAATCAGATCTGTGTATTTCCCACTGAAAAAACGAGGCGACTGCATTGTTCTGAGCTGCCATTAAAAAAAGCAGTCTGTTATTTCTCATAAAATGGTAATTCACTGCCTGCACTGCCATAGAAACATAGATTGCCAGGTGATGTGTACTGTTTAAGTCTCCTGTAGGAACAAATGTCTGATTCCATTCATTGGGTGATATTTAAGAACAATATGGAATTTCTCATAGCAGTGATTTTCTTTTGGAGTTGAAAGTCCTGGTTGTCACTAAAGAGACTTCTGAGTTTAATCCTGTATGAAGTTCCTTAAGGAGTTAGCAGACATATGAATATCTCCCCTAAAATTCGTATGCCATCCATAAAGTAGTTCCAGTGGATATGGAATACAGCAACTTGCATCCTAAGCAATACTTATAAGAAAGAACTTTCTAGTTTCTTGATTTCCTGTTCACTTTCCTGTTTTCCTGCTAGGTCTCAAATCTACAAGAAAGCTCAGACCTGTAGAGTTCACAGTATGTAAACTGTATAGTTTTTTAATAAATGGCTTTGATCTTGTTTAGTAACTTTTTGTTTTTTAGTTAATTCCAAGAAATACGGCACTGCCCACTTCAGGAATAAGACTGGACATCTAGATGGAATGTTCRTTCAAGGTCTGGCCCACACCTCTTGAAGTCTTGTGCAATGAAACACTTGATTTGTGGGACACATAGATAAAATAGCATGTAGAGCACATGTGATTAGAATGAGTAGGATTGTTTGGAAAGGCTGGTATTTTGATTTGTGAATTTATGCTTTTGGCAAGGGTTTGTTTTACTGCAAGACTTGGCTTATGCTTTGGTAAGGGTAAAACYCCGAGGGATGAAATTACAAACTATATCATTTGTCATGATTCAATAGCAAGGACTGATCTAAAAACCATAGAACAAAAAAGTTACACTGATATGATTCCATTTAGAGTGACAGCCTTTCTGCCATGGTGGAGGTTGTAAACTGTTCCTGCTGCTTTTAAGAGAAAAATATTAAAGCTCACACCTTTAAATGACAGTCTCTTTGCTTTGGAATGACAGAAATAAGACTTTGATATGGAAGTCATGACATTATTTTATGCAGTCACTTTTAGTAGCACCTCAAAAGCAGTGGCTTTCACTGGTTTCAGTGGCTTTCCCCATTTGATTTCTGCATGTTTATATTGAGCGTAATGAGGACTGTACATGCAGCTGGATCCCATATACTAAATTAAATAGGTCTGTTTAATTAGTCAGATGGTCAAACCTCTGAACCTGAGGTGCAYCCATTCAGAAGTTCTCTGTTGTAGACCGTAGACCATGTTCTCTATTGTAGACCAGAGAGGGAAGTGGTAATAATAATGTTGGTAGAACTTCTCTGTTATTGTCTCCTACCTATGAGAAGTCATCAACACCAATTCACCTAAGGGTTCCAAGAAAATGTTTTCTTTTTCAGCCAGCTGCTTGTTGTGCTGTGACCTGTGCTGGGCCCAGTGACCATGCTGGTTACTACAGGCACAATAGTTGTCTGAGCATTCTGGCTGTGGCAGAACACTGGGCAGCAGTCTGCCACACTGGGCAGCTCAAAGGACAGGTTCAGGTTTTTCACATAAACCTTGTGTACACAGCTCATACAAACACAGACATTTACTCACCCCAGAGGCTCTAACCTTGCTCCCACTGAATTCAGTTGGAGCATTGTCATTTATTCGCATAAGAGCAGATTAGTGGACAATTACCTACAGTAGCTTTTGCTGTATGTAGTTATATGCTTTTGTTAAGTCCTTTGGTGCGTTTTTTTGAGACATAGAACAATTTTATATATATTTTTATATGTTTTATAACATATTGCTTAGAGTAATTTAGAATTTTTTTGTGTTTTTTTGTACATCTATGAAAGTCCTAATATTTGCTATAAATTAACTTCATCTATTTTGGCTTCTTTGGCTTCTGTGGCTTCTGTGTATTTCCAACARTGTTAGTACTCCCTCTTCATGTAACAGATGATAGATTAAACACTTTGGTTTTGTAACTGTTATGACGGTTCCATCCTGTGTTTTGCTAAAATATATATATATATRTGTACACTTCATGAAGCCATTTCTGTCAAAGGTCTGGTTGATGGGGGAGATTTTTAAAAGCATTATTTCAGACTTTTGAATTTTTTAAATTTCCCTACTAAGGGCAGAGAATATCTGACCTCCTTGTTTTTGTTTCTTGGTTTGTCCAGATAAGAGACAGCTTTTGTCCTCAAACTCTGTCATATTCAAGCTTGTTTGGGTTTTTCAGCCAGTAGTCAGAAGTTGTAAACAGCACTGGGATGGGGTTCAGTTGAATTCTGCTGAAGTATTGTTATAGGTGTAAAGAATTTTTATGAGCTTAGATCAGGCTTGTAATTATTTGARTGCTCTCATTTGCCTCTTGCGCTGTGTGGTATGAAGAAAATGGTTTAAATCAGTTCAGTTGAAAATGCAAGAAGAGTTTCCTTTGTTTTATATGACTTCAATGAATTTATTACAAATTTTTCAAATATTTTAGTTGTTCTTTACATTTTCACCAGTAAAAAAAGGAGTTATGAAGGAACATTTTTTAAATTGTTCTAGATTTATTTACCAATGGTCATTCTCTCAATTTCCAGYTTGTATGTGACTCAGTAGAAAATTCTGCAGTTGATGCATGTGTGTATGTGTGTGTGTGTGGGTACATGCATGTTTATATAAYAAAGCAGAAGTTTAAGAAAGCAATGTAACACAAAGAAAAAAGAGTATGTATTTTCAATAAAATATTAATTACATAAGAATGTTTACTTTTTCTGGATTGGAAAGAAAAAAAAGGCCATTATTTTGTCGAGGACCTTGCAMGTTCTCCTGTTCCTTTTCAGTCAGTCTGATTTGCTGTTACATGTTATAAGTAGGAAGTTAGTACACATAATGAACTTGCATAGAATATGTTTTTCTTAAGTAATGCTTAAAAGAATCGTGGTATACGAATTCCAAATAGTCAAATATTTCTCACTGTGTGTCATCAATGTAAAAATTTTCATCTGGCTTCTTTGTAAGCTTAGTCTTGCTATTTCTTGAACCCCATTTTTTATTTTATCTTTGTTGTTTGGGAGATATTCCAGTATATTGAATGATTTTCTGTTTCAGAAGAGGTTTTGTGTCATGTAAATGGTTTTAACTGCCTAGTAGATATTATTGCCATTTATCACTTCTTTTTTTCTGTGATTTATGTTACATTATTTCTCCACACTCCTTGGTAAATCAATCTAGTTGTCCAGTATGTCAGTGGACTTTGTCTTATTTCTCATTTAAACGAACAGCTTTATAAATCTAGTGCAGATCCAAACACTGGCCATCTATCTCTACATTCATATAGAATATGGATCTGCTGTTTTGCTGTTGAGTTATTGAAAAGTTATATATACTCTAACTTACGCATACTCAGTGAAACCAGAAAGCAACAAATTGTCATGTATGAAAGAAAATTAAGTTGCAGAATATTAGCTTCTTTAATATCCATAAATGTGTAGAGTAAGCCAGGTATGGTACTGGATTGTTTTTAGTGTTTCCAATGCTGGAATTGACAGAACCAGAACAAGAGAGTCTATCTACTATTGTCAGCTGACTGTGAGTCCAGAGCTAGTCTTATGACCACGCTCTGATGTGATTCATCCTATAAATCATCAATTCTTAACACAGAAACCTAATGCAGTAATTTGGGCAGGAAGGAGGGATTGAGCATGAGAACTGCTTCAAACACTGCAGCCCGGTCCAGCCACAATTCTGTGCTGCTCAGCTGTTTGTGAGCAGATGGCAAGCATGTCAAGCCTGAGATACAGCTCAGGGAAAAATAGGAAAGAAAGATTCACAGCCTTCAAGGCTCACCAGAAGATCGTTCCTGGTCCTGCTCTCCATCTCTCATTAAAGATGCAGCCCAAGGGGCATAGTCAACATAATCATTCTGAACAAATTTATCTGCATAGGCTTAGCCATTAAAGAGTGTGAACACAAGTTCCTACTGTTTGAGAGGTAAAAGGGAGAACATGAAAAGTGGCTCATTGCTTCATGTCCCCCTATGTTAAAAGTTGACATTATCATTAAGAAGTTAATGATGCCCTTGGTAGTGATTCTGTGATCAGGACTTCCACTATAAGATCTTGTTAGAGATGATATATAGCCTTTATATATATTTATATATTTTATGTAATTTAAATAATTTTTTATATCTATATATGTCTTGATGGGTCCCTTCTGAATCAGCATATTCTATTATTCTATTTTATTTATATATATATATAGTATATATTTAGATAGATTTATAGATTTATATTTGTATATATGTCAGCATGAAGACTAATTTACTAACAAGGGAGTAATGTAAATTATATTATTTATAGAAAAAGCTAGGTTTTGAGGACTTATAAGTTTAAAGTCCTAGCTTGCTTGTCCTTAAATTGAATATAATTGAGGCCTATTTCATCCTGTCCTCATTTAGCAAATATCTAGACATTTGTTTTGAAAAAAACATCAATCAACACTGATGCTGTCCTTTTCATAGTCTAAAGACCAGTTCTGCTGACAACACAGTCATGTAAGCTGCAATTCCTGTTCACTTCTTTCTGAGCCAACAGTATCCAGACTGTAGCAATAGCAGCTGCATATCTTCCCTGGCACAGAATGATTTAGGGTGGAGAGCAGATTCTTTCCCCTTCAAATCACTTCGGAAAATTCTTGGCAGAAAGCCAGCTCATTTGTTTTGTTCGAGTAAGGAGGCCTGATTTATCGGTACAGAAAACGTATTCATGTACTGCRCTGAATTTTATTAATTCAGTTTCTGTGTCCCAGACCAGTTGACTTTGTTATTCTTCTGCTCCCAACATTTTTTTAAATACAATTATAGAATTATATATAATTTTAATGCAAATGTAGAAAAATCTACAAATTTGTGGCAATGTTTTCTATTGCTTTCACCATTGCAATTTGTGAAATAGTTTGTGATAGAGTTTGTGATATAGGTATGAACTGGAAAGCATTGATCACAGATTAGCCTGGGAAATACAAATTAAGAAGTCCAAGATAATAAAAGCTGCAAGGAAGCAACTACACATGCCAAAGTGAAACTGCAATCCACAAATCTTCAGTTTCTTTTTTTTGTTTCTCTTTCTTTTTCTGAATCACTGGATTTACTAAAGAAATATGCCTGGATATAGGAATAAGATTTGCATTCTTTTCTTATTCACTTATTAATTTTTATCAATTTTTCTAAATTCCTACTAAATTATTTCTAAACTAACTTATGAAAGTATTTTTTAAAGTAATAATAGAAGGTTGTCTGGTATTCACAATAAAGCAAAATATTAAAAAATTCTCAATTCTGCATTAAATGAGTATGCGATGTTCTGGGATATGGCCTTTTGGTGGCATCTATAGTTTAAGAAGTGTGGTTTTATAAAAAACCACAAAGTTTCTTACTTTTTATGCATGAATGCATGTGCACATGTACATATTATAGAGAGAGCTATATTACACCACAGTTATTAAAACCATGATGCCTGAATGTTTTCCATAATTCTGTTGACATGAGATATATATATTTTTTTTTGTCTACTCAGCAGGAAATGGATTGTATTTCTGTATCATATTACTGGAGGAACAGTCAGCTGAAGACTGAGATTTGCTGTTGTGCAGCCTGAAACTGAGAAGTCAGGCAGAAAATCAAGGTATGGCCTTGATAAAAGGGCAAGATAAAAGGGCAAATTCTTCGACTAGAGTAGGAAGGCAGAATGTCAATAAGGCTTTCAAAATCTTCCTTTTTCTTCAGCAGAATTAATCTTGTCCTGCTACAATCTGGCTTCAACTATTCACTCTATTTTTAGTTACTGATCCTAGCCAGATCCTCAAATAGCTCAGATCTGGTGTTGTTTGTGTCTGATGTAAAACTGATACAGGCTTGGTTGGCATTTTCATTCATGTTTCATAATCTTCCCTAGTGCATACATAAAGACAGTTCTTTGGTGTGCTGGGAGAGGATATTTGTATTGCTGTGGAGTAGATCAGACCCCCATTGTTTTGAACTTACGGTGCTCCTCACATGACCATAAAGGAAGAAACAAAAACATTTTAGTGAAACTGAAGTTACTTATTCACATTTCGTTTCAGAGAGGGGTCACAGTTAGGTTCAGGAAGCTCCCCTTTCAGATTTTTTAAGGGGAATCTCGGAGTTTCTGTCTTATTTGGGTATTAAGTCCTTCATACAATTTGTATGCCATGAGAAAAACCTCGTGAGATAGTAGTAGTGGTTTAATTGGCCCTTTGAGAAAAACATTAATTAAAAGACAAGCCATTAAAGAGCTTTTCAAATGTCATTGATACAATGCTTGCTTCTGCAAAAGAGAAAGAATATATATGTAAGACCTTGCAGGAGGTTTTTATTGATCAATTAAATTAAAACAGACACAGTAGAGAACAAACCTACCAACTGTGAATACACCCATTAATATTTCCTTATGAAGTACTCATATCTCTAATTGCATTACTTTTTTTCTTACACTGATGTATGTAAAGAGGCTCATTAATACAATTTAAGGCATCTGATAAGAATTAACTTTTGACATAAGATTTTTCTTCTTTTCTGTGAAATGATGCATCTTTTCAGGCATTATAGATTCTCAGATTTAGAAAATTGGAATGTAGTTGTTAATTTTGGTTCTGTGTCTCTGAGAAATGCATTCAGCAATCCATACAATATTCCTGCATTCTTGTTCCTTTAACTTCACATAGGCATAAAATACTCCAAAATGAAACTGATTGTTGAATGCAAGCACATTCAGCTTTACCTGTAGAAAAGATGAAACAAGTGTCATGATAAAATAGCAAGGAAGGCAAATGGGATTTTAATATGGTAGCTTTTATGATCATGATTTATATACAACTTTGCAACCATGATTATGTTTAGCAGTCTCTTGAGTATAAATGTAATTGAAATGTCATCTGCGGATTAATTTTGGTAATAGACTACAGTAATATTACAGGAAATAAAGGACGGTGGTGAAATTCTTTCTTCAGTAGACTACTCAAAAGAAATTTCATTAAGTGGTTTATATGAGATGGCTTTTGGATAGGCTATCAGGATTGACAGCTCTATAAAGAGTCTTCAGAAGAATGTTATAGGATTAATTTTACTTTAAAAGGTAGATCCTTCTATTTCGATTCAGCCAAATGTTGACAGCCATAGAAGATCCACATTTTTGAGTACAAAGCTGAATGATGCAGTATAGTCGAATCAAAAGCCTGGTACCTCATTCTTGTTTTTATTATTATTCCAGGTGGGTAACATTCATTTTGATATTTTAAGGTTGGAAGCTCTTACCTCATGTTCAAAAAATGCGTCTTCTAGTGTCTTTTCTCCAGTGCCACTCCCTACACCTTCAAACACAGCCTTGTATTCCTAAAAGCATAGAAAACCACTCCATGGAAATAAGGTACTTTTGCATTCTGTTCAGCACAGACACCTACATTACTTTATAAATTAATTTACTTTAAGCAATCTTTCTGTAAAGAAGATCTCATGTATAGATTACAATTCTACATAAATCAAAAGTTAAAAGCATATGGTCAGCAAAAGAAAGGTCACATTTGTTCTTGTATTTCTTACCATCATTTCCAACACTTTAAATTTACAGAAGGCACTAAAAGAGACTTATTGTAGAATGACACGTGACCTTTCACTCCTTTGGACAGAGTGCACTGGACTTCTTGTACAAATAGTATCCATCAGAGCCAGAGCTCTAAATGGTGCCAAAAAACTGAACTCTGATCCTCACATGGCTGCTCATTTTATTTCCAGTAGTCAGCTGGATTTGCTGTACCTGTATTAATATTGTATCCAAATCCATTAGTCTGATATGTCATCCTGGAATATCCTGTGCAGATATATTTGACTTGATTTCTTGGATGATACATTTCTGTGTAATTTCCTTYTCTATATGTTTGGTTTGTTTTTCCCTTAAAGTAGGAGTGCAGTATAGGTCTACTAAAATGGTTCCCAAATTCATCTAAATATCCTATGATCTCATGAATAGTCTTGCTCTATACCCCATTTACATTAAATGAAAATTAAAACATTCTACTTATGCACAAGAGCAGATGCACAGCTCCAGCTTTCTGATGGTTTTCTACGGAAAAAAGCAGTAGACCAGAGAACATTTTGGTTTGTGTACCTACTTAGAGGTAGCTTAAATATTATAGATAGAGTACAACAATTAATTCATAGATCAAATGTTGCAGATTAACTGATCTTTAATAACAGCACTATTTGCATCAATATTAACATCTTCATCTGCTTCTTTGGATCAATTAGTGATTTAGAGAAAACTTTTCAGAAGAGAATTTTTATGGTATACTGGCAATAAATCAGATTTGCATTAATCTGTGACATGAATTTTTTGGTCAGCTTGGTTTAAAATGATGTATGGCTACGCTCCAAAATCTTGGAGGCAGCAGCAATGAAGCGAAACTCAATTTGGGGAGGTTTAATGGAGTAGGAAGAGTTTTGTTTACTAGGATGTGATTTGGTCTTATTTAAACATCCTTGTAAGAGGAACTCYGTGTTGCACTAAGGTCATAATGTATCTTATGTCTTCATGACAAAAGCCTTTGATTCCACACCCATTTTATGGGACCTTTAGCACCTCTGCTGATTTTTCCCTCTCTCCAAAATGTTTTTGACTTATGTGTGTACTCTTCAAAATTTTGCCAACGTCAAGTGATGTTAAGTGTTTGTATTTTGGCTTTTTGTTTTAATAAATTAGTTTACATACTGCGTAATATTCTGCAACACAYTTCACTTGCTCATAGTCATCTGCATTCGCCAACAGGTGTAAGCCTTCTGGATAAAGTTTTCCACAGGTTGGATACAGCTTCTCTCGGTCATCTTTACTGAGCTCAGTGCCAAATGAATTAATGGTGATGATAAAGGCACGTCTGTCTGCCTCAAACTTAATATGCAAAAAAAGAATAAAGAGGTGTTATTAGACATCTCATTCTAACTTAGGGTGGGAATATTTTGGGTTTTTTTTAGTAATTCAAACTATGGAAATTTAATTTTAAAAAAAAGTGGACTTGAGAGCATTGGAAACACCTTATTTTAAAAATTGTAAATTCTTCTTTGCAAATGTGTGTTAAATTTTAACTAGAAAATCAAGGAGGGTTTTGCAATCACAGCTTTTATTCTGTGATTTTTGTACTAAAAATATCATCTCTGCTGCTTCCTCRTCTCCCTGCTTAGTTACACAGATGTTAACAACGAAAAAAATCTCCTCACACCCTCATGTATAAGAGTATGAAATAATAATCTTACAAATAATAATAATAAAGGAAAAGACCGAGAATTAATGGTACTGCTCTGGGTCAACTCAAAGTGCTGTTGATAGTAAAGGTTGAATGAAAATCCTGAAAAAAAAAATAGTTTCTCAATGCATATATTTAAAATGATCATTTAATCGGGGGGGGGGGGGGCTGTTTATTTGCCAAATTAAAGTTTTAAGTGTTTAAAATAAGTTAGTTTTTAATACATAGAATCAAAGACTATATTTCTTCTGTCAGGTTTAGATGTCTGTAGTATCTGTATTTTCCCTGCAGCTCTAGACTGAAAGTCAATCCAATGTCTAGATCTCAGGTTCTTCTTTTGTACAAGGCAAAATTTCACTTGCAATTCTTACAGTATGAATTAAAAATGCAATAGTAAATACAAATCTTTTCTTCTGTCTTGACATCTAAATTGACTATGGTTTTATTTCTTTCCTTTATTACTTACTTTCATGTTCTAAGAACAGCAGAGCACTTGCTAATTGCAGGGATTATGCAGGGAAAATCTTCCAAGGGAAGTGTATACAGTACATGCACATTTTAGGCAGCTTACAAAATTTCTTATGCTGTGAATATTTGAACTATTTTAAGCAGAGAGGTACTCTTTTCTGTTGAATAATAAGGCTGCATTTGCAACACTAAATCTACCACTTTAGCCATTAAACACATATTCACAGATCTACTCCTTTGTACTGGAACACAATAACAGGAACCAGCCACCCTCTGGCACTGACTTCGAAGTAAGGAAAAGGAATAAACAATAAAGAAGTAATGAGAAGAAAATAAGTGTGCCTGAAAAGATTTCTAGCTAATGAGTAACATGGCCAAATTTCATTTCCCTTATTAATACAAASGGGCATATTAGACCCAATGAAACAGTTTTAGAAGGACAAATGCTTTCTTTTTTTAACTTGTTAAAGTCATGTAGAATATAGCTGTTAGATGTGTAATATTTTGTTGGTAAAAAAACATGTTAGAGGCAATTGTAACTAATGCTAGCAGGTGTGGGTTCTGCTTCTGGTGGATCCCAGTTTGAGAGAATTTGCAGGATCATTCCCATCCATACAGACCTCTCAATTCATCAAATTACTGGTACATGAGGTTCTCTATAGAGAGCAAGGCCATGAGGCAGTTACTTGGTGACTTAGACCATGTGATTGCTGTGGGTAGAGGTGGAGTCAGAGGATGACCATTTCCTAAGTGCATGAGTTTCCATATGGGAGACCGCTAGTTCAGAATTCTGCATGGGGCCCTGCTAAAAGGCACAGCACTAGCTGCAGTGCAGTCCTGCAGTTTCTTGCCAGATTGAGGGCTAAACATGCAGTGTGTGTTGTCCACGGTGGAAGAGAGATCATCAGTACTCTTAATATGGAAGTTTGGCACCATGAGTTATGGGCAAGGAGTTGGGGAGCTAAATACCTCAGCCTCATTCTGATAGAGTCAGGTTGGTAGTCTTACATATAAGATTACAAAATAAGTAGCAAATAGTCTTTTGAATAATTAAACTTTATTTTTTTGCRAATCCAACCATTAGCAGTCTGCTCTATATGTCCCTTCAGACTAATGAAATGTTCTAGAAAAGGAAATCTTCCGTAGAAAAGTTTATCCTCCTGGCTGATTGACATTAGATAGGGATTTTAAAGAAGCTTATCATAGACTAAATTGTTACCACTGCTATGAAGAGAGTTTTACAATATGCTCAAACTAATGTTAGTAAGTAATCTGCTCTCAGCATGAATTTCTATTTAAAAATGAACTTTCTGAAAAAACTGAATCAACTGTGGGAAATGTCTTTATCTCTGCCAGCCAATATCTTGATTTTTATTCTTCAGAAAAGCAAAGTCAAAATACTTCATTTCTGTTCAATTTAACTTGATTAGGAGTGTTTTGTTTAGAACATAAATTGAAACATTTTGACCTGCTTAATTAAAATATAAAATTGCAATCTCTTTTAGGATATTGTTTTATAAAATGTAATTCAGACCCATTCTTCCTTCAGGG
The DNA here is from genome assembly GCA_018881555.1 of Amblyornis subalaris. Lineage (NCBI taxonomy): Eukaryota > Metazoa > Chordata > Aves > Passeriformes > Ptilonorhynchidae > Amblyornis > Amblyornis subalaris. The sequence goes on along the minus strand of JACAXG010000146.1, from coordinate 1,029,021 downwards.
CTGAGCTCCCAGGGTTATTATCTCTCTTCTAAATGCAAACCTTCAGTGTGATGTCATCAGAGCTCGGTGAATTTTTGCGGTTTCCAGGGTGTAAATTTTGCTTATCCAAAAAAAAAGACTCCTGGAAGCAAGTGGGTGGTCTGGCTCTCAACCTTGGCCAAGCATTGTGATAAACCATGTGGGAAAARAAAGAAAAGGGGACCTGAATGCTGAGAACTCAATTTTAGAAAATTCTGCATCTTTTATTACAATAACAGAGACAAAAATATCATTACTAGATGCATGTATGCTTTGGGGGRAAGGACATTAGGAACTTTGTATGTCATGGAAAAAATAAATATTAAACTTTTCTGAGTTGAGACAAAAATATAACACAGAATACTGGACTTTTTTTATATGGCACTGGTTCCAAAGGTCACTCAACTCTAACTACAACCACTAATTTTAATACAAGAATAAACAAACATAATAGTGCCATGAAGCTTAAAGATTATTGATTAGTAAATAGACAGTAATGCCAGACTTTAGCTATCCCAAATTCAATTTTGAGCTGTAGGAGGTGTAAGAATAATCCATATTTTTGGTTTTCCTACATAATGGAGAAAAATGTTAAAGGGCAACCGTTCGAGATTAGTGAACCATTTACTCTGTTCTGCTCTCTGTTATAGAAAAACATTAACTGAGACTGGCTCCTCCCTAGTAATGGACTAGCTGACTTTCTAGTCAAAAGGTAAAAGTCATCCTTGAATACACTATTCATTACATCTTAGGAAAACAGGTATATTTAGAGAAGAAGCAAACATTTGACAGATAATTTTGCACATGGAGACAGAATGAACAGGAAAAACRAAGTGAGATGATTATGACAACATTATGGAGTACTTAAATGTATAAAGACTGAATTTTCCTTACCTCAAGAATGGGTCTCATTATTTCTGCTGTAGTACCACCTTGTTTTTCACAAAACTTATAAAATGCCTCAAGGTAAGACTACATGAAAGAAGAAGAGAACTATTTTAAATGCTGCTTAAGACCTGGACCAGGATTGCACATATTAATGAACCTCATTTTTAAATACTTCCAYCAACTTTGATAATTTCACCTATCAATTTAAATTTAAGTATGTGCTTAATTACTTAGCTCAATTGAAAGTTGAAATTTTCAAATGCAAATGTCTTGTTATTGCAATTTGAGTTCAAATGTTTTCAAAAATTTTAATAGGACAAATATTATGTTTTACTTGCTCTCTAAAGAAGGAACTTCTTGAGCTCCATTGAGCTTCCACTGCATAATAAGCAGATGGCTGAAGGAAACTCTTCATTTATAGTGTGTGGAGGAGGGGATTTGGGCATATGCCACGGCTGTTGGGCCAGCAGTRTGAGGATACACAAACTAATCGCTGCTGCTCTTCCCTAAACCCYGGATTAGGACAGAACAGCAGACAAAGCTTCTGTAATACTGGTCTGCAGAGCCCTCTGGTCTATTAAGGATTCTGGCATCTGCACTCATTTCAAAATACCTGTGCAGGAAGGACACTAAATATCTCAAAAATGCGGCTCCTCCTGCCTCTCCATCCCCCAAAATGCTGTCTTAAGGAACATTTATATTATCAAAATACTTTTGCTACAATTTCACACAATCTTGTTAGGAGCTGTCACTAACTAAGCAATTGAGTGAATTTTAAGTAGAGACGTCTCAAGGGGGATCTACTGCACAGAATTATGCATTAGGTTCTGCATAGTGCTATGTGATAGTAGAGCTGCAACATAATTGGTCACATTGACAGCTGAAGCAAAGGAAAAATTATATATTAATGATTTTGTGGTGTTTGTAGAATGATCCCCCCAATACTCAGATGAGCAAGAAGAAAAAACCAAAAAATTTATTTAATAAGTGTTAATGTATGGTCATCCACACAGGATATAAGAATCAAATATGTATGTTACCAAATGGAAAAAGAATGTCTAGTATAGYAATAGTGTGAAAGAATTAAAATACATGAAAAAGTTAAAATGCTTGGGCATAATTGATATTGTTTTGAATGACAGAAGGAGTAAAAGATTTAAGAATAAAAAATTTGCTTGGGAATTTATACATATAATTTGTAAGACAAACAGAAGAGTTTTTTCTTTCCCCCTAGTTCAATCAGATTGCTGTAAAAATACTTCCTGCAGTCTGGGGCATCCACTGTGAGAGAAAGATAATAAAGATTTTGGAGAGAATGTGCCAGGAGRAACCATTAATAGAATGGAGTATGTATAGCCTTTAAAGAGATCATCTTAAGAGTAGTGACCTGTGTGCTAATATTTGTAAAGTATTTTCAAAATGCAAGGCACATGTTAGATACATATCCTTGCAACATTGTGCTGTAACAATGCTAAAAATTATGTAAAAAGGAAGAAAATTGTACAAAATCGTTAAGTAAARATCATGTTAGCTAGACTCAAAACAATTAGACCTTTTCAAATCACATCTTCTTTATGTAAATAAAGATAAATGTTAGCCAAAAGCCTGTCTAGGCTCACTTAGGAGCTAACAGTTCTGTGGCATTTGGTGGATAACTGAGTTATTCATAAACAAATGGATCTGGATATTAGCCTGACATCTAGAGCATTTTCATTAATGAGATATTAAATTAGAATTTGGATGCAGACCTAAAATTTGAAAACTCCCCAAACAGTGGAATAGAAATTAAAGCAGCTGGGTTTGATTACTGGACTTGAAATCAACCAGATGACCTCAGACAGCTTGCTTTATCTCACCATACTTCTGTTTCCCCATCCATAAAACGGGGTTAATGATACTGACCTCCTTTTCTGAGACACTTTGATAAAACCCAAATATTATCATTATGTTGCAAAAACTTGCCTTGTACAGTTTGTTGCGCATTATTTCAATGTTCATTTCATCCAGGTCGTTTTCAGAGAGGCAGTCTTGAAAGAAAGCAGCTGAAAGCAGAGTTTATAATGTTGCAGTATAAATCTGCATGCTGATAATATACATCTGTCTACTGCTCACCAGTGTGTGAACAAGGATCTGAGGGTTCTGTTGTACAAGAAAGGGTGATATAACAGAGAGAAAGAAAAATCCTCTTGATTTTCCACTTATCCTCCTATCCCCTCCTTTCTAATGAGAATCTGCAGTTAGGGGAATCAATCAGTGCCACAGCCAGAGTCTGTATCTCCAGAGAGAATCAGATGGGAATGCTAATGAAAGCCCTAATCTCCTCTGAAGTATATAGTTTGGTTATTATGGAAATTTTTTAGTGAGGGACATGAAAAATAATTTCTTTCTGAAATCATGCAGGTATTCTGCAATTGTTAAGGACAATCCTCTTTCCTATTTTCCCTTTTCTTCTTTCAGTATGTAGTGTGGGAAAAGCAACAGGTTTCAACCGATAAAGGGCACAAGCTTTGACCTTGACCATCTGTGCTTATGGGTTCTCTGCAGAACTGACTAAAGAGCAAGCATTTGAGCAGGGAGGCAGGGGATGAATTTCACTTGTGCAACTGGACCATTTAAAAATACTGTATTCATGAGCAACAAAAGTGTACTGATCTCTCACTGTTCCTGAGCTATCCCAGTGGGGCAGAGCAGTATTGTATGACAGAGTGTTGTCYCAAGCAGTGGCAACGGAAGATGGTGTTTATGGAGAGAATGTCAGCCCGGCCGTGTTTTGTGGTCTTCTCCCTTCCTACTCTTCCAACATCCAGATTTTGGATAGAGAACATCAGAAAATGTAGCCTTGAGAGTTCCCTTTAGTATCTCCTTATGGCTCTATTATCCATAGATTTGTACCATCACTTTAAAGACCTGATACAACTCTCTTCTTTTACAAACTTGTTTAGAAAAAAAATTCCAGAAATTTGCTACCAGCTGTGTGAAAACCGTGATTTAGTTTACCTTTTAAAACTAGTTTTCTGCCCTCAGGACTCTGTAAACCATGTCCAAATCTCTCATCAGCTTTGTCCACTCCAAACTGGAGTCTGGACGTCTTGGTCTCTCCACACATGGCAGCACTGTTGATTTTAGCTGTCCTGCTCTGTCCCTTCTCTGATTTCACTGTACAGCGTGCCGGTGCCCAGGCGCTGGCGGCAGTGTGCTGCAGGGCGACCTCTGTGAGGGCAAGGCAGGACTGTGCCGTGCTGGACACAGCCAGTATCGGCTGGGACCCACCACAGGGCACAGCCAAGCAAGGCCCTCAGTCGAGCAGGTGTATCTGAAGGGGGCCTACCTGAAAACCGAATTGGGACTTTTTACCAGGGCATGTAGTGAGAGAACATAGGGTAATGGCTTTAAACTGAAAGAGAATGAGTTTAGATTAGATATTAGGAAGAAATTCTTTACTGTGAGGGTGATGAGACACTGSAAGAAGTTGCCCAGAGAAGTTGTGGATGCCCCGTCCCTGGAATTGTCCAAGGCCAGGCTGAATGGGGCTCTGAGCAACCTGGTCTAGTGGAAGGTGCCCTTGCCCATCGTGRAGGGTTGGAACTAGTTGATCTTTTAGCTCCATTCAAACCCAAACCATTCTATGATTCTATGACTCTAAACTCTCCCTGCCCCTTATGACACACACTGCCTCTCCGGAGGAATGGAGTGTAACCTGTGGTAATAGCAAAGGGACAGAGGAGAAAAGCCTGGCGTGAAGGAGTGGAAAAGACTGGAAGAAAGGTGTTTTCCCCAGGTGTCTAAATGTTTCATTATTTTCTGTTTGTTTCCTATTATCTGGATCAGTAATTAATTATATCATATATGTATTAATCAGTAATAAATCAAGTTAATTTCCCCCAAGTTTAGTCTGGTTTGCCTGCAACGGTACTTTGTAGGTGATCTCAACCCATTAGCTTTTTTTTCCCAACTTTTTTCTCCCCCCTCATTGCTCTGGGAGTAGGGGGTGAGCAAGTGACTGGGTGGGAATTTGTTTTCTGTCTGAGGCCAGCCTATCACACCTTCTTGAGAAGCAGAACCCAAAAGCACTCACAGTACTGAAGATGAGGACACATGAGTGTTTCACATAGATTCAAATCCATCCAGTTTCATCTTATTCCCAGTACCCTTCACAGCAGTGCCCCACAGCTTGTTAGGTTTTGTTTGTGTTGGCTGCTGCACCACAGTTGAGCAGGCTTTCATCTTAATTTCATAATACGACATTCCCAAACTTTACCCTGTTTTGCTTTTAGATTTAGTTCTTCAAAATAGGACTTTTCTTAATATTTGAACCATGCCCAAATCTCAAGAGGCTATCTAGGTTCTACTACAACATCTAATATTTATTAGTAGCTGCTTGATCCTTAGTGAGGATATACTTTTTAACTATGAGTATAAGTTTTGAAATAAAAATCTAGGTGCTGCAAATCAGTGACTGCTTTGGATATAAAAGATATACATTATACTTCTTGAGGAGCATGTTTTCTMTGTGTTTGCTACCCAAGGTGGCTATAGAATTTATAGAAGAAATGTTACTAGAATATATCCTGAATACCACTTCAGAAGTGCTTGACCCACAATTCATGTTTTCTTTTACCAAAACACAGCATTTCCAGTGGGAAACATGCTATTCTTAAGAATACTGGATTAGTAGTTTCAAGAAGAAAATAACAAATAATTTAGTGTTTCTACCTAACGGCGTGTCAACCAAAATTGCGTTGAAGAGCTCMGTGGGGTTTGAAGCAATGCTGACTGCTTCCATTTGCTCAAAGCTCCCCAATGGATGGCATTTGGGAACAAGTTCAGCTATAGGTCGCTGATGTAATGTGCCAGTTATTAAAAGAATTACGTTGTCAATCATATAGCTGTATCTGTATTTGAAAGAAAAAGTAGAAAAAAATTATTTTTATAATGAATTTTCATTTGAAAAAATACAAACCAAAGATTTTTGAAAATTAGCAATAATACCAAAGTATTATTAGAATGTATGTCCACTGTGTATCAACAGATCTTCAAAAATCAACAGAAGTTTTTAAATAKCAAGTAGGTAACACAGCACTAGTTTTAAACCACATGACTGATTTGGAAAATGGACACTTTTAAAGAAGGTAATACTGACATATGAGTATAATAAACATAACAGCTGAGAAATGTAAATTCACTATAACCAGTGACAATGAGTAGTATCAAAAAGCAAATCACCTGAGCTAGCAACTTCTCTAAATTGGGATTTTCTTATTTCATATATACCATCTGGACAGAAAAGTACATGCGAGTCTTGGCCCTAAAACTGCAGAGTTCATGCATGTGGTCCAGTCTTAGGGCTTTCTTCTCACTTAGCTTTAAACATCCTCCCATGAGGCATCTAAGAACAGGCTCTTACAGATTTCTTCTCTATCACTAGAACTTTTCTTCTGAGTAGAAGTTTTCTATCAGCTTCTTACTAGTTTTACTGTCAAAGAGGCTGATAAGAGTTTTGTCAGTGACTTGGAAATGGGAACACTTCCCTTGAATGCCAGTCTTCAGCTTGAATTGTTGATTGAGAACATGGCTAGAAACAGGGATTAATATGTTCTCACCCAGAATCTGTGAAGGGGGCTTGAGGATCTGGTGAAACGTAGTTCAATGATTTGTGTGAAATATCTTAAACTAGTGTATCCATTATTAAAAAAAACAACAGTGTGCAAAGGTTGTGCATACATGTGTACATTCATGCCAATAAGCATGAGAAAAGAACTGCCATTCATACTTTCATTTTTATTTCTCTGAAACAAAAAGTTAACATTGTATGCCTACMGGTCACAGGTGTCCTGGGGTAGTGTTTAAGATCCTATTGATATATCAGCCTAAAAGTGGTCAGCTAGACATGACCGAAAAAAAAAAAATAATGATACTTCCTTTTTTACTGTTATAATAAAAATGCTTCTTGAAAGTTAGTTGAACAGTTAATTGTTCTTGTTAAAATACATTAAAAGGATAAGATCAAGGGGAGTAAACAGGTAAAATATCCTGCTGCTATTTTGCTAATCCATGTTGTTATACTGTTATAAAGCAGATCCCTGTTCTTAAAGTTGTTTAAGCCATTCATTTGCAAGTTTCATCTGTTTATGATGATATTGAGATCAGAGATTTCTCTTCATCTGGCATCAAACAGCAGCTGAACTTTCGAAAAAAGCTACTTAGATCTAAGTATCTTGCAATGTGMCACATAAAGTTCTTCTGTTTTTTATTTATTTGGTTCAAATAGTATATAAAAGGCATGRTAGGTGTAGGATGTGTTGTCTTTTCCCCTTTTAAAAAAGGTCTAGAACTTGCCACACACCTAGAAATTAAATTACTTCCCTGTACATCATGAAGTTGTTAATCTTGCATGAATCACCCCCTCAAACTTCAGTTTTGCAAATTCTCTGACTTAAATAGTGTTTGAAAATTTTAACCATTTTTCTCAATCTCCACCACTTCTTCTGCCACTGTTCACGTAAAAAATCTGCTTCTGTCTAAAATAATTATTTGCAAAGACAACAGCTCTTCATATACCTATACAGTTTCAAAAATTATGTTAGCAAATAAAGTATGCAAATGTAGCAGTATCAAAGTAATTTTGCTGGTTTTGAAACTTAGTAGAAATTCTAATATGTTGCATTTACACTATTTTAACTTTTAACTGCTTTTTTTACCACTGTGTGGTAAGATATGTGGTAACATTACTTACGTGATAAAATTCAGAAAAGTGGCAAGTGGTTCAAAAGCATGGTTTCTAAAGTAATGAAATTCTGTGAGTAGTTTTGCTTTCAATTTATCATCGATGGTGGAAATAGTGAGAGGGCCAGTTTCATTAGCCAAGAAGTTGCCGTAGTCTGTAGTCTGTAGATGTAACTTCAGATCTGGAATTAAAGTCAGGAAAGATCATGAGAATAAACTGTCATTATATTGTCTACAAACCACATAAAAAAAAAAATGTTAATTTCTAATATATTTTTATATTAAGCAATTGATCATACTCTATTGAAAAGTTTTTGCATAGATGTAATATAGTGTAAATGCAAAATTAATGCAAATTTGTACTGCCTTCTACCAGTAAGACTTACTGCATGCTGTAGGAAAGAACAAATGATTTATGCCTTTGTCAGRAGTTTCACCAGCAACTTTCATTTTCAGCCATACCACACAGTGCTACTTACTACAGTCTCTAGTCCCTTCCCCATCAGCTTTGTTCAATGTTTCGATTTCACTGATTTGCACCATTATGATCCATCAGTTGTTCTGTCTGCTGCACTCCTATGGACTGTTCTGCTTTGATAAGAACCATCCTTTAACTTTGTTAAGATCTTAAATTTTCACATGAAACATTTAAATCTCAGCTAAGATTATGATCTTCTGTTGTCAGGCTGCCTGAAGCAGAGGAGAGAACACATCTTGCCTGGCTCACTTTCTGAACTCCAAATGGATTCTGTAGTGGAGCACTTAAAAGGGCAGAGTTACACTCTCTTAGCATTTCTGCTTTGGTTTTCTCTGATTTATGGCTGCGACTAGCAAGTCCTAAGAAGCTGTTCCAGAAACTTGGGTCGTTGTGACATATTCTATTTGAGCTCTTAATCCTGGTGACTGGGGAAAATGAGTTGTTTAGACCACAAAGTTAAAAGAAACTTTCATGATATCAAAGAATTCATATGACAAATTTTCTCTGCTAGCCATTTTTTACCATGAGGCAAAACAAGAATTTGAATCAGTTCAAAGCAGTTTAACATTTTCTTTTAGAAAAGCTCCTGCTGCAACGCATAATTATGTTCAAATGCTATATTAAAACTATTGTAATTTATAGATTGGGATACTGTTATATGATTTGAGCACTCATAAAAATTAGATTTCTTTATAAAATGTGAAGTGATAGTTAGGGAAAAGGACAGCAACACTCCCACTGACTGAAATAAGAGTACCAGTAAGGTACTATAAGGAAGTTAATTTGCAGTTAGCAAGGTAAGCATTTATCAGTACAGTAGCTACTTTTGCCTATTTCCCCACGTGTATACTTTCTTAGTATGCAATAAGGTTGCCTACACTGAAACTTAAAGTAAAAGAACTAGTACATTGTGAATTCAAACTCCTACATCTAGCACTGTAGCTTACTGAGATAAACTTCAGAGTTTTCTATGCGAGTTGGCCGCCACTCAAGGTTGCTGAAAGTCCTGTCCAAACCGGCCATGAATATTTCCAACCTCTCTGGGCAATCTCTTCCAATGTTTTACCACTCTCCTTGTAAAAAATTTCCTCCTCATATTTAGTCTGAATCTATTCTCTTTTAGTTTAAAACCGTTACCCCTTGTCCTATGCTATGGACCCTACTAAAAAGTTTTTCTCTATCTCTTTTGTAAGCCCCCCTTAGGTACTGAAAGTTGGCAGTAAAGTCTCCCCAGAACCTTCTCCAGGCTCAACAATCCCAACTCTCTCAGCTTTTCCTCGTGGGAGAGATGTTCCAGCCCTCTGATCATCTTTGTGACCCTACTCTGGACTCGCTCCAGCAGATCCATGTCCCTCCTGTGTTGGAAGGAYAGGGCTGGACACAGTACTCCAGGTGGGGTCTCACAGGGGCAGAGTAGAGGGGGAGAATCATTTCCCTCTCTTGCTTTAGATGCAGCCCAGGATATGGCTGGTTTTCTGGGCTGCGAGCACACATTGTCAGCTCATGTCCAGCTTTTCACCCAACAGTACCACCAAGACCTTTTCCACATATCTGCTCTCAATTCCTTCCTGCCCCAGCCTGTATTGATACCAGGGTTTGTCCAACCCGGGAGCAGGACCTTACACTTGGCCTTGTTGAACCTCATGCGATTCCCATGGACTCACTTCTTGAGCTTCTCCAGGTCCCTCTGAAAGATATCCTGACCCTCAGTTGTGTCAACTGCACTGCTCWGCTTGGTGTCATCTGCAAATTTGCTGATGATGCACTCAATCCCACCGTCTGTGTCACTGATGAAGGTATTAAACCATACTGGTCCCAATACAGATCCCTAAGGGGTACCACTCGTCATTGAGCTCCATCTGGACTTTGAACCCTTGCCCACTACTCTTTGGATGTGATGAGTCAGCCAGTTCCTTATTCACCAGATAGTCTATCTATCMAATCTATATCTAAGCACTGATATGCTTAGATACACACTCTTGGAAAAAGTCATAGTTTCAGTACAGGCTTCCATGTAGGAAGAAGAAAAGGAATCTAAATATGGAAAAAAGAAAAACACTTAATTAAAGAAAGAGGGAAAGTTAAGCAAGATTAAGAGATAAACAAAAATGCAGAGCTATACCCAGAAATTAGTCTAAATATGTAAGACCAAGCTTTTAAAAATCACTAATATTTTGATTTTACATCTACATTTCCTGTGTAAACTGTTCATTTTKACTTTTCTGTGTTTTGTTGCAAAGAATGTAAAAATGCTTGGCATATGGTGAGATTAGATAATACTACTTTATTAGATGCAGATGAATTCCAACCTTCCTCATTTCATTTTCAGATGAACTGCAGATATCTACCTTTATTCACACTCTGTAAATGCCTTTCAGACAGTGGTTTTCAGGGGTTAACCACCTAAAGCAGACTGCAAAGCCCAAATGTCAGCCTCAAGTATTGACAATTCTGGAGTGTGCTTAGCATCATCATAAGATGGACAGAAACAAAAACCTGCTGGTCAAGCGTAGTTTCATAACACTTTGTTATCCTCAGTTCTCTGATTGACTGAGTGGCTTCATAAACCGTGTCTTAATATAAGGCATGAAAAATATTAGCTGTAAGACATTAAATAGCCTTACCCATCTCCCAAAAGCTATGGAGGAAATGTTATAGTCAGAAATATTGGGTTTATAACCCTGTCAATTCCACACCCTGCTTTATGGAAGTATTTCTTCTAACTGAATTAATAAATGCCAGCATGCATACTGTATGTGAGAAAAAATATTCAACCCTATCTCGTGGTCTTGGCCAAAACGGTCATCCACAATCTCCAACGTCAAAAAATATCAAACAGGAATATCATAATCAGAGTTCACATCAAGACAGAGTTGAGTGCAGCTCAGAGACTGAACCGGTGGTCTTAAATTATAGTGCTTTATTTGCTGTTGGCATAAATAACACCTGGGAACTATTGCAATCAGACACTGGTACTAGTGACATGACCTGGTGACTCAGCAGGAGTAGACAGCTGAGCACTACAGGGGCCTCAGACATTCCTGTTCACCAAAACTTTTTATTGATCGTAGCTGCCCCTTTTCTCAGGATCTCTTGGAGACCTGCACAAGACTCTGGGCTTTTCAACATGCCCACAAGATCCCTAGGAAAGAAAATTCCTGTATTTCAGCTGTCAGTATGGTTGTCATCCATCTGCATCATGTATTTCCTCATACAATTACATGCAGGAGAATAATAGGTAGGAAAAGTATGACCTTAAATAATCACAAGTCTACTCACAATTGAACAGCAAACAAGCAAAATTAACAGTATGTTTAAAAGGAATTAATGCACAGAGGGAGACTAGCTTAAGATGACTGCAGTTAAGACAGGAATGATCCTGATCAGAAAGAGTTTTGTGAGAACTTGGACAAAGTATTAACCTGTTCTCTTGGCATCAAGTATATGGTAAATAGTCTGACCCCTCACTTTGATAGAGAAATAGCCAACTAGCTGCAGTTTTCCTTCAGTTACACTGTTATTTCAGCCACCATGTGCTGGCAGGTCCTGYTCTGGCAAGTTAAGTAAACTTATTTCAGTGATGTTTTTGGGAGCAGAGCTGGGATGTCTGTCCTTCTGTCGCCTAGCCTCCTTCCTACAGAGCAGTAGTCTTTCCATCGCGCAAGAAAGCAAGCGAAGAACAAAAAACACTGCATTTAAACACCAACTGCCCCCCCATATTCTGCTTCAAAAACTGTCAGCAAGGTTGCTCTGGGAACCCCTTTCTCTTGAAACAGATGATGACGTAGGGTCAAACTAGTAGCATGCGGCCAATGAGGTAGCTCCATGGAAATTAGAGTAATTCAACCAAGCCCAAAAAGATGTCTCAGTGAAGCTGAAGGCCTCTCCTCCTGTCTGTATGGCCCTGAATTGAGAGGACACAGTGGTATCATTAGTCAGTTAGCAGTCTCGGTCTTTTTCTTTCCCTCTCACTTGCTCTGTGATTATCAAGCAGATGTAAAGCACTAATCTACAGTTTTTCTTGTGGTTCTTCTGTACTGACCTTATTGTTTCCTCTCTGGAGATACCAAAACCACTTTGAAATTAAAAGATCTATTTGATTCTATTTATGGGTTACTTTGAGTGGTTTTGATTTTATCTTTCCTGCTTGTTTGTTTTAGCATATTTATAGTGTTTTTAACTTAGGCCATTTTTTGTGGTGTGGTGCTAAGCCACAGAATGCAGAATAGGGTAAATTTATTACATTTTAGAGTGAAGAAATGAACTGATGGCACTACTGGACACACACCATAGTACTACATCACAATCCACTTTCTGAATATTTCAAATTGAAACCAAAGATAGTGTATGAAATTTACTTTAGAGGTAGGAGTCTGTGGTTTTGGTGCACTGTACACTCATGGTGCAAGTTCAATATTACAGCATCCTTCATGTGCAGAGAGATAAGTGTGTTTAGCATCATGTAGAAATCCAGTATTTCTCATCTTTTCATTATAAATAATACATTTGGTAGATAAATGGTGGAAAGCTATCAGCTGTCTATAATAAGTAGAAAATGGAGAAAGAGGTGTAGCTGAATAGAGAAAAAAGGGAAGTGGTAGTGGGCAGTAGAGATGTGCTTGTAGGAGGGTTGATGAAGGCTGCTGCTTCTGTTGAAATAATTTGCATTCTAAAATTGAATGAACACTAGAAAACAAAAGCTTCAAAAATAAAACAAATCATTCTTCCTATTATAAATCTTAATCAGAAAAGGATTTTATCTCTCTATTGTCCATCTGCTGCATGCTCTCAGTAATACTGAAGTTTTAGATATCTCAGAAATATTTGAAAACTACTTCCGGGTGGTAAATAACTTTCTCGTAGTGTGACTTAAAATTTAGGGTTTTTTTAACTATTCTTAACTTGAGCAAGTATTCTTCTGGGAAGGGTGTAGGTAATCCTTTTTTCTTGTATGTTTCCAAACCTGTATATTTCCTTCTTATTCAGAAGTAACCAGAATTTTATTTTTTTTTTCCTTCATGGAGCTTTACCTGACATCATTTATTGACCTTCTCTGCATGGAGAAGTGAAGTGATGACAATGTTCAATAATTCCACCATTCTGTCCTTCATGTCTTTTATAGATGTTTGAAGCTGTTAGCTTTTTCTGAAGTCTGTATGCTCACTGAGCAGGACTTTTTCTCTTAAACAATTAAATATGATATCAAGAATGTCTGTAGAGTCTTTAAGTTGCATAGATAACTGCTGGAACAAATAAGGTACAAAACTGTTGATTTTGCCCAGCTGACGTAAGGAATAGATTTCGGTTCTCAGAGTGATTGTATACATATTTTCTCTGTGTCCATACTTCCACTGTACAAAATGGAGAGCTGATGCAGTTCTCCAGGTTGATAAACTGAAGTGGGTATGTGCACTTGGTCAGTTGAATAGTGTCTGGATTCATTGACTGTTCTGATTATCTCTTCTTTAACTATAAGAGAAACTTTATCCTACTGACAGGTAAATATCTACGTGCATTTCTTTAAATGTACTTGTTTTAATCTACAGTATGTATGGCATGCAATCTTCCTAGACTTATGTTGTTATTTATATTAATAGTTCAGACAGCCTCAAAACTCTGTCAGATATGGAAATCATCATTCTTCACTTTTTCTTACCCCAAACCCATTACTGTATGCACAAATCAACCAAAGCTTAAAATAGAGTGAGTTTATTCATTCTCCTTCTTCCTTTTCCAAATTGATCTAATACACTGCATGTTGTAGAAACTGAGTGTAAAAGCAGAGCTCTCATTTTGGAGTCAGGGAAATGAACTTTATGTTCTTTTAGAAAGGTGATTTCTTTCTTTTGCATTTTTTTCCTGCCAAGTGTCTAGAGATATGTCATATGATTCTTTGGTACAAGTCTGTCTTCATCAGGCTGTGACCAGTCTTGGCCACAGAAAGCTGTTTTGGAAACTACTGTGTGTTCTCCTTATTACTGTGGCAAAGTCACCTTGAGAAGAGCTTTTTTTTTTTTCCTATTTCCCTAAGTTTTATCTTTGTGGAGTCTAGTTTTCTTTTCCCGGTAAGCCAAATGTGCACCACTGCCATAAAACTCATGAAGAAATAAATTACTATAATTATGTATTTTATAGAGAAACTCAGAGCCAAATAGAAAACTTTTAATAGATTTTGGAAACTAATTTATCCAGCTGAAATGGTATGAAACTTCCACACCTGAACTGTTCTATAGCATGGTTAAAATCTGTGAGAAGGTTGCCAATCTCCATAAGAGCTCTATGGGTGAGATTTCCAAACCTTATCAGGAAGTCAGAAAATCCCATCATCTGTATTGCTTTGCAAATCACAGTCTGGACACAAATCACAGTCTATAGAAAGCTTTTAGCTCAAATATGAGAACAGTTCTTCAAAGGACTTCAGGGTTATCTCCGGGTTTTAAGATAAGCTCTCAATACTTCAGTCTTCTACCTTCCCTTCTTCAAACACCTAAACAGTATTTCTTCCTAAGTAAAATAAACCAGCAGACTTACCTTCTAGTGTCTCACACTGTGCTAAATTGACATAGTCCGCACTTGTCAAGATCCCAGCTTTGAACCCTCGGACCAGACCCTCCAAGTAGCCGTGGTCCACATTGAAGTAAAACTCCGAGTATCCTGGCATGGAGCAAAAGAGATTTAATCTCTCTTCTGGGTACTTGATGGCACTGAGTATCTGCCACCAACTGTTTTTCTGCTCTTTGGARGGAGTGACAAATAGTCACGGAATTCCTGCCAGCCTATGATTGTGTTTTACCAACTGGTTTCTTCCTGTTTCTTGCTCCTACTGTAGTTCCAGTATAGTAGATGCTTACACAACAGCCAGCCAGTAAATCCGACTCACTCCTGTCAAAGCCAGAAAATGAACCTATTATTGTTGAAAGATAAGGCAACAAGGAAGTACAAGATTTAACCCCTGCTTACAAGGATGCTCTGCCCTGACTGGAGAATGAGAAAGCATATTACAAAGCTTGAATGAAACTTTCACATTTCTTAACTGTATTGTACACAGGAAGTTAACTGAGAATGCCTATAGAGAAAATATTTCTGCAGTAAAATAGTGGGCTRTGGCAGAACATAGGCTATTCAATGAACTTAGATGGTTTGTTAGTGTCTCTGTATTACCTTCTTTTTTTAACATTTTTTGCTTGCTGGAAATTTTCTGCTGCTCATCTCTATCACTAAATATGTATATGAATTACAAAAGACTTCTAATAATTACCGTGAACATTAGATTATGTGCAAAGGTGAAAGGTCTTTGAAGGGTTTGACTTTCATTGTCCTTGAAAGTCAGTATCCAGAACTCACCTCAAAACCATAGTTTGTCTCGGTCTGCTGCCCACACCTAAACACACRCACACATTTTCCAGAGCTTTGAACATGTTTTGGTGTATTGTGTCGGCTGAATACATGTACCATGGCTTCTCTTTTGATCCCTTGTGCAGAAATGTGGCTGCAGCAAGAGTTGTGAGTTGGCAGCCAGTGGGACAAAGCTGTGACTACAAGACCTTCTCTCCTGTCCTGGGAAGCGAGAGACTGATGAGACCTTGGTACTCACCACCAGGTGATTCCTGTCTATACCACACTGCTCCTGGCACAGCAAGGCTTTGCAGGCTACACAACGAGGCACGAGATGCCTGTGTTTTTGCTGCCAAAACAGTTACCCCCTACCTCCCCTAGGAAGGTCACTAGCTGGCTGGTTTCTTGGCTGGCTGGCCAGCCAGGAGCCTCCAACGGGCAAGAAGTGGCCATGAGCCACTGGGCAGCCAGGCTGAGCCAGGGGAGCAATACTACTGCATCTTGAGGGTCAAATTAAAATTGTCTCAGGCTGGATATTACTCCACCTGTAACTGATAAAAGGGGAAATAATGTCACCATTTAGACATTTTAAAAAATCACGTCCTCAGATGCAAACTGTAATTAGTTGGTAGTTCAAATGGTGCCAAGACTATTGAAGTTTGCTCCTCGTAAGACCAACTTAGTTCTAAGTTGGTCAGTTCTTAGCACTGCAGAGTTAACCCAGCTAAGGAAGAATGAGACAGCCCAGGCCTACTGGACAATAGAAATAAAACATCTCCCTCCCCCACACAAACAATTTGGTTTTGTCTCCCAAGTCTGCATGCCAGCAGTGCTCTGAACCTCCTCATGCAAGAAGTTTTCAGGAGAATTTTGTCGATGATGTTTCAAAAGTCAGGGAGATTTTTCAGGATACGTGACCACCATCAGTGACTCCTTATTGACACATGAAGATAACCACATTTTAACTTAAACCTGCTTTTTTGTTATTGTCATCCTCTTTGTTTCAGCATGTTTTGCTTGACAGCCTCTGGTTTTCACCTTTTCAAAGATAAGAAATGGGGAGAGGTAATAACAATTGTTGTGTACACAGAGAGCAGCATGTGGTTTTATCCTACAGATCTCCAAAGTGTGTGTTGCATAAACAAGTAACGTCTCACAGCTGAATTCGGGCCTCCCCCCGCTGCAATCACAGCGTATCAGAATGTGGCACACGTCCAGCTGCTGGCAGTCCAAGGTTGTGCTGTTGATGAGCTTCCAAAGCTTCAGACAGCAGAGCCAGTGCAGAAGTGGCTTTGCAATAGATCCTAAATTTAGTAAGGTCATGTGAATACTGCCTGGCAGGTGTAAATACTGCCACCGGTGATCCACCAGTGGGAAAGTACTACCACAGATCCATAAATATTGGCTGGACCATCACTTGAAGTATAATAATTCAGCAAAGTTGTTTAATGAAATCAGTGTACTTTTGAATGATTGCAGGAAATTGGAAAATCAGGATAAAGTCTTGAGCAGTTTTGTCTACTAAGGGGTAAGGTGTCAGATAATTTGGTCAAAGTTGATAGACTGCATTCACCAACATCAGAAAATCCTCAGTTCTCTGATTTTTGTTGCAAGAAAAGTTGAGGAAAAGAGACAGCTTTAACAGCAGTTTAAACATGATACATATTGTTCGGTAATGTATTAATCTTTTATGTAAAAATATATATATTCAATATCTACTCTTGCAGTCTATCAATAGAATGTTATATCTTACAATGAGCGGCTAGTACTATATGATTTCTTTTACATTTGTAGTGGGCAAGGTTTTATTAAATATTATTATCATTTTATATTAATGAATTTATTTTTATAGAGCTGTGAATTTGCTTTAGCAAATTAGCATGTGAGAAAATACAATACTCTCACCTGTTATGTTTGTGGAGTGCAAAGGTTGAAATATTTGTAAAAGAATCTTTTATTGGTGAGCTAAACAAATATTGATAGTGTGCTTGGGAGGAGAAGTTATTTCTGGTTAAGCAGCATTAGCAACACAAAACTCTTCAGCTCTAAGAACAGAATTTAATCTTTGATACTGCAAGTTTTCAAGAGACTTTTAACCAAAATGCATATATTATTTAACCACAAGAGGTCATTGTAACACTGCTCTAAGCCACCTTACTCCAGTTTTTTTCACCTCCACTGAGCTAAACTTGGAAAGAAACATGAAAAAAGGGGTTTTTTTAAAATTTGTTTTCAGCTAATCTAAAATTAACAATAAATCGAACATATACTGATTATTTACTCAGAAGTGACAAACAAAATACTTCTGTGTTACCAATATTTTTGCTATATTCACAGATTTTTCTCTGAACTTCCTCTATTTTTTTTTCCTTTTTTTWATTAACACAGTTGACAGCTCTTAGCCACGAGGTTAATACTGAAGAACAAATGACAAAGAATCAGCAGAAGAGTGAGTAAGTGTGTCATATCATTGGAATGTTGACTAAATCACATGAATTGAAGGTTACTCTTTTTTTTTTTTTTCATTAGAAGTATGTAAAGATTCTGKTTTTTTCATCTTGGAATCTCATTTAGAAGTCTATTTATATCAGCCTTAGGCAGGCAGATCTCTGCTTAAATTTTGCTTTTGCTTATGCAGGAACAAAATTCACTCAAGTCTATAACTGACTAAGCAGTTGTTTACAAGATAATTAATATTATGAATGATAGATTCACTCTTACCAGTATACAATGCTGCTTCAATGTATGGGTGAAACAGATTTCTTCATTTGTGTGTATACTGACTCTTTTTGTTTGGCTAGGAGAGATTTTTTTGACCTAACTTCCTATCCTGTCGGTGGAAAATGCTCCTCCCTTACTTTAAAAACATAGCCTGTTTTTCCAGATGTTTCATCCCCCCAAAGAAATGCATAATTTTTTCGGATTGGTTAAGTAAAAATTATAAGATGTGCACTATTCAGATTAAAACTATTCTAATTTTCTAACACAACTTAATAGTATCTAAACAGATTTAGAGACTTTTGGAATGCAGTGTTTCTAGTGGTTTTTTTTGGTACATATCTTTGTGCTGGCATTGAAGGGCAATTACATAAAAACTCCTTAAACTTTGTAAATTCTGTAATGTTCTGGTGTAAATTTCTGATGGGTGTGACCCATTCCTAAAAATATTTCCAAAATGCGATCTGTTGAAATACCTCATTTTCTGAAATAAAAATAATAGGACAATTCTGACTGCAATATGTAAACTGAGATTCAGCCATTCAGAGATGCTGAATACCTGCAACTCTCATAAAATGAATATCACAAACAATTGGGTACTGCATGGACCCCAGCACTCCATGCAGTTCCAAGTATGCTGGCATGGGTACCAGAAGTGTAGCTCAACCACAGAGAAAACAATTACATTTTTCCCAGTTTCTGAGCTTTGCTCAACTGCTCTCAGCCATGAAGAAACAGTCCAAATGCAGTTATATCTGTGACTGCTTAAAAGTTAAAATATATTAAATAAATAAAATATCTTGTATTTTCATAAAATATATGAAGATTGAGAACAATAGACTTTACCTGTATAGACACAATCCAGCTACCATGCTTTCTAGCTCTTTTTAAATCATGAAAAAGATGCATTCCCATGCAGATCATTTTGATAGCTAAGCCCTCTTGTGCCAAAAAAAGTTGTACCCAGCTGACACACCCAGTGTTAACCTGCACCCTGGCCAATTTTCTCTGTCTCTGATAAGAGAATTCACAGCAAATATGCACCCCTAACTTTCCTATTACTTGATTAACTTTTGATTGAATTTACATAAAATACATCTTTTACTCCTGTTCCTTGTTAGAAGTATTATTTTGATATTGGGTTCACAAACATCACTCACGGATGTTATGAAATATCAAAGAGCTGCCTTTTCCCCCTCGCTTGCTTTCAAAAGATAATCTAGCAGCTTTTTAGGTCAGCAAGCCTTTTGGTCTTTTGGTCTTTGTTCAAGGAATTACATGCCACTGTAATAAAAAGGTTTTTATCAGAGACTTAGAGTGGTAAGTCTGTGGAGAGAAGCCAGGAGAAAATCATTATCAGTAGATGTAAATCTAGAGAAAATCAGATTTGAGCAAACTAACACAGCTCTGGAACGCTTATAGAAATGAAACTGGAATTTTGAGAAGTTTACATACTCCCTTACAAAATTGGGCAACTTTGGTCTGAATGATTTGTACTTTTGGGCACTGATATTCACATGAACTCAGCAGCTTTCAACTCAGACTCATGTTCCGGCTAATTCTACTGAGGATGGCAAGAATTCAGATCCTGTGTTTACCTGAAGTCTTTCTCTGCACAGTGTCAGTACTTTTTTTTCAGTTATCTTCATTTTCCATCCTCTTCTTGAGAAGATTTCATGCACATGAGCACCCTTTTCTCTTCTTCATGGATCAGTTATTGATTAACTGTCACAAAATTCRCAATCGATAGGTAGCATCTTTAGATTTCTTCAGGGATCATGAAGGTTTTATCCTTGACACAACATGCATACAAAATAAGGATGATAAAACTTTGAGATAAAAAGTACAGCAACTCAAAATGAAGTGCAAGTGGTCTGTTAATTCCCCACATTTACAATTCTCTGAGGACCACAACATGAATGATTTCCTCATCATCATATTGATTTCTAGCACAGATGCAAATTCTGACAGATTTTTTCTCTGATAGAACAATTGGCAATTAATACATATCTTTTTGATCATCAACTTTATCTACTTCAGAAAACAGCCGGAAGATGTACATGACTGCAAAATGTAGCATTCTGTTAACGTAACACTAACATAATTATAGATTACACCTCCTACATCCTTCTCCTTATAATCTTCATTACAATTCCATATTTCATTTATAACTTCCATCTCAAAAGGTTATGAATAAAGTCTTAAAATTGGAATGTACTGCAGAATCAGAACTCTGCTTCAACAGGGCGATGAATAGAATTTAAGTCGAGGATTAATATATTTTATTTGGCTCCATGAATCGGATAGATTCAAACTGTGTGGTGTTCAGCTTCAGACTTAAGCCTGATGTGTCACAGATTTTTCACTAGGTGGGGCAATAGTATCTTTGTTAAAACGCTGTTCCTACTCTGAACTCCTGTGCCAGGAACTTGGAATATGCAGGGATATTCTAAATCTAAACTAAATCTATATATATTGTAAATGGGGCATTTAATTTGGGATATATTTTTCTTCAATTTGAAGGGTTTTTTTTCATTTCTGAGAAGTGTTTTGCTAGCTCTGATAACTCTTAAGAATTATTAAAACGTAGAATTAATAATTTTACTTCTTTTTTTTAAGCCTCAGGTTCATGAACATTTTATAGCTGATGGAAAATGTAATACAGAAAACAGTACAGATAACAACTTGGTACTATTAGTTGTTGTTGTTTGTTTGTTTAATGCATGCAGTAAGAAAGAAAATCAAATTCTGGCTCATAAATTACATAAATATTTGGTTAATTAAAATTCTCCAAAATGTCATTTTACATGAATGCACATTTTTGTAATTCTTTACGTTTTATGTTAAAATCTCTTTTCAAGGTATATTGCTTTAAAATATAATGATACTTATATTAAGAAATAAATTAAGAAGCCTTTCAATCACATTCTAGCATCTTAAGAGTATTGATTTAAGGAAGATTGGTGGTAACGTTTAGAATTTTTCAAGACATGGCATTTTTATTAGAGACCTTCTATTGATATCTGCATGAGCAATGATTCTTTATCAAAAGATTAATTAATCTTTTCTGCAGGATTATGGTTTTGGATGAAAGATTACATTATTTTACAATAAAATGTCAAGGTGATAGATTTACAATTTTATGTCTGAATTACATTTTAATCCATATGTTTCAGTTCATGGCTTGATTTGCTCCTGTTATGTTACACCAGTTCTTTGGCTTCAGGCCAAGAAAGTAATACCTGAACCTGTGTTATTCTGATAATTTATTAAATGGCTGTTAGTAATGGCCACAATGAAGTTATAAAATTAAAACAATGTATCAGACATTGATTCGCATTGAGGAAGAAATATAATCTGATAATGCATTTATTTATCTTATTTCCTCCACACATAAGAGAATCAAAATATTGTTTGTTTAATCATGTGAAAGGATTAGAAATGAATAAGCATCAGATACAGTAAAGACAGCTCAGGACCGCTGCTGGCAAGGCTGATGAAATAAAACCTAACTTTAGAAAGAAAGCACATAGAAATTATATTCTATTACATTTTAAGTAGTGATTTACTAACTGTTTAAGCTCTTTAGTTGATTGCTCTCTCCATGACACACTGGAACCTCATTCATAAATTAACCTCAGTCTTTAGTAAAATGGCAGAGTTGGTTTTAAACATTAATTGTTTATTTTTGAGATTTGGATATGGAGTTCTTTGAGCCCCTTTCTAAATTTCTGGTTAAACAAACCCACACGCCAGCACTGCAGCACCATGGGTGACTGAGCTGCCAGAGCACACCATCATGAGGACTTACACACTAGAAGAAATGCTATTCACGATAATATTCAGGAATTCAAGTACTTAAGGTATTCAGGTATTCAAGCAGTATTCAGTTAGATAAAATTCTTATTATCACATTTTCCCACAAACCCAAGTGAGCACTTGAATCATGGGAAAGGTTATTTCATAACAGTGATTTCATATTTATCTTTTCTGGTAAAGAGTCATATATTTAGGTCAAAAACCAGAAAAAAATTAATAGTAATAAGTCCACAAAATATTCTGACACTGCCTCCTTTACTGAAAAATAGATGCTAAACCCTCTTTAATGCCAAGGCCTGATTATCCCTGATATGTAGAGGGATCCATGGGACAGGTGGGATAGACAGTACAACAATTTTTTACGCTATTACTTGGGCAGTAGGATCTGATTCAGCATGAACAAGTACAAACTTGGATTTCTGCCCCTCTACTGCTAGGAATATCAAATATCAAATGAAATGTCCAGGAGTTTTGCATCTCTGACTCTCCTAATCCCAGACCTGTTTTCCTGAAAGTTTCAGACYCAGTGCATAAGAAAACTTGATAACTTTTCACAGCCTTACGGACAGGGTGAATGCCAGCAAACAGATTGGTATTTTGTTTGACTTCAATTAGAGAGAGAAAATCTGAAACTTAAAGGTATTTGTCTCTTCCTCGATATCATAATCTTCTTATTTAATTAAATAAAGTAGCCGATGTTGTCACAACAGTAGATTGTAATAAATATGCATGAAAGCCTTAAAATATTTTGAGAGTATAGGATCTGTTCCTCACTATGAATAGCTAGCACATTCCTGCCTCATGTATAAAAGCAGACTTCCCAACCTTAGGCTTTAAACTTTATAAAAAAATATGATGATTTTATACCAGCAGCCATAAAGGACAGATGAAGAACTTGTTTGAAAATAATACTGTGAAATGCTTGGTTAATTATCTTCTCTCCATGTGCTATATATATTATCTTGACCAAATTGCATTTACAATTCCTTGCCTTTGATTTTATGAACAAGACCAAAATACAGCAAAGGTTCAAGCTGGTACTGTACATACAATATTTTCACTATGAATGGTACATGTGTGAACAAATGATTAGATATGGAAAGAATTCCAAATACAGAGAAAATAATTTACCAGAAGGAAAAGATATGTTGACCTTCTCACAGCAAAAATTGCTTTAGCTTATACTTCTCTACAATTTCAACAASTGCAATTTCAGAGAAGTCTGAACAGCAGCTAAGTATTGTCTTGAATTTAAACTCATAGAAAATATGAAATTTTTCATCATAGCTTGCTAAGTGCTATATTAGTTTGGTCCATTAATTTTGTTACTAGATTTTTGATTTAAGGAATTTAATTTGACTATTCCCCAAAGAATTCTGAAGTAATATTCAGAAGATGATACTTCTAAATGACTTAAAAATCTTCAAGACCATAAAACAAGATATAAGGACAGAAATGACCATAATTAGTTTTTTAATTACTGTAATTTTTGCTTTGTCTTCTAAAAAAAGTTCATGTTTTCTTTCCCTACTACTGCAAAGCAAATAAATCTTCTTAAGTACATATTGCTTCTGTACTTTTCTTCTCAGCTCACATTCTGTGGCAGACTTCTGTTGACCAACTTCCTTCTAATTCGTTATACTATGCATTAATGCCTGCAAAGATTCGGTAGAGCTGTCTTTCAATTCCTGCAATGGTGGTTATATCACATCTGAGAAAGTTTATAAGTTTTCATTTTCAAAGATTCTTAAATAAGAAGGAATTTGTTGCACTTTGTCTGGCTTGTGTATTTTCTGCTCACAGCTGCCAAAGACATTAGTCCAGTTCCTTTTTAAGCAAGTTTCCATGGACATAACAATACAGATTGACCTCCCTTCCAGGACATTGATTGTTTAATTCAGATTCAGTTTGAAATTCCCAACATTAGTGGCATCTCAGAAGGCAAGTTGACAGACTATCTGTGACTATAAAAATATTTCTTTGTGATTGCAGTAAAATTCTGTGTAGATTTTGCTGCGGGACTTAGATTTTTAGATCAGAGTCATCTGCTGGCAGACTCTTGAAAAGCTAATTGTTTCTCCTACGAATTTTTATGAATGACAGCTCTCAAGAAATCTACAATTAAATGGTGCAGGCAAGCATGGTATTAGGTAGATAAAACCACACCTTTTCATAAAGAGAGTTTTAGCATAACTCTATATTTTGAATAAGTTACTTTGTAATTTCATAATTTTGCTTTGCAATTAATAGAAATAACTTATCTGCATTAAAGATACAACGAAGGATTTTGAGTAATCCCTCTGAAGTCACTGTATGTTACCTGTCAATTGTTTGAACCTGATTATTTACACATTCAAACAGTGAATTTGGTTGAACACAATTTTTTTTATTTAGTAAGCATTTTAAAATTGAGCTATTGAATGTAAAGTTGAGGATTTAAAATTGAATGTGGCTTGTAGGAATTTGGGGGGGAGAAACATGTTTCTTTTTGATGTGTTCTTTAGAAAAAGAAACCATAGACTAAACAGCTATTTCAGATGCCCTAATGAAAGTCAGAGAACCAAAATTTTGTGGAAGATGAACTGGATAATCTGTTAAATACTTTACAATTCTAATGCATATATAACTGAAATTTTCCAAAATGATTCCTCATTTTTCCATTTCACAAACCGAGTTTATCTGTAGGTATTGAGAGCTATAAAATCTAAATATCTTTGAAAAGCTGATGCATGGAGGATGCTTCCTAGGCTAAAGGAGTCTGTAATGCCTTTGACTCCAAAGTGACATTGGTGAGACTGGCATCCTAATTTCCACTTGTCTCTGGAAAATGTGCCTCAGGGTGACTCAGGCAGAAAGTCCTCAAGTTAGTGGCGTTTTTCTGGAAATTTTTGTATATGGTTTTATGGTTCTGCCTTACCAATCAAATCGAAATGCTGACTACTGAGTAAAACACAGGAAGTCTGTATTCAGTTGTCAGCATTTCATATCACTGAAGTTACAGCTAGTAGTCTTGCCAAAAGTGCCACTAAGGATTAACATCAAAAAATTAGGTGAGAAGAAATATCAATTGTCATATGAATGCTGTATATTTTAGAATTAGCTAAATCATTTCCTGAAAAGGGAATTCCTGTTACAATAGCAGCACAGTCATTGTACAGAAGTCAAGCACACCTACCATGAATTAACATCTGTATGCAAAAACACACACAAATAACATATTTAAAATAAAAATAACATATTTAAAAGTAGAGGGAATCTATGCAAGTCCTGCAGGACTAGCTCAGAAGTGAGAATGATTAATTTCTAGAGACCTTGTTCTGTTCTTATTCTTCTAGCTCTGGAGTTAATGTCACATTCTCCCCCTTTGTTAAGAGGTAGAAAATTGTTGCCTTCAGTTAGCAAAAATACCAGCAAATTTCTTGTGTAAAATCTTTAACTGTTATTATAAAAGAAGTAATGATTTTTTTTTTTTTTAAGATTTTAGCTTTTAGGGAAAAGTTAAATTTTCAAAGGGAATAAGTACAGTTTAGTTGTGTAGAATTGCATAGAATTAAAAAAAAGGGTAAATTTAAGCTCAGGTATACCCAACCTTGACTGTCATCTGCAAACCAGCATATCTACTTGTTTGCCTTTTAGCATCCTGATTATCAGGTCAACATTATCTTTGGGCAGAGTATGGTTTATGGATATGCTTTTCCAGTAGCCAAAATTGGGGCAAAATGGCCTTCTTATGCAATGCAATGTATTCTGATCTTAAAACTGTGCTGTGCTCTGATTACCACAGGAATATCTGAAAAAAGGATATTTCTCTTTTATGCCCTTTTGGTATCTAGGAGTACTTTTAGATTCCACTTTGTCTAATTAATGCTGGGTTTCCACAGATGCGGTGTTTTAGGGGTTTTTTGGGGGGGTAGAGGGTGTTTTGTTTTGTTGGTTTTTGTTTGTTTGCTTTTAAGTAATACAAAATAAAGCACTCATATCTTTTAGAATTACAGCTTTTAAAGGATGGCCTACATATTTAAGTATCTAGGCAGGGAAATAGAGCAACTTTAGTTGATATCTGACCTCTAAGATTTAAAGAAATGGCTTTAGTGAATTCAACTCAAACTTTGGTTGTGTTTGTTTCCTTGTTGGTTCTCCCCTTTTCTGTTGTTCTATGTTTGACTTTTATGTTGGTCAGTCTCTTAAGCCAAAATTATGTTTAATTACTGGGGCAGAGACCTGAGACTTAATTCCACCATGTTTACTTTTTCCAGTTGCAATATGGGTAAAGCATGCTGAATCAACAGAAAACATTCCAAAACATTCTAGCTTGAACAGGGTCACAAAAAATATTTGCAATAAATGGATTGTACAAAATGAACTAATTTATAATATTTCACTTTTTCACAAATCTGTGGAATGTTACAAGGTACTCAAAAATTTTAAAAGAAATTATCAAATAAATCTATGCCACCCTAACATCCCTTGCCCACGACATTCCTTCCTCTGAAATGCAAATAATCACCTTTGCTTAAATCATTATATTTATAGTGATAATTTATCATTGTTATTTGAAATTGATTTTCTATTTTTTTGTTTAGTTAAGTCCTAATTGATAAAGTACTTCCATTTTACTCCAGAAAACACACCACCACCTACCTGCATCCTCACAAAATTCCCTTCTGTAATGGTACAGCAGAGCCGAAAGGAACATGGAAAGACCATCTGGAATCTTCCCTGTCTGTGGTACCCTTGTGTCTTCTTCTTATGGTTTGTGACTACTGACATGTATTTGTCTGCTTTATTCCTAAAAATTTTATAAGCAGTTTGTTGCTGTGTTTCACTGTTCATAGTGGAAGTGTCCATAGAAACTTTGTCTTAATAACTAATATGAATTCTGTTTTTGCAATTTAAATTTATTGCTTGTTTATCTTATCTGGTAAAGACATGCAGAATAAATATTACGATTAATATTATGTATTATTTATATTTTATTGTAATAAATATTTTTTAGATTTCTTACCATTTGGTTTGTTCTTCTTTGGTGTCTTTCCCATTGCTTCATATTTCATATTTTCGTATTTCCCTTGGAGTGCAACAGAACATAAGTAAATTATTTGCCTGTCCAGATCCTTCTGCAGAGCCTCCTCACCCTCCAGTAGATCAACACTCCCATTCAACTTAATGTCACCTGCAAACTGACTGAGGGGACACTCAAGCAGGTCATTGATAAAGATGTTAAACAGGACTGGTCTCAGCACTGAGCCCAGGGGAACACCACCTGTGAGTGGACACCAACTGGATTTAATTTGATTCATCGTAACTCTTTGGACTTGTGACATTGGCATCGATGAGCTGAGGCCAGTGATATGAGGTTCAACACAGCAAAGCGTTGGGTCCAGCCCTTGGGTCACAACAAGTCAATGCAGTGGTACAGGCTGGGGAAAAAGTGACTGAAAAGCTGCCTGATGGAAAAGGACCTGGAGGTGCAGATCAACGGCCAGCTGGACATGAGCCAGCGTGTGCCCAGGTGGCCAAGAAGGCCAATGACATCCTGGCCTATGTCAAAAATGATGTGGCCAGCAGGGTCACGGCAGYGATCGTCCCCCTGTACTCAGCACTGGCGAGGCCAAACCCCAAATCCCGCGTTCGGTTTTCGGCCTCTCACTACAGGAGGAAACATCGAGGTGCTGGAGCGGGTCCAGAGAAAGGCATCACAGCAGAAAGGCACCAAAGCTGGTGAAGGGTCTGAAGCACAAGTATGATGAGGAGTTGCTGAGGGAGCTGAAGGTGTTTAGCCTGGAGAAAAGGAGGCTCAAAGGGACCTTATCAATCTCTACAACAACCTGAAAAGAGGCTGTAGCCAGGTGGGGATTGGTCTCTTCTCCCAGGCAACCAGTGACAGGACAAGAGGACATGGCCTCAAGYTGCAGCAGGGAAGGTTCAGGTTGGACATCAGGAAAAATTTCTTCATGGAAAGGGTTGTCAAGCATTGAAACGGGCTGCCCAGGGAGGTGATTGAGTCACTGCCCCTGGAAGTGTTCAAGAAATGGGGGTTGGCCTCTTCTCCCAAACAACTGATAGGATGAGAGGAAATGGTCTCAAGCTGCACCAGGGAAAGCTTAGATCAGATATTAGGAAAAATTTCTTCACCAAAGGGTTGTGAAGCACTGGAACAGGCTGCCTCGGGAAGTGATGGAGTCACTGACCTTGGAGGTATTTAAAAGACTTGTAGATGTGGCATTTAGGGGCATGGTTCTGAATTTTGTAAATGACAACCTTCTGATAAGACAATTTTTATAGTGCTCTTATACAGTCTTCTTGTCTCAAGACATTTATTGTCTCAAGTCTTTGGAGAATATTCAGGCTGCAAAAATTGACCTTTGGCCAGTTACAATATTCACAAGATACATTAATGTTATCTCTGCTTCTCCATTCCAGAGCTGTGGAGCTGTGCTACAGTTCATGTAGGCATAAATAAGCTTAGTTACCAAATACCTTCGGTAGAGCACAAGCAGTGAGGGCTTCAGCTGCACCAAAACTCCATGTTGTCAATGCTACTTTGCTTTCAATACTTGTTCTAAATATTTGTTCATCCTGTTTGCATTGTGTTGTCGATATGCTCTAACGTCAGGTTTTAAGGCAAGTGAGAAGATATCCAGCACAGCAGGACAGGACTCCACAACTGACTCTGCAAAATTTTTACATTATTTGGATATTAGGGATTTCTTTTTTTTTTTAGTATATTCGGTTGTAATCAGAGGTGAGAAGCATGTAGAAAATGTAGAMATTTGTACAAGCATTTATGTGATCCTGCATGTATGGTATGATTATTCTTTTCAGTAACGATTATGTTACCATTTACACTAAATTATATCTATTTAACATAAATTTCAATTAGCATCTTAAATCTTCTTTTCTGCCTTATAGATGTTGATTGCTCTTTGGGATACCTATTTTATGTCATTTATACAAGTGAGTGACTGAAGTTTCAGTTTGCTCTCTGAGTGAAATGCATCCTATTTTAGGCTGCTTACATCATAAAATAAAAGAAGAAGTTATTTGTCATTAGAATTGAAAATAAATCTAAATTAAATGAAAATCTGTATGCCTTGATTTGGATTACGCRTTACAGACAAACAGTCTGATGGTATCCTTTGTGGACAGGAGGCATTACAAATGTATTCCATAGTTAGACTCTGGCACTGCTGGAGGACTAGGGAGACCATAGACCTCATTCAGCTACTGTGCAGCTACTGTGTTCCTGGAGGGATAGAAATAATTCTCTGAAATGTTATCTTTCTATTCCCAGAAGCTGAATAGACTGTATTTCAGAGAAATTCAAATGTATTTCAAATTAGCTTCTTTCCTTAACTGTCTCATTGTAATTATGGTCCTAATCATTGTCCACACTCAATCATGTATTACAGTATAAGTTCATTAAAAATAAGTAACTTTATTACTTTAATTTATTGTAGTTAACAAACATGTTGATTCAAGACATAGCTGCTTAGGTAAAACATTTTTGATCCAATGCAAAACTTTTCTAGTGAAGAATCTTCATATTCTTCTTATGGAAATCCTGTGGCTTGTTTTGACTTGTCTTCAGAACTGTCTTTCCAGGTTAACTTGGCATATAAACTTCCCTTCATTAACACAAGCAAAAGAAAATTTTATTATTTCCTGCTGCAAACTTAAAGCTTAATGACAAAGATGGGGAAATATTAGGGTATTTTGCCTATATGTTTACACTTAGCACTTAGACGGTAACTTTCATTTTCAAAACTAGTAAATGAACTTTAGTTATTTATTTCTCACAGTGCCACAGTAAAGTGAGTAACTATTAGCAACCTCTTTTTACAATGAGATAAAATACTTTGTAGGAAGCTAAAAGAGCTTGATGAGGTCACATGGGAATAATTATCATATTTGCTGTATGTGCAAGGCTTCTCACCTGTAAGCAATTACCTATTTTACCACCATCACTGAAGATATGCATTAGTGACCTAAGTAGTTTCCATTAAACAGTAAATTTTGAAAACATCTGAAAAACATGAGCATTGCAGTATTCTAATGTTTCTGGCTCTAATTAACTGTTTCAGGCAGATGTGTCTGTGTTAATAATTTCTATTGAAATTTCACCTCTTTGCTTTTCAGCAGCTTTGGAGAAACCAATACCAGACTCTTCTCAGAGGTACACAATAAAAGACAAGAGACAATGCTACAAATCACAAGAGAAATTTTAACTGGATATAAGGAGAAAAAAGAAAAGCCAATTTAAAACAATTAAACAATTAAAAAGTGTAATAATTAAAAAGTGTAAAAATTAAACCATTTAAAAGAGTAACAAAAATCACTGCAAATGGCACCTTGACTGCAGCTGCCCAGATGAACCTTCTTATGTAAATTCTGCTTAGCTTCACACTTTCTGTAACACTTGGTGGCAGGAGACCAGAGAGGGACAGAGTCCCTGGGGACAATTAGTAATTGGTCTTAGCTAAGCAGAAAGTCAAAGAGATTTGCCTGGGGCTGGTGATTAGCAAGGCCATTGACAGCTTCTGTTTGCAATCCAAGTTAGAAAGCAATAAATAATTAAGACAGTAGTCCCTAGTGGGTGGGTAGACGAGTGAAAGGATGTCTTAACACGGCAAAGGCAGAGCCTGAAGTGGAACAGCTCTGGCCAAGCTGCCAGCCAGGATCCCAACACCGAGTGGGCAGTAATTGCCTGTTCCCCCTCATTCATGATGCAGGTCTGTGTCGTCTGGCCCAGAGGAATTGGGACCAGATTTGTGAGTATGTGATGAGTGTGTGTGGCAGAACAGATTATCTTGGAATAGAAATCATTAGTCAGCTGCTACATCCATCCTGTTAATAGTAACGTCAGGAATATATGTTTTTGTGTTTATCCCACCCAATTGCCGTGTAACTGTCCTTGGAGATGTTAAAAACTCAGTCGAAGCAACTTGATCTAATGTTAGAATTGGTTCTGCTTTAAGCGGGGTTTCGTAATAGGTAGTCTCCACCTAAAGAATTCTGTGACATCATGACTGCAACTTAAGGCTAAAACTTCAGGAAAAAACCATGGGGTTTTATTTATTAAATTATTTGGCTTTGTAACTGCAGCAACAGAATCTACAATTTACAAATGTCAAAATCCTATGATATACGAGTGAATGATGACTATATATTGTCACATTCTGCCTGTCATATCCTATGATATACGTGGTTAAAAGCATAATAAAAAATTACTAGTTTCTGTAAGTGTTGAAATGTTATTCACCGAGGAAGATAATGAAATACTAAAATTCATAGAATTTATATTAAATCATTTTAACTTCCAACAAAATATTTTTTGCATACCTTTGCTTCCAGGCTAGCAGATAAATAAAAATCAAAAAAGAAATTTCAGTAAATGGCCAGAGGGCCAAATTCCTCTCCCAGACTAGTCTGTCAATTACTGCAATTAAAAGAAGGATCAGAGATCAGTATTCGAAGAGTGCTTTTAAAGAGAATGAAGTACTGTTAATATTTTCCCATAATACCTTTGCCTTTTATAAAGTCAAAAGATTTGCTGTCTTACATGAGTAAGGTTACTTGCACAGCAACCTCTCTAAGATTCTTCTTCTTTAATGCCTCTGATCATCCATTCTGGGCTCTTTCACACTAGATGGAAGTGTAGATACACATACTATGCAGGACATGGAGGGTGGGTCCAGCACACCTGGTATATGTCAGACAGCTGCACACAAACTTCCAGCAGAATCAGATAGATTCTGTGCGTGTCAGACTTCATGCTTATATACACGTGACAGATGTTCAGTGAGTCTACAAAAATCTGAGCCTGGGATGCAGAGTCACCACAGGTCTATGGCTGTTCGTCCAAGATTTTCAGCAACTTTGTAGTACCATTGGAGAAACTGCTTCCAATCTGTAGTGTCTGGCTTTCCCAACAAACAAAGTCCTCTTTTTGTTATGCTTAGACAAAATTGTCAGATGGAACAAAAAAGGAATCATTTGAAGAAAACAGGTTGCACATTCCTAATCTGCTTATTTCAAATTCTGGGAGTGGGTAAAGGTTCAGTGATTATATTCCTAATGAAAACTCAAACCCAGCATTGTTATTGGGACACACAGACCAAATGAGTACTTGTCCAGGCACCACCATTTGATCTGTTCCAGAGCTTCCACTAGTACATGAATTTTGCCAACTTCTGACATAACACTTTGATGAAGGCCTGTGCATCCCTAACACAGTCTTTGAAGTTCTTTATCAATGAATCCTTATGATTCTTTTTGTACAAATTTCAGCTTGGTTGGTGGATCATCTAGAGTATCTTTGACCTTTCTATCACTTAAAATTGTTTTTAATATGTTTTGTTCACATTCCCATGGACTTTTTATGGTACTCATTTTACTAAAAATACTAGCTTCCCCCACTACCCTCCCCTACAATTTGGGTTACAATAGGATTGTGTTTTGCATTAAGGATTCTTTTAAGGTGACTTTTCTAAAATCCAAGAAGATAAATTTGCTTCCGCCACCAGTCAGCTAAGAGAGAATGAATAACTAGGGGAAGTGAATGGTTAGGAAACAAGATTTACCTTAAACTCTGTGCCCATTAATACTTAGCAAAGAAAAATGTCACATAGCTGAGGAAAGTTTTCAAGTAAACAACCTTAGCCAATATTGTCTTTTTTTAAAGTCTCTATTATTCAGTTAGCTGCTTTACAACAAAATTACCAATTTCTAGTCCCAATTATGCCCAAGTACTGACAACACTGCTGCCTGTGAGATAAAAGTGTCTTGTTATTAGAAGATCTATTCACTGTGAATGATTTAATTTTCTGCCCCTGAAATCATCTTAAATTAAGTTGTTCATAAGAAAGTGACTGCAGACAGAGGGTTATTATTTGGACAAGCCTCTATGAATGAAAATTCAATGGCCAGACTCTCATTTGTCTGCCTAAAGATGTTGTTATATTTTAGGTTCACTTCATTTTGAAAGGTTTGATGGTAACAGAGAAGGACAGTCTTCACTGAAGCTTGTCTGGTGTAGGGAGGTCCAGTGTCCATCTAGCCTCACAGAGAAAAATGTTAAATCCTGCTGAACAATGGCAATATTGAGCTTTCGTGCAGAGAGACTTTAAATAGGGCTTTCACAAAATTTTAATGAATGTGTCTCATGCCTGAGCGGTGTTCAACCGCTTTTCAAGACCTTCACCAATATATATTTGATTTTGGTTCCTACATGTTTGGTTCCTACATGCTTTTCTATTGCATCAAGGAAACCTTTAGGCCAGGCATAGCTGGTTCCGCTGTGGCAAGTGCCAAACTCAGCTTTTCAGAAATGGTCATCTCTGGAAGCAGAAAGGGTGCTTGCAAAGACAGTTTTATAGGTTGTGTGTGGGGAAGTAGTAGCAAACTTTTATCTGCTGGTGAAAACTAGTGCTCTGCAAAGGGATGGTTTTGGGAAAATAAAGCTGACACTGGAGCTGCGCAGGCACTGGTTCTGCAGCCACATGCCAGCTTATCAGGAAACCTGATTTTTATTCATTTCGTTATATAACGCAACCATGCAAAGTTTTGAGTTACTGTTAGAGCTAAAAACTAATAGCTGAAGACTAATTCTCCCCAGATTCGCTGTGTGTGTGCTTTGTCTATTTGTGATGGAATACCATTTTTCTGGGAAAGGAAAAGACGGAAAGATACCAAGTACTTCTCAAACACTTGCCACAGAACGCTTTCAAATATCATTTTTTAGAGAGCATTAAGAAATGAGGAAATTATAACCTACATTTTATATCTTATATAAAAAATATAATTTGGAAAGCCTGGATGAAATGAATACTTATGACACATCATGTGGCAGCGTATATTTAGGCAGAAGTGATACACAGAGACTAGCAATAACCTTTGACTGTTTCTAACACGCTTAACGAGTTAAACATTGTAGAATACTAAATCTTCAATTTCTGGGCATCTTCAAACAACAGGCTTCTTTTTCTAGGTTTCTAGAATTCTGCAAAAGGGTAGATTGCTGCCTGAGCCAGAACATTAGGAAATTAGTGCTAACGTTGTATAGTTTGCTGCTGAAAACAGAGGAAGGGGTCAATGTCATTGACAATTTGCCCCCAGTTTGACTTTGTGTTAAAACCTATGGCATTAATTTTTTTTACAAACAGTAATTCAAAATATTCTGCCCAAGAAACAATGCTCTTCCTTCATAATGCTGTTAGCAGATTTATGTTGTCTGGAACAAGGATGTTGATGTACCTTTTGCATGTTAAAGACTGCATGGCTATGTTTTTTCAATATTTGAGATAGTCAAGGTACATCTACTTAATGGCAATGTTATTTTTCCTAGGACTTCTTTCAAGAGGCATTTTAAATCTTTCAGAATTCTCTCTTTATTAATTTTTTTCTAGTAAACATTACTGAGACATCATCAGGGTTTTTTTTAATTGAACAGAAGCTTACAAACAAGTCATATATTGTTTAAAACAGAAAACAAGAACATTTGTTCTTAGCGTGGCATCAGTTTAAGAAGTTTCATCAAATTTCCTTCATTCATCGGCACTGGCAGTCCCAAGCAGACCCTAAGTGGGAATGTACGTGCTGCTCATCACACAGTGTGATGCAGTCACCGTATCTGGGTCTCCGAGACATGTGACTCCAGTGAGCACTGCACGGGTCAGTTGCTATTTAATTTCTGTTTCACTAATAATCATAAAGAATGCCATAGGCGMTTTTAACAGGCAGCAGCAGAATGGGCTTTTCAAATACCCCTCTCAAATCTGAATGAAAATGTCTGATAAATGAATTTAGCTATCTCAAATCTTGGCTTGGGTTTCCTGTGTTTTCGTAGTGGCATTCCTCCATGCTTCCAATAACATGGCAATTTCTATAGAGTGTGTTTGTGTGTGCAGGCAGRCAGCTCCCAATGACACTTCTCTTTTGTCCCTTCAGCACAAAGAGGGATGTATTACTCTACTGAATACAAAGGACTGATTCTACCAAATCAGCTTGTGTGCTCATTAGTGGACATAGCAGTTTGCAAAATTTAATCAAGATTCATAATCACCTTTATTAAATATTGGTAATTCTTAGTTTTCTTTATTGTAATCCATTTTATATCTAACTGCTACAAATGCASTTTGTACAATATATGGTTTTCTTTTTGATTATTTTATTGTGAAGGACATGGTGATAGATCTTTTRAGTAACTTTCAAAAATAATTTCTTTGCATTTGGATTCATAAAGCTTGTTATCACAATTCAGTGACATTCTTTTTACAAGCAAAACACATGGGTTTAAGAACATGAACATCTAAACATTTTTGATACATTATCCTCATTTAAGAATATGAATGCTAATATTAACTGATTTATTATAAAAGTGTGATGAGAAAGCARACATGACAGTAAAATAATTACAACATCTCTAGTCCAACTAGTGAATAGGTAAACTATTTAGGATTCATGATACACTGATTTCAGTTACTGCTTGGTGTAAAAATTAAATTTTATGAAAATATTCTTCTATCAAAAGTGAGATAAAACTACTAAATATGTTGTTTTGCAGCACACCAGTGATCCCAGCTCTGTGAAAAGCAAAGTACTTCAGATATTTTGAATATTTGAAAAAAAATCTGGATTGCAAGTGTTTAAAAACTGTACCCGAGACAAGGTGCATGAGATAAGCAAGGCAGAGTATCACCTTGGGATGGAGAAAAGTTCAAAACATAAATTTATTTGCAGTACATTTTTAAATTAAAGACATTTAAGTTTGTGAATTACAAAGTCCTCAGGTAGGGTTGCCACACTGCACTGTACATATCCCATTTTGGAAACAACTTGGTTGCTTGAATCAGAACTAGATCTTCTAAGTAAGTTTTAGAATGGAACCCCAGACACATTGCAGAATATGMGCTCCTCACCAAGATGTTTGCAGATTTCCCTGTCTACAGCATGGTGTTGCAGCTCATGCTGTCCTATGAGTGTCTGGCTTTGCAAAGTGATGCCTATACATATGCATATATTTAATATTTATTGGTTTTCATTACTAATATAATTTAGAGTAAACACCTTTGAAACTGTGATGACTGATGATAAAATTCTTGACTGACTTTTGAATATGTGATTTTTTTAATATATTCTGTTATCTGTCAGTCTTTTTTATCATTTAATCCTCCATGTTAAGTCATATTTCCTAAGATGTTTTCCATTAAGAAGGTTCTATGTGGTTGCTTGCCTGATCATGAAGTTCCAAGTACAAACAAATCTTTCATTAAGGCGAGGGCCCCAGTGTAGGTTTAGTAATTGTACCTGAGGGTTCAATGTTACAATTTCTGCCTCGAAACAGAAGGCACAGATGTGCAGAACCACTAAAGCTTGCATCTGGACACTGTCAATTCCCAAAGGTACATGAAAATCAAAATCCATATCGAAATAATTTTGATAAAAATAATCTTATCAAAATTCTTTTACCTCCTACATCATGTTTACACTAACTGTGATAAAAGCCCTTCATTTACAGAGTAGGCTTTAGGGCATACTCATGTTACTGCAACAAAATAATTTGGCATAATCCCAGCTCTGGTTTCTTGCTGCTGGTGATTTCCCATMGTGTTCTGAACATAGTAGACTATAGTTTTCCATTATGGAAACATTACTTCAACTTCCAAATTTTCTTCAGAAAACATTTTGTGGTTAAGTTTGTATAAGAGCTGAAAATCTTCTCAGTGGTCTTTCCCTGATAGGAAATATTATTTTGCTGTAGAAATAGATTTTTACAGTAAGGATTTTCAGTGTGTTCTTAATATCTTTATTGATTTATTCATTACTTGTTATTCAGTAATTTTTAAATTTCCTTTTAGAATATTGTATGYCATACACATTCAGCATTTGTCATACAAATTCAACTTTTCACATTGAAATAAATCAACTAAACATGATTCAAAAGTTAAATAAAATAAGGATACTGCTGAAAATATTTTCAAACCTCAGCTACAATGTCTGAACACTTTTATCATTCAAATTTGAGTAACTGGATTAACTAACAGAACTGACAAGAGTATGAGTGAGCAGTCAAAAAGTATTTTTTAAGCCTAAACTCATGTAATTTCTCCTGTTCAGATGCAAACTGAGTTGAGTAAGGATTTCCAAAGTGTTAGTGGGGCTTGGACCCATGGTTTTATTTGRTATTAGTAACTCTGGATTCTTTAGTAACTCTGTTTCTCTCGTCTTTCTGGACTAAAAACTCTGGTCATATTCATGGTATAAAGCCAGCACCAAGATTTGCTGCTGTGGGAATGGCAGCATGATGATCCTGGGGAGTACATTAAAACCAAATTYATTTAATGAATCTAAAGCACAAAATATATGAGGAAGGACGAAAAAGACCGAGAATTTGCCTGAACCTCCCCTGCTACAGAAGTCCAACCAGATGCTTGTGCTTAGTGTGAAATCATGGAGTGCTCATTACCGCTTCTCTTTTTTAGCTTTTGGAAGTTGTATGAATTTAAATAAAATGCATTCCAAGGCTTGATAACAGATCTGCTACAAACAAATTTTATTCCGTAAGTATACATCTTCCAGTTCTGACTTCACACTGTTGAGCAAAGGAGCACATAGAAGAGATCCAGTAAGATGGGACAAGGTGGGAATGTAAGTTTATCCTGTGGTTTTGTTTCACTGTGTTTATAAGAAGAAAAGGTGAGCAAGTCATTGAAGTTTTAGCATGTAGTACTAATATTTTAATGTGTAATTGCAATGTACTTAATAAAATAGCAAATTAAACATTCATTACTTCCTGTGAATGTTATTTTACACACATAAAATGGAGTCCTTTTAATGCAAATAAGAACATGGTGTCTGTGTTCCCATTTATTCAACACAGAAAAAAGTACCTTCTTTAACTATCACAGGGATGTCCAACATGTCATATTAAATTCTTAAAATTTCACAATAATATACCTTTACAAAGTTTTCTCGTTCATAGGTAATAATACAATCACTCACCAAAAGAAATTAAATTTTTTAAAAAGGGAAAAAATTCACTGTAATATTTCRAAATGTACAGTTCTTAAGACCAGGACTGCCTCAGAATTTTGAAACAATTTGCAGACAGTTGAAAGGGTTCATATCAGCTTTTAACCTTTGGAGGAAAAAAAAAATGGGAAATTAAGTAAGGAAGAGTATGATTTTTTAAATATAATATTATGATTGTTTTGATATACTATATGAGTGACTATCCTTTCATCTGTACAATTTATTGATAAATTGTGGCCAAAGCATGAGTGCTACATGATCAACAGAAAATTAATGAAAACTCAATTCCATGGAGTCTCAAGTCTTGTTGATCCAATAAACACAACTGGAGTATTGGATGCCCCACCCCGAACGTTCAAGACCAGACTGGGTGGGACTTAGACAAACCTGGTCTAGTGGMAAATGTCCCTGCCATGGTGTGTGGAGGTTGGAACTAGAYGATCTCTAAGGTCCTTTCCAACCCAAACCRTTCTGTGACTCTATTGCTTAAGGAGGAAGATACTGCACAGAGGTGCACATGCACAGATCCTCCTGGATGCTGCACCACTTCTGCTGTCACTGCTGCTGGAAAGGCAGCCAGCCTGTGTCTGTGTTTGTAAAGAGCCAGGTTGAGAGSACTTGGGAGGACTTCACAGGGAAAAGCTGCTCCTGCCTGGAAGGGATTGCAGGCAGGGAAAGACACAGGCTCCCGTGGGCATCACTTACTGTTGTTCTGCATTTTTGCTCATATTTCAAACTTAGGTAGAGTGCTTTTACTTTGAATGGTAGTGAAAAAGGGTAAAAAGATAACTAAATAAGAGTATTTAAYAGTATTTTTAAAATCATGGGCATGCAGCAAAATAGCTTGTGTCCAGATAATTTTTTGATCAAAAGAAATAATTCATCTGAACCAAACTTTTAATTCAGAGCTCTGTCTCTAATCAGCAGCACACAGTCTCACTCCCAGTGAGAGCTATTATCA
The DNA here is from genome assembly GCA_018881555.1 of Amblyornis subalaris. Lineage (NCBI taxonomy): Eukaryota > Metazoa > Chordata > Aves > Passeriformes > Ptilonorhynchidae > Amblyornis > Amblyornis subalaris. The sequence goes on along the minus strand of JACAXG010000146.1, from coordinate 990,049 downwards.
CAATGAAGTTAAAATGAAGTCATAAAAATCTTAGAGAAAAATTCTTGAGCATGGCTCATGATGGCAGTAGGGGGGATGAGCTAAGTTGCAGAATATGGTACTAAGAAGTTCCGTCCATGTTGGGCAACAGCTGCAGTGGTGGCATTGGTAACAATTTTTTTCGGTTTTCGTTTGTTTTTCTTTTTTTTTTTTTTTTTGTGTTGGTCGTGTGATTTTTATACCATATATTTTCCTCATCACTGAAAAAAGAAATTATTCGGTGCAACACTTTTGTAGTACTATGTTTGTGCCATACTAGTAGAGTAGTGTGTTGCATGTACATTCTGGGTTTTATATCTTAGTCCTGAGTTCACAGACAAGTACAAGAAAAATCAGAATGCCTGCAAAGCATCTAACAAGGTACTTAGAATCTCGGGTTCTGCATTTATTGTTGAAACAGGGGCTGTTCAGACCAGTCACAATAACCCTGTTGTGCTGTGAAATTCTCTCACACTGTATTTGTATTTTGAATCAATAGCTGCCCTGTAGCCAAGGTTACTGTGACGCACCACCAAAGCCTGTGGAGAAGCAGAAATTAATGGATGAAGTTGGTTAGAAACTGGATAGATTTGTGGTGCATCACCTACCATGGGATATAATCAGCAAAATGATATGTGAGTCTATAAAAGAAAATAGGAGCGAGAATGTGATGTGCAAGATTCAGGCATAGACAGGAAARGATAGGATTAATCACACTGCTGGTTTTGATCTGGTTTTTCTTTCAGAATTTTCTTTTTTTCTACTTATATTTTTCCCTGCCATTCTCTTCATCTTCTCTTGTTGGTCCCTTCTTCCTTGCAGACTCCCAAGGCTACCTGAGGCTTTGCTGCTGTCAGTGTGCCATTGTTGAACCATTCAGGATATTGTGCCTTCTCTGGCAACCAAAACAAGAGTCAGTGTTCAAATTAACAGCTCCATGATGTTGCACAGACCTTTTGATTGCCAGAATTCCAGGGTGGACCTCTAAGAAGTCCTATTGTTCTTCCAGTCTTGGGACCATGACAGCCAATGGTAATATTCTTGTTAAAAAAAATTACCTACCATAAAGACTTGAAAACTTTGCATTTATATTTCTGGCTTCTCAGGAGGTAAAGCTGGAGCTTTTTGTGTGACTATTGAAATAAGTTTTCAACAGATTTCATTTTATATTGAACATGGACTCAATAAATGCTGTATTTCTTTCCATGCTGGGATGTTCAAAATAATCCTTAGTAACTTTGCAATGTGATATTTCAATWCAGTACTCACATTTTTTGGAAAGCAGAAGCAGATTTCTCTGGGGGTAGAGTGCTACATGTTAGAAGAGTTTGGAAAACAGATTTTTTATACTCATGGAACATGTGGTGCAAAACCATTCAGCAGCTTTTCAGAAATACGATGAAGATAATTTTTCTCCTTTTTCATCAGAGTTGTTGGAAGAACATCTCGTTCACTCTGAGATCACTTCTACAGTAGTTTCATACTAATTTTTCCTAAACATTGATATTTTCTTTCACTTACAATTTTTTTTACCCGATTTTTTACCTGTTTTTCACCTGAGGATGCAGATGAAAAAATGATGCAAAAAGACAAACTTAGCTGTGTACCGCAACAGTGTATGAGGCAGAAAGCAGGAATATCTTAAATCTTTGTGTCTTTGAGCTTGACTGAATGAAAAAAACTGTCACTCCAAGTTTTCTAAAGAATTGCTTTAATGCCAGGTGTAGGTGTTAAAAATGATCAGTCTTTGACCAGATGGGTGTCTGACTTTGAAATCTAGTTTTCAGCCACAGTAATTTCTTTTTGGCTTTTAAAAGATGCTTAGGAATAAAACTAGGTACTTTAACCTGGTTTATGTTTCTCAATTTTTGTTAGCTGTTGAAAAGCAGTGAGATTCTACATCATATGGGGAATACAGTAGGGTTGGGGTTTTGGGGCTTTTGTGTGGAAGGTCCTTTTTATTTTTTTTAATTTAATGTCTTCATTTTACTCGAGGTTAGAAATATGCATGAGAAGCATGTATCTTTATCTGAAACCAAGTGAACATAGTTACATCCCTAATCCTTCCAAAAGGCTGTAGGATTCAAGCAGCTTGTAAAACCTTTGAGGTACAAGAGAAAAGACCTGACAAAAGGTGGTATGTTTTTGGCCATGGGAAGAGAACGACAGTTCATCTGTAAATTATGTCTTTTTAGAAATGCTTATTTGTAATTGTCCTGAGTTTTCAAAATTATGGGCTATGTTATGTGTACCTTTCTTGGTCTACATTTGAAGATACATATTGATGTAGACCAGGTATTTTTGTCCCTTTGAATAACAGAAGAATGTAGCCTTTCAAAGATTAATTTTGATCTTACACAAGCTAGGCCTGGAAACTGGCAGAAGGACAGTTGTTAACTATACTGTTCTCCAAGATCTAATAATATATTTTTGTTCCTGTCTGCTGTGACACAGTTGTTCCCAGCCCTAGAGTTGTGTGATTCCAGAACAACCCACTGTGGCATTGCAGAAAGTGCAGTGAGTATTCTTTCCCTCAATGGGGGAACAGCATTTGTAAACAAAAAAAGATTTTTTAAAAAACAGTCTCATTCTCCTTCATATTTCATGGAACTTCCTTGCAAATCTCTTCCAGTCAGCATTTTCAGTGATCTCATTCTCAAATCCAAAATGTGTAATGGGTTAATAATAATATTGGAGAGTATTTGCAAATATCTTTGTTTTTTTCATATAACTATCTGACTTATAGTTTCATTTGTAATCCATTTATGAATATTGACAAAATAATCACTTTTTTTGGTGTCTACCAATAGAGTAATGAACAACTTCCTATATCCATCAACATGCTAGGAATTATTATGCAAAGGATTGTGGAGATAAGTCACTTGGTTTATCAGGAATTAGGAGAAAGTTCTTTGTGTGTTGAGAGCTGTGAAGTGTTTTACAGCCGYAAGAAACACTCTGCCGATAAGAGAGAAAAATGGCTTTACACTTTGTCCATRTGTGTAGTCCATGTTGCTACTTCAGTGACTTCTAAATCTTTTATCAATTAAAAAAGTTTTCTTCTTTTGCCACAAAGGAAACAAAAATCATCTCTCGGTTGAGATCATTCGTGGTTTAGTTCCTTGAGACAGGAAAAAAGTCTCCAACTTGTTTTCAGATTTAACTGTGTATGTAAAAATATTGATTTTTTTTCCTTTACTCCCTGTTGTAAACTTTAATCACATTAAATATACTTTTCAGGCTAGGTTATTGAGAGAAATGTTGAGTACATAAAAATATACAAGAAAACATGGGAGGAGCAGTAGTGAAATCAACACAGTTCAGTTTCTAGAGAGGTCACAAACAGAATGTTATCTTTTATGTACTGTAAGATCTCAGTAATAGGTATCAGACAGATAATGCTGTAATTCTGCAATTTGATGTAGCCATCATCCAAACTTCAACCCTTTTCTCTCACAGGACTTATCTATTCTATGTGCTGTTCCATTTAGTTGAAAATGTGATTAGAAGTCAAACAAGACAAAATTATTTAACGCATCATTGTATCCTCAGCTGGAAGCTACTTCAGTGAGGAAATACTGAAACTCAGCTAAAAGACAGTAAATGACTGAGAGTCTGCTTCCAAAATGAGGCAGATCAGGTTCACTTCAAGCACTGTGGGAAAAATAAGCTRAACTGACTGACAGTGGTGCCTCAAGTACCTCTGCCATGACAAGACATATTTGGCACATTGTATGCAGTATAGGTAACTTTGTCTTTTACAGGATGTGGACTCTTGATTGAATTCAGCTGGGGTGCACAAAGACAGCAGATGTAATTTGGAGAACATAATTATTTTAGTTTCTGCATTTGGCCCATTTTCAAGAAAGTATGCAGTGTGTGAAGTATGTAAAATATCATATGGTGGGGTAAAATTTAAAAAATTATGTATTTTTTTGAAACAGCCTGCCAAACGTATTCAAGACTTCAAAGTTTTATTATGTGGGCTATCCCATGCTCCTTCCAACTGAGTATACATATGCTCCTGTAAGAAAAGTAATCCATTACTTTTGAATGTCACCAAATTTTGGAGCAAGATCTAAGCAGCAGTTGATTATCCTCGGCATATGAGAAAAAAACCCCCTCTATTAATTTGTTCCATATGGACAGTCCTTTCCAGACCCTTTATGTCCTATGATAAATAGATACATTTCTTTTAGCAGCTAATTGTCAATCATATATATTTGAGACTTAATATGTTTAAAGCCACTAAAAAGAAATCTTTGCTAAAACACAAGTTCACAAWTTTTTTTGGATTTCAGTCTGTTCTAACAATTTCATGTCTAATTTGGAGTCTTAAGGTTCCTTTATTAGGTCCTGCAGCAATGCTGTACCTGGCAACATCGTCTCTGTTTCTACTTTTGCATCCCCATCTTTTCATTATCATCCCGGGAGCTGGGAAAGACCAGTGCAACTGCAGTGGTTTAGTGCGCTGGCACCCAGCCTTCACAAAATCTGCAGGCAATACCTCTTCTATTTTAGGAGATACCAGTTCATCCTGGATTAAGATGAAAAGTGTTTTTAGACAGATTCAGGATGTCAGTACATTAGCAGGAATAGAGGAACAAAACCAACTGCAGATAGAGCTACTTGTCTGAAGGAACTGGGACAGCCATACCAGGATAACTCCTCTGGAGTTCAAGGGGATACAAGCTAAGGTTTTCTGTCTCCTGTGTAGAAATGGGGTCTGAAAGTAACTTGCGGTAAGGAGTTTAAGAGCAAAAAGAATAAGGACACAGGTGTGGAAACYAGCTTTGTATCTATAATTTTAATGTTTGACAACTGATGTAAATTGAACTGTGCTAAGGAAGTGCATAAAAAATTATTTCCCGTATGCCAAGGCCAAAAAAGAAACCCAGTGGATGATCTAGGTATGTATGTGCATATAAAATAGAGCTGAATATATCCATTAGTTGTTTTTAAAGTCATAGGCATGATGTACCAGATGATGCGCTATGAAAAAGGTCAGTACTGCTGAAGTGCATTTCTCCAAAGGCAAAATATCTTATTGTTGCTCAAAGGCAGGGCTTGGCATTGGGTCCAGTCCCATTTAATGTCTTTATTGATGATCTGGATGAGGGGATCAAGTGCACCCTCAGTAAGTTTGCAGACGACACCAGACTGGGTGGGAGTGTTGATCTGCTGGAGRGCTGGAAGGCCCTGCAGAGGGATCTGGACAGGCTGGATCAAGGGGCCGAGGCCAGGGGTATGAGGGTCAACAAGGTGAAGTGCCAGCTCCTGCACTTGGGTCACAACAAGTCCATGCAGTRCTACAGGCTGGGGGCAGAGTGGCTGGAAAGTGGCCCAGCAGAAAAGGACCTGGAGGGTGCTGGTCAACAGCAGCTGAACATGAGCCACAGTGTGCCCAGGTGGCCAAGAAGGCCAATGGCATCCTGGCTTGTATCAGAAAGAGTGTGGCCAGCAGGACCAGGGCAGTGATCGTTCCCCTGTCCCCCCGTTGACACTAATGAGGCCACACCTTGAATCCTGTGTCCAGTTCTGGGCCCCTCACTTCAGAAATGACATTGAGGTGCTGGAGTGTGTCCAGARAAGGGCAACAAAGCTGGTGAAGGGTCTGAAGCACAAGTATGATGAGGAGTTGCTGACGGAGCTGAAGGTGTTTAGCCTGGAGAAAAAAGAGTCTTAGGGGGACCTTATCATTCTCTACAACAACCCGAAAAGAGGCTGTAGCCAGGTGGGGATTGGCCTCTTCTCCCAGGCAACCAGTGACAGGACAAGAGGACATGGCCTCAAGCTGCAGCAGGGAAGGTTCAGGTTGGACATCAGGAAAAATTTCTTCATGGAAAGGGTTGTCAAGCATTGAAACGGGCTGCCCAGGGAGGTGATTGAGTCACTACCCCTGGAAGTGTTCAAGAAATGGGTGGACATGGCTCTTAGTGCCATGCTTTAGTTGGCGTGGTGATGTTCAGTCAAAGGTTGGACTCGATGATCTTGGAAGTCTTTTCCAATCTAAATGATACTATCATTCTAACAATTAAGGGAGAAAATACTGTTTTCTGCTCCCAAGTTCCTAATCTTTCCTGTAGGAGCCTGAAAAGGAAGATGCCAGAACTTCTTTTTCTCTTCCATTCCTGGTATGTCTGCTCAGGTTCAGCTATTTCTCCTGAAGGCAGCAGATGGCACTTTTCAGCCACTTTTCTTGGCTGCTTCTCAGAGCAGACACGATGTCAGAAAAACACCCACATTTCTTATAGAAACAAGTGTTAATATAACTATGAAACTACTTGACAAACAGGAGTTTTAGCAGAAAACTCCTCTCTCCTTTGCTTTCAAATTGGCACCATCACAGCAGACTGAGCCCCATGAAGAATACAATGACTTTATTTCAGGATTGTTTTTCTCACAGAAAGGAAGTCACAGAAAAACTTCTACACAAATGAAAGCTGAAAAAGGTCCCCCAAAATACAGATAAAATAGCCAATTAATCTGCTTTCATTAAGTGAATCATATCATTATTTAAACTTCACCAGTTTTATTGTTTTTTATGTATGACAGTGATTCCATACAGGAAACTTGCTGATGTTGGTTTGCTACCAAGGCACTCATCTGGAAAATCACTTTAAAATATGTGATAGCAGAGCAAGTATTTTTGTGATGTAAAGAATAATAGTGGCATGTTATTGCCTATTTGAAAACAGTTTAGGGAAGAAAAAGAAAGGGAGAGAAAGGTACATTTTGTTCCTAGTTGTAATTACTAGTGTGTGGAGATGTTGAGACTATAACAATCTCCTGGGGAAAAAAAAAAGGAGGGGATGTTAAATGTCAGTTTTTACTTYTAGGACGTCAGGAATACCATGTTTTCAGATTATTCAATTGTTGAAAGTGAGTAGCTTGGATCTAAATGTGTTCTATTTATGTATGTAGGTTTAAATCCTTGTTAAAAATATACTCCTTGTGAAGGCAATGGTAAGTAGCATTGGTTTCTAAAACCTTGCTGTTACACTGGAAGAAATATCCTCTATTACATTCAGGTTAATTAGATCATTTCCTAAATACTGTGCTGCTGAGTACTGGTTGTCCCCATGCAGCACATTAGAAATATTCTCTGAACTGCAATATTTTGTAAAGTATAACTTCAAGGTGAAGTCAAACAGACTTAAGGTTTACTCTGTTTCTTCCAGGTTCATCCTGCTTCCACAGGATATCTTTGTAAAGGATATCCGGCACTGTATTGGGAAACTGACTTTGTAGTTCAAAAAGTGATGATGTTTCATCAGAGTAGTTATTTCCTGAATGGAACTTGCAAAAATATTGAGAGAGATACCTCTCCATCCTTCCCTGCACAGTCAGATTGTTATCACTGTAACACTTCTGCTGTGACTTCCCTATGACTCAAGAACTGGCAGCTAAATATGGCTCCTGTTATTTTGCCACAGGGTCACTGAGGACTGTCTCTCACAAGCTACTTTTGGAAACCATGTTCTTTGTTAACATTACTTCAAGAGGGAAAAAAAGTACTCCACCCAAATGTGCACTAGGCAAGGCAGGTTTTACTGGAATGTCGGGGTTAGGTAACTGTGGTCACTTCAGCCTGGTGCTGCCATACCTGGACTCGGTTCTAACCACCAGAGGTGGGTGCTCATCGTGAATACTAGTAACACTATTAACAGCAACATTATTAACCCAATAGTGAGTCTCATGTAGACTGAGATATCATATCACTGAGATACCATGAAATAACCATCCAGCTGTAACACAGTAAACCATTTGCACCGATACATCAATCCCAAGGATTACCCTGTTTCATGTTGCTTTTGATATTTGATTTGTTTCAGTATTTTTTTAACAAACAGAGCATTATCAGTGAATTTGATTTTATTTGATCAGGCTTTTCTCCAGTAGGAAAAGTTGAGATAAGTAATGCATTACAAACATTGTGACATAAAATCTTGCATTTTTTGTAGAGAAAATACAGCACCTCTGAAGTGCTTGTTATCCTGGTGGGAAACATGAGGCAACTTCCATAGATGAATCTAGGAAGAAAAAAAMCATTATTCTGGTCAGATTCTAAATCACAGAGGAGAGTTATTGCTCTTATGGTACATGTCAGCCACCCCATCCCCTGTCTCTCCACCACACCTCAAGATTCCACTGACGATCATTATTTTTTCCTTTCTCCTCTCTGATCTACTCTTAAACTCCCCTGTTCTCTACAGATTTCAGTATCTTCTCTTTCAGATTGTCTAGCTCATTAATATAACCTAGTTAAAGTCAGTGCAGAGATGTTTTTCAATCTGTGCTAAACTGAATGTTGCAGTTTTGTCTAAAGTATACCTGTTTGGTTGACTTTTTTTGTCCCAATTACATCAGTTGTCTAAAAGAAAGATATTTCCCTTCAAATTGTGCTTTGCCAATGTAGTCACAACAATCTGTTGTCTTCTAGTAGAATAACAGAGCCACTAATGAAAATGTTAGCATTATTTTTAGCATATCAGTCTGCATCAACACTATACCTTTTATTCTTGAGGGTTCACTTTGTGTTACCACAAGTTATTTAAAGAGCATTAAGAACAAACTTTCTTGAGAAATGCTTTTTTTATATGCATAATTTCAGCTAAAGCTGTAAAACTGTGTGAAATAGCAGATAATTTGGTTCTGTAGACATGGAAAAATTTAATATATCAAAGTGATGCCTAAAATTGGGAGTACCTGAAACAGAGACTGAACAAAGTTAGTGAATAAAAGTATGAATTTATTGAAGGCCTTCGAGAGGTACACCTCTGGTTCAGAGCCTTGCCGATGCTAGGCTAGACCAAGATGGACCCCAATCACGAGTTTTCCCCCCCAGATATAGGTTTGGTACATTTGCTTATCAGAAGTTAATTGTCCAATTACAGTTTCAGGTAATGAAGTAATATTCCCCCATTCGCTCCCTCCCAATTCACTTTTGTTTATACTTAGGCCTAGAACAGTGACCTTGTTTTCCAGCCTTAGAGAGAATGTTTTGTCTAACAAGAAGGGGAAGCACATAATATGGATTTCAGAATTACACACTAGCACAGTGCAGGGTTAGAAAAATCCAAAAGCTAATCCTTAAGGCATCAAAAGAAATAGTAATTATCTGCCCGTTTAAGCTGTGTCTTAGTTTGTATCTCTCTGTAAGTTGTAGCTACTTGCATTCAAACTTCACCTAGAGAAAATCTAGGTTAAATTCAGTTTTCTCAGAGCAGAATGTTGATGTAAATCTCAGGTTTTGTGGGATTTTGAGTTGTTCTTAGGAATGATAAGTATAAAACAGTATATGTCTGTATTCTTCTCTGCAGATCTAGCTGTAGTTCTTCCTGCTGAAAGAAGAGATTTTGGGAAGGACTACAGGGCAACAGACTGGAGATCTCTGTATTCTGWTGCCTTTTGCACTTCGATATGAGAGGCACAAATGACTTTCAGCTGCAGTTTCTCTGTCAGCATTAGCACCCAGCTGCCTGTGCTGCTGCCCACCCAGCCAGCCCTTCCTGATCCCACTGCAAAGCTGCGCTGTCAGCTCTCTGCAAAATCCATCATGCTAATTTGTAGCATTGAATTAATGTTTTCTGTTTGCCAGAGCCTTCTCCTATGTTTCAGCTTTTCTCTCTTCATAGCTGAGGGAGTCTCTCAAGTTAATTCTTTTTGTCCTCACACTAGATAAGAGTAACTCTCTTGAGTTGCTCTAAAAAGTGCTGAACATCTTTCATTACACTTATTGGAGCATTTCCAGAGAGGGAGAASGAAAAAGTGAGATGAGCAAATGTGGAAGTACAACATGGCCCAAGGAACAGGTTATTACTGTCATCCCTTAACAAAGTTCACTGTAGCCAAAACAGGGTATGTAATAAACTTTTACGGGAATTTCTTTTGTTCTTCTGCTCTTACCACACTCCTACGTCTTCAGCATACGTGAGCCTAAGCCATGGACTTTKGAACAAGAACTGAGCCTCCCTCACTGCAAACACTAGTTGTGTGCCATGAGGCATGCTTTGAGGTGGTGGATTGAAATATCTTCTTCGGCATGTGCTGAAAGAGTTTATAACCTGTTTTGCCATTACTAAAATCCATCACCTACGAGTTAATGAATATATTTGAGCAAAGTCTCTTATGCTTGATATGGGGAAATTTTTAATTTTCTTTTGAGGAAATATTCCCAGACATCTGTAACTACTTGCCAACAGGAAGACTGAACACAAAAATTATTCTATGCTGATCCACTGTACAGTCCTTACTTCCTCCTTCCTCCTCTTCCTCCCTATGCCTCTTGCCATTGTTCTTAAGCAGCAGAAACCTGGCAATGAGATGTAGCTACTTTTGAATTTTTAATACATGTAACAAAAAATTATTAGTAAGATTGGAGCTCTGGACATACAGTAGGTTTTCACCACTGTTTTTATCTCTCTTGTATCTAGATACATGAAGATACATAAAGCAGGGAAAGATGCTGTTCAGTAACTTTTGGACCACAGTATTGAAGAGTGTCTGCAGGAATATGTCTGAACCATGGTAAGCAATATGGATTTTAATTTTCCAAGGCAATTGGTGAACATTAGTGTTCAAAATAACAAAATTAATTTTTACTGGACACAAGAAAGTGGTTCACAAATTTCTTCAAAGATTTCAGGCCTTGTACTAGTATTTCACTTTTCCCAGTGAAATTATGTATTGATTAAACKGATTTAAAATGAACATTAATGACTCCATGCAAGATTGCAATTATTCAGGCAGTTAATTTTATGGGGCACTGCTGCAAATAATGTAGATTATATATGCATGACCATATATAATGTAGGTGTAAGAGTTGTGCTGTTAAAATGAATGTCCACAGGACTCTGCCAGGAGGGGGTCACTGTCRACACATTGTGGTGAGAAGGCAAGGAGTAAATAATAGAAATACATACTATTAAATAGTATGTATTAAGTTAGAGCATTTGGTATGCTCTTACTAGGACAAATTAAAAAAATTAAAAGAAAAAAAAAGAGGYAGGGAGCCTATGCTGGACTCTTGCAATTTAGAAAATTATCTGAGTATACATTTGATATCCAGCACTCCTCGGGCAATGCTGCTGATTTCACCATGTGGCACACTGGAGAACATGGGAACAAAGCAGAGCTCCAGCTAGATCAGCTGCTAGGACAGCCAACAAGTTGCAAGCCCTTTAAAAAATTAAACCTGATGTTCCAAGGGACCTTCAGGCTGTACCTGTGAGTGTGCACATGGTTGATGGTGTGCATGTGTTGCCTGTTAACGTTTTTTCAAACCTTGTTGAATAATAGCTACAGYCACCATAAAGGAGAGCTGTGCGAGTTCATTGTCGTAATTAGAAGGCCAAATGAAAACCTTTTTGAGAGTTATCTCCAGGTTCTGTCATTTAAATGACAACTGGTTTTACCAATTACAACTAAACTAGATTAATATTCCATTAGAGAGAAAGCAACACATCTTAGCCAAGTGATAGAAAGAAAGATTAGAAGGTGACCTGCACTTGCAGTAATGTAGTCAAACTAGTTATTTTTGTTCTGCTGAGTTTGACATCTATCTTTGGGCTTGTGCTTTAATCTAGACCCTTGTTCTCACTACTTTTCATTCCTTATCACATACTCTCAAATCGCTCCTCCTCCCTTGGCTAACACTGGTGTGTTGCTTTCTCACCAATGCTGGAGTTTTGCACCTGACACAATTTTGTTTAATAAATGTATCAAAAATATTTTCAGCTTGTTGAGGAGAGTGTTAGAGCAAGAATGGGTAGGTTAACTGATAACTCAGTCTATKGCAACTCTATGGTATATAGAAATTTGCAACTGAATTGGACAAGGATGAGACTGTTGGAAAGATTCTATATTAGATTATTCCTGAAAGTTCTTTCTAAGCTCAGTATTTTTAAACTACTCTTTCAGCATGTTTTGAAACTTTTTGAGAACAGACTTCTTCGACGAAATCTGTTGGAAGGCCTCTCTGACACTGAAGACCACCAAACTAAAAAAAAAATGCAAAGTTATCTTCTGAAATGACAAATAAAATGTATTGGTTGTGGCTGGATGTGCTAATTTCCTTTTTGCTGAACACTAGAGACTACTTGTCCTAGCATCTGGTTTCTTACTTCCATTGGCAGTGGTAAAGAGTGAAGAGCCATGCCTGAACCCTGCGTTACCACCTGCTAGACACTACRGAACTCCATCTTAGGACTGTTCTTTTGATAATTACTGTATTTTAATAGGATGGAGTCCTTTACATGATAATAAATCAAAAGAGCAGATTTTCACCAGTGAAAAGTGGCCTGTTTCACAAAGTTGTAGATGTTTGTCACCATGTTTGTTATGATCTTTCCAAGTTTCTTTCTGTGCCCTAAAGACTCATATAAGATCAAAAAGAACTGTATTTTTTGTGGGGTTGTTGTTGTTGTTTTGGTTTGTTTGCTTGGTTGGGTTTTTTTAAGCTGTCTTTTTCTCATTCTCAGACACATCAGTTTTCTTTTTGTTCTTAACCCTGCAGTTTAAATATGTTCTGAGGAGTTTTATATCCTCCCCCCTCCCCTTCATACACACATACACAACCACCCCTGGTATTTCATGGCRTTATTTTCAAACCTTTGTAACCCTTTATAGGCAAATGAATCAAAGGTCATTGCAAGTCTGATCAGATAGCAAGGAAGGTCTAGAATCCATCTCATCCTGCTGCCTTCGAGCAAATTTAGCACACTGAAAGTCCAGTTGCATTTAAGACTTCACAGCTTGCAAAAAAAAACAATGTCAATTTTGCAAATGCAAGTACAAAGTGATATCACTATTGGCCAGAGGCTGATTCTAACAATGTGGGTGAACCCAAGAGATTGTAAGATTGTGGTAGCCTTTTAGAGTTCCCTTCCCTAGCCAAAGGCTCTGGAGTTGCAGATGGGCTTTGAGAGAAGGAATTAAGACTGAACTTTGAAGAGTAGGAAAAAATGGCGGGACACAGCCATGTCGTCTCGTGTTGCTTATAATTCATTAACAAAGCTTTTGAACGGTAATGGGATCCTTGCTTAGCACTGGTTTTGATAAGAATCTGATAGGACATAAAGCTGTCAAAGTCAGGCTTCTTTAAAGATCACAGTTCACTGAGCAACTTAAAAGCTTCAGTRAAACAAAGCACATGCAGCCCTCTGTTCTGGTGTTCTGCACAAGATAAACTTCAAATAGTCTCTGCAGAAAAAATGGCTTATTAAAACACCTATTCACATCTAGTCACTGGACAATACTGTAGCTAAAGTAAAATCCAAAATGTTTTATTTGTGGAGAGGAAACTTAACAATTAGCTTTGTCAAGTCAGCTGGTTCAGAGCCTCATTAAAGGGAAGTGTGTGTTCGACAAAAGGTTCATCTCCCACACACTGATAATGAGGACATGTGTATGTTTGTGCTGACTGAAAATCTAGGAACCATGTGAAGCATGTGAGTCCTGACATGGCATTGCTTTTACTTAAGTGGATGAAAATACAATCTAAAAATACACAATTTCCRTAACACTTGGAACACAGAGCAGATGTTTGAATTCAGACCACAATATGGTACATGCAGATTGTAATTAATTGCAAATACTTAAAGGCCCAAACACCTCCTAAAAAYGTCTTTTGTTGTTCCATAATTAAACTGTTGGAAAAAACGTGAAGTAGGTTAATAGCAGTGATAAACAGTGTCATCTGTTTAAGACATATGAGAAGCCACCTGAGAAACAGAATTATTCACCTCCATTTTCTGCTGCCATGGCTCACAGCTGCAGGGTCTTATTGAGGTCAGACTGAGAGATAATCAACTCATAACCTGGATTAAAAGGGCAAGTAGCCAAAAGGATGTGTTTGGTGCTTTGTAACTTTCAAACCTGCGGAGTTTCAACCTACAGCACTAGGTGAATATTGAGATGAGAAGGCTTGAACAGAAGTGGGTGCAAAGGTGAACTGCATGTGCAGGTATTGGGCTAGGAGAGCACTGAAAAATGTTCTATTAGGTTTAGAAGGATCATACATCAGTTTGAGGATTGCCAGAAGAGATAAATAGGCATTGCAATACTTGAGCTTGGGAGCATCTTGTGCTTTCGCTGTTTARGAAACTGCACAGAAATGAGATCAGGGTTCTAACAGGGGGTTGGTTTGCACGGTGTGAGTGGGGTTGGATCCTGTAGGCATTGCCTTGGGTTCTGCTACAGATATCCCATATGACCATATAACCTATCACCTTCTGTGTTCCTATTGAGGAGTAAACGCTACTGGTTTTGCATAGTTGTAACCCCAGTAGCAATTAAAAAAATAATTTAAAAAAAAGTAAAACTATATTTTTGGTGAATAAAATCTGGAAAAACTCAAATCTGATGTTTCAGGGAAGTGAGAAAACTGTGTATACTTTTGCTCTGCCAGTCAGGGTTCAGTATTATTTCTCTTTCAATCAAGGAACTATCTCTACACTTATGTAAATGTGTATAGATAGCACCCACAGTAGTTATTTAAAAGTCATTCAGAACTGCAAAGTCTAATTTCTCTTTCTTATACACAATTGGAATCCAAAGAGTCTCAGGCAACTTTAAAGACTTTAATTACATTAAAGACATTAACAACATTAAAGAATGTTGGTTTTTTAATTAATTTACTTTTGTGCTACTCTGTTATGGTTTTTTGCATGTTTGGGCAAAAGCGTTACATCAAAGTATTTGCCGCTGCTGGTGGTAACTACAATCCTTTCATTCAGTACCTGTGAACATCAAAATATGTGGCATGGTAGCCAGAAGGGAATATGTGGTATCTGAATGGATGGCAATATTAGGCATAAGGCAGAGACATAAAAGGCTTTTTATTACTTACAAAGTTCTTTTAAAGCAATTTTGTTTCAAGTCCTCAGTCATGCTGGTGTCTTTTGACTACGTAAGTTCAGGATCTACAGTACTGCCCCTGTAGTTTTGCCATCAGTTTAACAAATGATTTAACTTCCACAACAGCTGATTATTTTCTAGTTTCATATCRCCAGTTACAATCCAATAATACTGTTTGACATTCCAGAAGGTATTATTTACATATTCTTCTGCTGGAGGAAAGAAGAAATTTGAAATACAGAAAAGTCACCAAAATAGTAGCAAGCTCTACATTTTCTGTTAACCCGCCTGAAAATCTGAGAAGAAAAGATTAGATCAAAAGAACTGGAAGACCAAACTACCCTTTACCCCTTTCTCTAGGGTGAGCTAATCTCTACAGGTCAAGGTTCAGCACAGCGGTGCAGCAGGAAGGAGCTGGTGATGAAGCGATAAAGCAGGCAAATTGTGAAATTTGAGCATGCTAAGAAATGTGTGGTCTTAAATGCCAACATCTAACAGAAAGAAAATTAATTATATATGTGTTCTTCAACATCAACAACACAAAGCAGTATTAGAAGAGTCTTTCCCGTACTTCTCCCTCAGCCAGGTTTGCTTCTGCCTTATTTTTTTGTGAATATACTGAGGGTAATTAACCATTTATGATGAATATACTACTGGAAAAAGAGCTCTGTCTCTGTTGAAATAATTGAGTCAATTACAATTTTCAGCAAAGGGAGGAGCATACTAAATAATGGAGAAAAATATTTAGATGTGAAATTATTATTATTATTATTACTATTATTATTAATAATAATAATTTAGTGTTAATAGAAATAAGCACAACAGAGAGAAAACCTTAAATGCAGCATTTTAAATGCAGGTCATCCAGCCAGAAAAAGCCTGTAACTTGTATATGTCTCCAAGAAGACTCTGAAATTCTGTACATCGTCAGTTATGYTAAACTATAGAACATAACAGACTAGAAAATTAAGAATATATATTCAGTAAAATGAAAGGACAGATATATATCATAAAAATCTGTCCAGCCTGAACGTGAGCTTTCATTTAGAAAATGGTACTTGCTGCATTGTGTGATATGTCTAAAGAAGGCCTCCAGCTCAGGTATGCACTGATTTTATCTAATCAGCACCCTCGCCTCCTGTCCTGCCCTCCTCATCTTTCTTATTCTCTTAAAGGTACCTCAGCAATTCTGGAACTGTGCCAAAGCCGAAGCTGGGGGTGCCATGGTGAACCCAACACTCCCTGGTCACACAGGAAGACCCAGAGAGTTTAATAAACAGAAACCAAATGCCACGTAATTCCACCTTTTTTTACTGCCTTCTGAATTCCTTTCAAAAGCATGAGATGTCAGAAAAATGGTGTATTTTTATTTGACATATGAAAGACAAATCTGCAGTAAACAAGTCAACGTTTACTCAACATTATCTCAACGTAAGCATTGTAGAGATAACACTTGAACTAATTTTTTGCATGAGATGAACAGAAATAAGGTGGAGACAGGTGGTTAAGATTGGAGCCCCTTCTAAGAGGGGCAGAGGTGGTGGAAGCTTTTGGGGAGTAGAAGGGAGAAATGTGTCATGGAGAGTGAGGGAAGACTTGATGCCATAAAACATCTTTGTTACTCTAGCTGCCATACTGCTATGGATGGAGTTGAGTTCTGACCTTGCTGCAGAACAATCTGTAGAGGTTTTGGTCACAGTAGTTTTCGTGGGCTATGAGAGACAACTTTCTGCTTTTGCAAAGGAGTTCAGGAACTGCCCAAAACACAGTGGTGAGAGAAGTACTCACCAATGACACCCAACCACTTCACTAAGTTCTAAATATAAATGTATTTGTGCTTTTGTTTCACGTGTCAAAAGAACAATACACAATATTCTACAGAAGCAAGTAGCATAAAGTTAATTTGTGCTCCTCCAGAAATTCTGCATAGGAAAAGTCTCCTCTCCTCAATATGACTTTACTCCAGGACCACCATATAACTACCATTTGCCAAGGAGCTAATTCCTTKCTAGTCCAGGACTAGCCTCACTGACAGGTCAGAACAGAAGCCACTTCAAACAGTACAGAGGTTTGACTGACAGCAGAAACATTATTGGATTTTGGATTAACAGTCACATGAGCAGGAGAACAGAAATTTGCAAGAGGGGTTGAGTTTTTTTGAGGATTATGTTACATTAGTATAAAGCAGGTTGCAGGGYAGAGAGGGACTGTAGCAGACAGCAGTAGAGTTCAATGGACCTGTTACCTTTAGGATAAGAACAAGACTGAGGATAGCTTTGGCTGACAGAGAAAAGGCAATGCTCAGATTTCAACTGTGATGAGCCGAGGTTTGGGTATAGTTGTGGGATGAGGTAAGTAGGAAGAGGCAGGTACAGATAAAAAAGCATTAGCATAGGACCCAAAGCCAAGCTGTCATGTTCATTCTTACACAGTACACTGACTTAGGTTTTCTTCTCTGATCTTCACTCACCTTGCTGAGCTATCATACAAGCCTTGGTGCTCTCCTGCACTCTCTCTTCTAGCACAGTGCTTCAGGAATTTAGATGAATGAAAGCCCCTGTTACCTTCAAAAGCAAGGCATGACATTTTTCTGTTAGACTTTATAGACTTGAAACTGGCAATGGGGATGAACATCTGCAAAAGATTCAGGAAAATCCTTGTCACATTGTGCAAAATGTTTTATGTCTTTCTGATTTGCTTGCAATCTAAGTCAAAGTCTTTGAAAAGTGTGCTATTTGGTTCTCTGTTTTTACTGGAATCTATCCACTGAATGATTTAAATAGGCAAAGAGCTTATGGAATGAATACTTGTTTGTTACTTCCCCATATTTTTTCAGTCTTGAAAACCTTTGTTCTTATTGAAGAACAAACCTAATTCATTGCCTTGATTGCACTGTGTGAGTTTTTAATCCTTACCTTTTTTCTCTATTTAGCCGTCTATGTTTTCACTACTGCCACATGCTTCCTACACTATTTCAGGAATTATTATTTTAAACTGCTATTATAATTTGTAAATTACACTATTATAAATTACTTTGTTGCTCTGTGCCTCACTCCTTTTCTTCTTTAACAACAGGGATGAAGAGGTAGAAGTGGTAGAAAACGAAGTGAATTATCTCCAGTGCAGTAGTTGTAGCACAGGCATTCATCCATCATTACTACTTTGGAGGGAAAACTCTCTGTATATAGTTCTATCACTAACAAATTGTGTCTAAGACGGAAACAAAGTGATGATCAGAAGCTTAAGTAGTTTTGTAAAACTCTGATTTTCCAAAGTGGGGTTTTCTAAAATTCCATTCAGCTACCTGCTGTTTCTGATTTATTTCCCAAACGCATGGTAGGGACACTGCTTTGATGGCCAAAGTACTGTTGAAATTGTATATGTGAAGCAGAAAAATATGTCTAGGGGAACCGTCAGACTGAGGGATTGAAGGATACTTGTTTGGTTTTGTTTTGCTCCTGGGAAAGGTCCAATTCTGCCAAATATGTATACTCGAAGTGTGATATTCTGTTGAATTTCATATTTGAAAACTGTCTTTCAGCCCAAAAGGCCGAAGTATGCATGAATAATGTCAGAACTCCTCTCTATACAAGTGAGAAGACTCCTCAAAATAATTCGATGCASTCAATATAGTATACTGTGCTTGATTCTGACTTCTGAAGTTGTGGACTTGCACCTATTTAAGAACAGGCTTATGCCTAATGTATTATGAAATATATAAGAAACTGATATTTTCTATATAAGAACATAATTTCATATCACTTAGGCAGCTAGCTGGAGAAATATAAATTATCTAAATCAAATTCTCAGCAGAAGTATTAGCAAGCTGGTTTGTAGTTCTCAAGGTCTTCCTTTTCTTATTTTCCATGACCGAAAAATCTCACATTAGATACTTTCTCTGGAGAAGTGAGCCTTGTGCTACCACAGGTTTTATCTATCTATCTATCTGTGTATCTATCTATCTATCTATCTATCTATCTATTTCGCAGTTCTTTGGAAACACTAGTTCTCTTCTTCAATGTACAAAATCCAAAAATGTCTGTCTGTATAACTGACTGTAAGGATGAGACCTCACTGATTTGACAATATATTGTTCTTTCTTATCAGGATTGGGACCCTAAAAGCCTAAGCAAGGCAAATATATGAAAATGAGGATATGAAGCAGAGGAAAACTCTGTAAACAGAGACTGGTACAGACTAATACTCTTATAAATACTGTGACATTTATTCTGTTTTGAATGATTTATTTTATGTAGTCAAATTCCAGAGCTTCATTGGAAGATTGTCATATCATGGGAAAAAAAAAACAGTGAGAAGATTATAAACTGTGGTGAAAGAAGGGATTTCCAAGGAGGGGATTTCAAAAGGGTGCTGTAATACCAGGAAAAGGTAATTTCTTATTTTGCACATGATCTGATAGGAAATACTTGATGGAAACATCACCAATAGGCAGAAATTGCTAATATAAGTTTGAATTTGAAAATATGTCATAATATATTCATGAAGGTGAAACACCTCCCACACATTTAGAGTAGTATTAATTATGCCTTCCAAAGCAGAACAATCCCTTATGGGCTGCCAGACATTTAACAGATCATTGTCAGAGTCAGTTCCACAACTGCCTACTTTTACTGAAGTATTACAAAATAAGACATCAGCTTGGCAATAGATATCTGCAATGCCAAGACTAGAAAGGAGAAGAGTAAGTGGAAGTATAACAAAGAAGCACAACTATGACTCACAGAATCGAAAGAGTGGAAGAACTGAGCCTCACGTTCCCAACCAAGAACATCTTATAGAGTAGTCACAATAGTACTCCCTTCCCCCAGCTCTCTGCCCTGTCCCTTTCTCACTTTTTTTTTTAATCCCTTCTACATGGATGGCTCAGATAACCATGCAAAATAATTTAGC
Organism: Amblyornis subalaris; assembly: GCA_018881555.1. Lineage (NCBI taxonomy): Eukaryota > Metazoa > Chordata > Aves > Passeriformes > Ptilonorhynchidae > Amblyornis > Amblyornis subalaris. Next base: position 970,261 of record JACAXG010000146.1, on the reverse strand, counting down.
CAGTAAAAYTGATAGTTTTGTTTCCTTAGGTATCCTGAACTTTGTTCCAGTGTACCATTATGAGCCCATCTGCAAACGGTAGTGGCAATGAAGCAGAACCTTACCCAATCTAGGGAAAAGACTTACTRTGAGAGGGTCAGGAGTAAAGACCTCCAACCATCCCAAAGCAAGCCAGTCCATCTCCAGAGGGTTTTCAAAATATGTTAAGCAGTTAAATGTCAAAGGAAACAATGGCATGGAGAAACAACTTATATGGCAAAAGACATTTTGCTTCACAAAGAAAGAATTGAAAGATGCAAAATTTAAGTAAGGTCAACTCCCATTGAAAATCTGTGACTACTTAAACCATTGATTAAACTCCTCATAGTGTAAACACATATTTCTGCCATCTTAAAAATTGTCCTAATAAATGACCCATATCTGCCTTGAATTTTTCAGTTCAGTTCACTATAAAACTGTCCATAATGCTCCATGAGTGCCTGAACTACACAGCTGATTTCCACTTGTTAACTGTTCTTTGCCAGGTTAAAAAAGAAACAAAAGCAAAAAAAAGAAACTCCCCACCATTCAGTGCAATGCCCAGGCATTTCTTTATCTGTCATTTGGAAGAGAACAGACTTTTCCCCCAAGAAGCTCGTGCCCTCATTGCATTGTTCTGGGAGTGCTGGGGTGGGAAGGGCACAGCTGGCAGTGGATGTCACCCAGAGGTGTGTGTTATTTCCAAGCAGAGAACAGGAAAACTCCTGCTGCCACTGCTGGTACACAGATCAGCCGGAGACAGGTGATGGCAGTAAGCTGRACAGTTCTCTCAGACCGAGTGCCGTGTTATGGCTCAGTCTTTACCACCCCGTGGAGCACTACTCCTGAGATCCAGTCTGAGAAATGTATTTTGGAACGTTGCTGGTGTGGATTGCCTCCTTCAAGAAGCATGAATGTTCATGTGTCAGCTGACAAGGGATAGACCATGCTTAAGCCAAACATTCAGAATAATACACGGCAGGGGCATCTCCAAATGGTGGTCTGGTACAAAGGAAACACCTATGCAAGCAACATACTTATTTGACATCTGTGGGGCTTGGATGTCACATCAAGAAAATTTTCCGTAAGTTGTGTGGTGCCCCATATCACAAGAGTTGCATGGATGGTAAAACAGCTGTGCTTTCTGGAGGAAGCATGTGTACTTTCTGATGCTTCAGTCATTGTACATCTTGTTCATTTGCTTCCTTCTTAAAATAGACTAAAACACTTCAAACGCTTTCTTTTACAAAAGAATTTGTTGTACAAATGTAGTAAAAATGTAGTAATATCCAATCTCAGTAGTTAATAGGCTTGGGAATCACAAGACAAGTGAAAGACGGGGGTTGAAGAAAAGAAGTGAGAAAATAATGAAACAATAGAATTGTCAGGTTCTGCTTAGTGAGTAGCTGTCTTGGCTTTCTACCAAAGCTGTTATTTCTGTGCCTCTGCAGACGGAAGTGACATACCCTGTGGATCTTGCATGTTATCCTGCCTAGACTTTGAAGGAGGCTGTGCACTGATTCATGCCTGTGAGAGACTGGATCTATTTTTATTTCCTCTGGATAAAATGTAGAGAAACTAATGTGTCTGTGAGAATCATAGAGGTCATACAGCAAGCAAGAAACATAATAAATTTATTAGTTTTCATTTTTTGTAACAAAATTTATATCTTTGCAGAATATGCATACATGGAACTTAAATTTCACAGTTCCTGGAAGAAATCAATGGAAACTTCAAAGAAAATGCACACACTGAGGACTTATTTTATCAATGAATTAAACCTACATGGGTCTGTTCCATTTTAAAATTCAAGTTGCAGGAGAATCCTTTCTAAGAGTAACACAGCATGAATGGAGCACCTGTAAGTTTCCTTGAGAGAGTGCATTAGCTGTTCTGAAAGATAAATAAAATGTTCTTTCCTTGACAGCACCAACCTCCATTTGTGCCATGTCTTGCAACACACAATGTGATGGAGGTCTGTATCTCGAGCTGTGGTGCACCTAAATAAATGGAGCACATGCTTGCAAAATCAATGAAATACGTCACATTGAGTGAATTGTACCTATTCGAGACCTCAGAAAGTATGGGCACTGTTGGGTGGGAAATTGTATGCCTGGAAGAAAAGGTTGGGCATTTTCTTAGCTTAACCTAAAGTCCTTGATCTGGTTTGAGACATGGAACAAGACTTGGGGAGATTAGCTAGAGGACATGTTTAGTCAACAGTGTTAACTGTCCTAACAATGCCAGGTTCACAGAGCTGGGTGACATTTCTCACTCTACCCACGAGGTACCTATGCATCAAGTTCTCTTTAGGCGGTTATGAAAGAGACGTGTATCATATGATGCTTCTTACTGTTCTGGAAATGCATACAGATGACAGTTCACAGAAGTTTGCAGTAGAACAGAAGAATGATTTGACACATTAAAAGGCATTATATTATGTAAAGATTCTGTTTTAAAAGAATAAGCAATGTGATTAGGGGGAAAGAGAGTTCTGTGATATTTGAGTTTGTGATGAAGAGCAGAGAGATTTTATTAACACTTTGATGCAAAATTATCGAGGAGAGAGATGAAAGTAAAGGAGGAGAGATTAGAGTCACATTTTGTTTATGTTGAAATCTCTCACCATAAACAAGTGGTGTACAGGCGGCAGATTTATAAAGAAAAATTTTTAAAAAAAGGAAATTTAATAAAGAAAATATGTTCATTGAGTTGCTTGAAAAGTATGCAATGGCTCATTTAGCAATATAATAATCTCGAGTGCATACATATGCAGGCAACTTAATTTGCCCAGGTGAAGAGTGAATTGCCTTCCTTATAAAGAAAATAACATTCCTGAGGGGAAAATAAATTATGAAATATAGAATGAAGGAAAAGCTGATAGACGATTAAGTGGAAAATATTTTTCTGTATCCTTTATCCAAATTCCAAGCAGTATCTTGTTTTCAATGTAACATCACATCAAGCCATAAGGATGATGGCCCGGGTAGTAGTTAGTTTAAAATTTTTATTTAGCATTTTATTATCCCACCGACAGATTGTGAGTTGATTCTTTTAGACTCTAAATTAAGGACAAAATCTAACCTGGAGCAATGCCCCATTTCTCATGCTTTTGTTCTCTCTTTCACTCTGTTATGTAGACAACAACAAAAGTAGGTGGTTTTGTTTGTTTTATTTTTTGTATTGTTTTGGGTTCTTGTAGGGGTTTTGTTTGGTGGTTTTTTGGTTTGGGGTTTTTTTTGTGGGGGATTTTTTTGTTTGTTTGGCTTTTTTTTTTTAAGTTTTTCTTATCTTGGGAAAAAGACAGTCCCTAGGAAACAGATGTCTCTCACTGCTGTGAGATGGAAGTAAAGGTGGCTAACACTTTCAGTTTTTTTGAGTTAAAAGCCAGTAGCAGGCAGCTGTCTTTCTGCCTTTCCCTTTGGTCCCTGCTATGGGAGGATAGAAGGAGACATTGTAAGTCAAGAATTGCCAACACTGTAGGCCTTTAACTAACTATAACACACAGTGAATGTCATCATGCAGTACTCTCTGCTTGAAAAAACAGCTGTACACACTGCTGGGATGGGAGGGTAAAACTCCAGGACTGTGTTGTTCAGCAACTAAAGGTATCTTCTGCCTTATCCATATAGCCACTGAATTGAAATTTTTCATGCCATTCACAAGGAATAGTAACAGCATGGAAATACTATGCTAGAGCACGTTAAGTGTCTGTGTGAGTTTATGTGTCTTCTCTGCCAAATCTTTGGAGGAAATTCTTTAGAGAAAACCTGAGAGGGGAATAAACATTTCTGTCTACCTTTAACCAACATGGCTCAGTTTGGTAACTGATTAAAGTGGACTAAAATAACATCTTTTTTTCTAAATAAAGCAGCTGTGTTTATCTTTTCTAATGTAATAGATTATATTTTCTAGTTTAATAAGGGTGATCTCATTAGCTATAAAAATATCTAATGCTTTAGAATTTGCTGCCTTAAATGTCTCTTTCCATTTGTTTTAACCTAGTTGTTATAGGCAGACATGAACAAGTAATGATGCCAAAGAGATTTTTGCTTTTATGCTTTTTATATTAATAGTATGTTAGTAGCCCTGTAGCCTTCACCCTATAACCTTATAAAATTCCTAGCTAGCAAATTCCCTATCCCATAGTCCCTATCCCTGTAGTCAAAATAAGATTCCCATGTCAACCTTATCACCACTAGTGTTTTAGGGACCAGGGACACTTCTCTGTTCCATGTCTCCTAAAAGCCCAGTCAACAGTAGCTAGCAGCATTAGGTGGGGTTTCGGTAGGAGGCTGAGCTAAAGGGAGTCACCTCATTAACCATATTTCTAACTGGGAGAGTTCTGTAAATTATGTTAATTTGCTGTAAACCTATAAAAATGCTGGAGTCCGCTGCGGGTACACACACAGACACCCACACCCACACCCACACCCACACCCACACACTGAGAACSRGCACTTGGGACGGGACACAACACTGATCAGTGTGCATTTGTACCCTGGGAAGACCTCCAATAAAAGTAACTGCTTTCACTAGCCTCATAACAATCATCCAGCTTCTGATTTTAAGCAGATAAAGGCATCAGTAACACTCCCTCATTAAAATAAATTTAATGTTGTGACATTAAGTGACAGAAGTATGTAAGTCCCAAGGTAGTGTTCTTCTCAGCCTCCTCTTTCATATTGCCAAGATATGAAATAAAAGAAGATTCCTCCCTCACAGTGTTTAGAAGTATCAGGGTTAACACAAAGAGAAGTCAAAAGAGTTTTCATACCTGTACTCCTATTTTTCACCCTGGAACTGCATGAATAATTCTAACACACTGTTTCAGGATACCCACAGGGACAGAAATTATTGTGATTAGGATGACAGAGTGGATCCTTAAATGTTGCTTGGAGAAAGGTCTCTGACAGAGGTGGCATTTTTAAACGGTGGCAAAGTAACCAAACAATAAAAATACACCAGAAGCAGAAAGAAAGCAGAAAAAGAAATTTATGCCTTTTTAATATCTTCAATCACATTTTGTGTTGTTAATACCATTATGTGGATAATTTTTGTTATACTTAAAATGTACTTTTTAAATAGTCATGCTAAACCCTGTCAGCAGATTTTTTCCCCAATGTTACCACCATTCTATTGTGCATCCTATTGTAATGGAAATGCAAAGCTGAACAGCAGAAATAAATTACTGCATAACAAGAAGCATAATTTCTAGACACCAAATGTATCCAGAAATACCATTTCCCAAAAGAATGCTTAATTTTAAACATGTCACRGAAAGAATAAAGTACATTTGTGTGGAGGCTGGTCTGTGATATTTACCCGTGACATTTCCCTGGTAAATTGAGTTGGAATATATTTCCAAAGTAAGGTAGCATTTCAGTTTTGTTTGATGTGTAAACATATTGACATAAAACATATCCATTTCAGTTTTAAGCTAATTCCCTGTCCTAGAGTCTGTCTGAGTTTGCAGGAAATGAGTTGTACAGAAATTCACAGCTCTAAAATACAGTGTATGTGCAGAGTTTGGGGCCAGACAAGCAGATTACAAATGCTGGTGAATAGCAAATGAGATGAAGGACAGCTTTTATCATTTTGGTATCTAAAATCAAGCTATATCTGCATTGGAAGTTAGAAGGACACTTTTCAAAGTTGAAAACTGGAAAGGAAAACCTAAATGTTTTGGTGACTAATTCATGCTAGGCCTTTGTAATTTATTTTTATCACAGAGAAAATTACCATAAGACACTGTATTCGCAAGGTCCTTGGGAGGATTTGGTACGAGATATGCAGCAAAACTGTGGTCCCAGCTACAAACAACTTGCACACCTCAGCTTTGCAGATCTTCACAAGTTTAAAGCTAATTATAAACTTGTCAAAATACGAGAAATTAAATCAAGACTTTAGATTGATTGCCAGAGCAGGCAATTAAATCCTTGAAAATGCTTATGGCAGCAGTTTTTGTCAAACTCTTCTTCCCAGCAGACGTTATCAAAGAGTGATGGTTTTCACAAGTTTATTTAAAAAAAGGCTAGTTATAACACACATAATGACAACATACACAAACAGTTCAAAATTTCAAATGTTTGTTTCCAGGGGTAAGGTATCTACCACCTCTGTTTCCTCTTTAATAAGTTCCCTGTAGTCTGAATAACATCATGTCTGACCTTCTGTCCTTTTTTTTCTGAAATGTTTAATATTTCCTGGATTTGTGCTGGGAGTCTGGGTAGTTTGAGTTGTCCTGCCAAATACCTGGAAARGTAGAAGTGAACTAAGACAAAGCCTCACACAGTTTGAAATGTTCAGAAGTCTTCAATCAGTCCCAGTTTAGGAACGGAAATTTATAAGGATTGAAGCTGATCCTTGACCTGAGTTCAACATGTTAGTCCTCAAAAAAAAAGGCTATGTGTACCTTTCAGTCCCCATTCCCAGCAGAGTGCCCCATGGTGGAGCTACTTTACCCTGGGCTATCCGAGGCTAGCAGGGTCTTTGTGAGGTGTTGTGTGCTGCTGCAGTTTCAGCTAAAAATGCAAAATAATGTGGTTTTACAGGAGACTGTAAAAAAAACACGGTTCTATAATTTGACCATGTCTAAGGAGAGAATAGGGGTGGTTGTTCTGTCTGCATGTCCCCATTCATCAGTACTGTGGCTTCATTACAGCACTTCAGCATGACTGTGCAAGGTGGTATTCTACATTTTAGTGCAAGAGATGTCTGTTTGTGCGTCTCCCTCCTCTCATGGCATTTGCAAATGCCTATTCCTTGCAGAAGGATCAGTCCTGAGTGAATTGAGGTATTCGCTGGCGCTCTTAGGGAAGGTGCTCTGGCTAGAGAGGAGAAAGGAAGGCTGAGGACACGTGCTTGCACTTACCCTACTGACCATCTCAAAGTGGGTCTCCCTGGGGAAGCCACCCAATCCCATCCAGGGGTCCCAGGTGCAGCTGCAGCTCTGACAGGGCCAGGGCTCTTCATCAGATCTAAGCACTATCTCTATTCACAAACTTATTTCCAGAGTCCTGTGTTTATGATATTAAAAAAAGAATAAAAAAAGAACAGTTCCATACACAGAGCAAACACAAGGTAGCAGTGGCACCATATCTTGCTGGGATGACCCCTCTCTGTGGAGAAGGAAGCCACGAGGCGGCACTGGAGCATCACTTTCCTGTGGGAGCTGCGAAGGTGCACATGRGGCCAAAAACTTCTAACCTCTTCCCACTGTGTCATAGGCAAGTTTTGCAACCGACCTGGAAGCTGTATGCGCTGGTGTTATTACGATTTTTCACTAGACATACAAATGAGGCAAACCCCGAAACACTGAGTGCTTGAAGTGGCTTGGCTTTCAGTGGGTTTTTCTTTTTTTAATGATTGCAAATGTTTCTGCCTGATGGAAACCTTGGCAGCCCCAAGGAAAGTTGTTTTAAGATCCTTGCAACCAGACTGCATCCAGAAACTCTAGGACATGCTTTGAGTGTGCTTGTGCCTATGCATCCCCAACCCGAATCCCACATCAGACATGTTCAGATAAGTTTGTAAAAGCTTTGCAGTGACTCATCAGCACTTTCTGTGCTTAGCAGGATAGAAATTCAGATCCTTCAGAGTTTTTTTCTTTACAAGGTTTATGAAAAATGTGGAGAACAGCAAACACCTCTCTGCTGCATTGTTCTCCTACTGACTGGAGCTTGAATTAAACCTGATTACTGAACTAAATGTACATCTTGTATTTGTCAAACAGTTTCTGATAATGGATATCTTCATGTTAAATCTCCTAATATTAAACAAAATAGGACAAATTCACCATGGTGAAAATTCAAGCCTTTACTTGAAAACAACAGAGATCAAATATTCCAAATGGTAGACTCCAAATGAGAAAACAATGAAGACATACTTCGTAAGGAGTAGAGAGAATAACAGTCCTTCTGGACTAAATTACCCTGAAGCTTTTTTTGATTTATATTTAAATGATGGAGAACAGCATATTAATTTCTTGAATTGTTTAACTCATTATATAAAGTAATCATCAAATAAACAAATTCCAGAAAGCTGGGCTGCTGAGAAGGAAAGAAAGAAAGAAAGAAAGAAAGAAAGAAAGAAAGTAAGAAAGAAAGAAAGAAAGAAAAAAAGAATTTTCAAGTAAGAGGATCTTTGTCATATTTGAGCTGAATTTGTATGCTGCAAACCTATCAAAAAGCCAAAGAACTGATAGAGTCCAAACACACTTTCGAAAATCATTGGAAAATGGAGCATGAGGATTGCCCACGTGTTGAAGCCTGAGCAGCCATTCACATAACCTCTGCAGGGCTGTGCTTTCGGGGGCCTCAACAGGATGCATCTCCCAGTAAATCAACAACAGTAACAAGTGTTAGTGATTTGTCATTCTCATGCTTTGAAGCAGAGATTACATTTATCAACTTTCTTTTGGCATCAGTTAATGCTTGTGAGCAACTTCTCTTTTCCTTTCTTTCCCCTTCTTTCTCTCTTTTTTCTTTCTTTCTCTCTTTCTTTCTTTTTTTCTGACAGGTTGATATGAGGTGGTGAGCAGCCCTCAACTTCTTTGAGAGTGGAGAGAATGACATTCAGAGCAGCACTGCCTTTATGTAAAGTTGCCTTTCATCCAAGCTGCTGCCTTTTAGCTTGCAAAGCTATATTTTTGAAAAAAAAAAAAGGTTGCCTGCCAGCTAACGCTCATATTTTTTATATATAATGCATGCTAGAAAATAGGTTTTTCTACGTGTTCCCTCCAATTTTAAAAGCAGCAATTAAGTCTGTCAGTCCTGGAACAAGGGATTAAAGAGAAATTGCGTGGGCAGATAGGGCCTATGAAATGTGTTGATTGGCAGTCCTGGTGAGTTCTGTCCATGGAACAGGCACAGCCTTGACATAGGATAACATGCAGAGTTCAGTCAGCAGTCACTTCAGCCTTAGCTGTGGCTGCTGCTGCTTTAATCATTGCTGCTAATTATGGCTTTGCATTATGATTATCAGCGCATGATAAGTGGAATAAACAGGCCACATTCCCTTTCATGAGCCCTCATGGAGCCATCAGAAGTGAGTAACTACTGCCAATGATCTGAAAAAGATCAAAGCAAAGTCCTAGAAGCAAAGGAAGGTAAGTCCTGTGTTCCTCTCTTGAACCCAGTCCCTTTTGTGTGGGCTTGAGATTCCTACAGTCAACTCTACCTTATCCACATGTTCACTAGGCCATTCTTCCCAGAGCAAAGACTGGAACCCAAAGCTAACACATGGGTGCTGTGCTCGAAAGGACAAATTTAGGTCAGTGGGGGAAAAAAAAGTTTTACATGTACACATATTTTTCAGTCCAACAATGATCTTCAAAGAGCTGTGAAAGAAAAAGAAGTGCAGAGATCATAAAAAAGTAGATTATAAATTATTCTTTGGAACTCCATCTGACTTGCCCCGAGGAAAGCAGAAATGTGCTTGTTTTGTTTGGTGCAGAGGTTCTCAGACTCTTTTGTACCTTGAGCCTCTTCTCCTGCCTAGCCAGGTTATATACCAACATGACCAAGAAGGTATAATTACAATCAAGCTCCTTCTAATCTGGAGAGCAATGATTTTCATCTTGAACCTGTTTTCCTTATTATTCATAACACTTCAGTTTTGTACAATAACGTGTCTGAATTTCTCCCTACAAGGTCATTTAGGAAATCCTTCTCTGTCACAGATTATTTGTCTTGCAAAGAGCCAAATTGTGGAGAAAAGACATGAAGAGGAATTGTCAGTTTGCTGCTCATAGAATTGCTGTGGATTTTTATCTGAAAGCTTACCTTGTTGCCCTTCATTTGTAAACTCAGACTCCTGACAAGCAAGTAAGCTGCAGGTAAGGGAGTAGTCACATTTAGCTAGGAGGTTCTTGGTGATTCCCATCAGGAACTGTTCTGCGCTGCAGCTGCTGCAGTACTACCAACAGTAAATATTGTCAATTATAGCTTATTGAAATGGGATTACAGTCCTGAATCATGCAAGAACAGGTTGAAAGAAGAATAGAGCTGGCAGATGCCAAGGAGTACTCTCCCATGAAACGTATTTGAACACCCAGAAGAAAGGGTTGAGTTCTTACAGAAAGCCGAGGATAGACAGTGAGGACAAATATGTCTCCTGAGAGCTCAGAGTCTGGATTAGAAATGTCCTATGGAGCTGAAACACCTGGGATCAGAAAAGCTGAGTGAGAGTGTTGATGTCAGCCATGTGTCACTTGCTGCAGAGAGCAAAACCCCGGAGCTGCTTCCGGGGAGGGACTGAACAGGAGAGAGTGCACTGAGTGGGATGGGGAAACACAGAGAGAAATTCAGTGCTGGCTCATTGATTTGAACTGTAAATAGCCAAAATGGATTAACAGAGTGCTGAGTTTTCCACAGGCCCTGGCCTAACAATTGCAGGAGCTAGTGCAGAGCCAATAAGTGCTGACCCTTTGGGCTGGATGTGAAGGAGGCTGCCTGTACCATAACCAAGTGCACTCTCCTGAGGCATTGGGGTGTCCAAGGTGTTAAATGACAGAGGAAGCCACTGTAAAGTAATTACCAGTGCAGGGGTGGATTTTAGGACAGTACATTTCATTGCAAAGGCAGTGCTCTAGGTGTTGATGGAATATTCTTTGTTCCTTGGATGCTTCTGTCATCCCATCAAAATCATGTGGTACATGCATTCTTAGTCAAGGGCCAGCTTTTTACATAGGATCATTTTAAATTGAAAATGTTAAGCACTACAAACTAGTGTATATGATATCAAAACCTAGATTTCAGCATGCACATGTTAATGCCTACTTTAGGCAGTGAAGTACTCGTGATTTTATTTCACTGCTAAAAATTGCTGTTAAAATAAGAATCTCTGGGCTTAACAGTAAGGTAAGAATCGATATTAGAAATATGTCAATTCAACATGATAATAAAAATGGGGCATAATTAAAACCCACTCTGAATCCTTTGTTTGTTTTTGTTTGTTTTGGGGCATTGATTTCTTTATTATATTGTCGTCTCTCTGCACTTTTATTGCAGTACTCATGCTAAGCGTCTTACCTCTCTGTTATTTCTGGAAAGTTTCGTCAATAACAATAGATTACTAGCAGCCTTTAAATTGCACTTTCTGCCAAAAAGGGGAAAATTTTATCCACAGGCAAATATTCCAGCTTTGTCAACCTAAATCACAWTTTTTGGATCATTGTGTAGCACACACAACATATGTCACTCGTTTTGGAGTGAAATGCCTCTATGCAGAACCTTTGCACTGCAGTTAACCGTCTTCATCAGTAGCACTAGATGGCAAGGTTTATTTTAGGTGAATGCTGAGAAATGAAGCAGAAGCCTCACAAGCCTAAGACTCAAAGGAAGGCTTGGCATAATCCTCACAGAAGGACCAGCTCTTCATAAAATATTTTGTCCTTAGATGACTTATGAAAGGCTGTTTACCTACAGATTGATTTGTGGTGTCTCATATTTTGACAAATGATCAATAATGGATTTTGTAGCAATAAATGAAGACTGATTATTCCTATGTCAGCTGAGAGGCCTTAGGGCATTTGAGACATCAACCGCCCTGGCTGTGTCCCACAAAGCTTTCAGAAAACTCATGCCTTTCTGGAAGAACAGCTGCAGACCAGGTGAGAAATCCTAGGGATCATTAATGATAAAGGACTATCTTTGGGCAACTGAACTGTGCCCATTATTAACAATATTGTGTATTTTTGCTGCAGGAAGGTGTTATATATGCAAAGACATTCTCATGAGTGTGACGAAGATGGTGCAACATTAACTGTAAATTCTTATCTGTTTGGAAATTCCTGAAAAGAGGTTAAAATCCGAAGGTAATGACTCAAAAATCTATGTTGCAAATAGAGAACTGCATTTTATTTGGCCATAGTAGAGGAGAAAATCCCAAATTTACAATGCAGCACATGCTGGTGTCTCTCTGCTTGGGTTTTTTTCTAGATACAGTAAGTCCCAACGTCTCTCAGCTTTTTAATATTTCATCATAGTGAGTTCAAGCGGACTCAGGTGAATGGCTCCACAGGCTCTAGAGTGCTCCTTCCAGGATGACATTTACTGGCATGGCAAGTCTCCAAGGCTGCTCGCTGGGTAACATGGAGAACAGGTGCTGTGTAATCTGAATTGGTTTAGCTGTGGTAAATGCATTCATATCAAAGAGCAAATATTGCTGAAAGTCCATATTCTGTCTTGCCTACTGGATAACTTGTCCAAAGACTGTATTGGGAAGCACCTGTTGTTTGAGCACACCCCAGAAATAAAACCCTCCATGTACTCTGACAGTAATGATAGCCAGTCCTGCTGATTGCTAGTACATCTCTAAGATTTTTTGTAGCTGGTCATAAAGTGTTCCTCTGTATATATCACCACCAATGTATTTAACATTGTAGGGTATTTAACTGAACACAAGCAGAAAAGACAAAATGGTCTCTAGAAACTATTAAGACCAGGTAAAATATCGGCAGGACATGATTTGGCAATCTAAACCTCATTTACTTGCAAGGAAAAACTCAGAGAGGCAAAAGGTAAGTTTGGTAAGTTTGGCTAGGCAACATTGAGGTAGCTGCTGTCCTATCTGGGACATGAGATCTGCAGAGCAAGGTCATTGTTTTTCCAGCTGTTTTTTGCTTATCCATAGGAAAGGAATACAGATTTGTTACACAAATACAAATTAAACATAACAATTTCTACAGTCAATGAAAAATGTGTCAGCTTAGTAGATAGAGCAATAGGTGATCTTCTGGGTACTTTGCAATCTGGCTCTAGCTGGTCTCTGGATGACCGTTGTTTCACCTCTCTAATCCTATATACAAATGTAGACAAAAAGAAATATACTTTGAGAACATTAATGTATCAGAATGAGGTATTACAGACATGATAGAATTTAAGAAATTTGCACGTTATTATAAAACAAACTAAGTCGAAATAATATAGTCTATCTTGAGGTCTCCAGGCTCAAGTGCTTTTTGGCAACATTGCTTGTTTGGATGCCAGCTCTGCTCATCAGGAACTATCATGCCCAGCGGTGTAGTTGATAAACTGAGTAATGCATCTGAAGGAAGACCAGATRGCCAAATTCTGCCCTTTATTTCTTTCTGAAGGAATATGTGGCATAAAAATAGATTAGAAACAGTGGCAGATGTGTAAGCAATTCCTTTGACATAAATTACCCCAGTCATAATAACTTTCCAGCCTTTTGTACTGTTATCTGCCCCTTGTCTGTGTTTCTGTCAAAGTAAAATGTGATGTATTGGAAAAAGATCTATGATTGTGGTATTCAAGTAAGGAGAAAAGAAATTTCTTCTTTTGTGGCATTAAGGGAGAAATTAAATGTAGCCCTAAATAAGCCCCTGGAATTAAAGACTCTTATTGAAGGCAGTGTTCAAGGTCAGGTTGGATGCAGCTTTGAGCAATCTAACATAGTGGAGRATATCCCTGTGGATGCCAGAGGAGGGACTACGTGATTTTTGAAGGTCCCTTCTGACCCTTCTGATCATTCTACGATCCTGTAATTCACACATAAATCTATAGCTTGGGCCTGGTAGTCATAATGTTCAGTCTTTGCTGTTGTGGTGAAATTAATATTGTAGTCAGTGGGACAAATCCTTTTTTGCATTCACTGGATGTAGATCTAGAGCAGTTACACCGCTTTTCATAGAGGACGAATGGCAGTACAATTTGGGGCAATCAGTTATTAGGATTTGGTATTGCCCTGTAAAAACAGCTTATTGATTAACAAAGCTATTTCTGTACCACTTGCTTCATGCATTTGAAAAATTAAAATTTGATTGAAATAATCAATACAATTTATTGTCTGCTTCCTAAGGCTTGATGGCCAGGATTTAATTTGACAGTAATCTACATTAGAATAAGATTTTACTATAAGATTAGTTCTACCGAGCCCATTTACCATTGTGGTCACTTCAATTAAATACCAGGAAATCTCTCTGGAAAAATCGCTGCATTGCAACTAAGCACTATTGTTATTACTGTTATTAATTACATTGTGTCTTAGTTTTTAATAACTCATTACAGATTAACAAAAATCCATACAAATCATAAAGAAGATGCTAGTTCTACTATTGCATTTGCTGAAAACTTTTACACAGAATAACATAACACTGCAGGTATTATTACAGTTTAGTAGGTCATTCTTCTCCTTTTGGTGCCTACATTTAACTTTTTCAGCCTGCTTTCAGAATATTTATCGTATAYGCAAAGTAGACCTAATTTTACAGACCTTTACATTACTTTCTTTTTAAACCTTCCATTTGGGAACACTCAGAAGTTAGCCAGCCTGTGAGTTTTCAGGGCATTTTAGCAGAGTTCAGTAACTCTTCACTTTCTGGYAACACAATGAACATCAACTGAACTGTCTGTATTTTTCTATTCTGAATAGCAGTGACCAGCATATTACACATTCTTACATAAGCATTCCTTTTAGTTCTATTGCTAAAAAGTAGAAAATAAAAGAACAAACAAAACTGTTTCCATCTCATTGTCTTCCTGTAAGTGCAACTATAAGAAGATTTCCCTGCAGTCATGGTGATTTTTAACAGGATGTAGAAAACCGATCATGTGAATCGCATGGAATATCAGTTATATTTCTTCCAGAGATCTCAGATACTCTGAAGGATGATATGGTAAATGTCTTTTTAGAAATCCTTCAGACCTGACCTCCCTTTGTGCTTCAGAATCAGAAGAATTGTGGACACACCCCAGTGATAATTGAAGTAAGATGTACACAGGCACCAAAAAAAAAATAAATTCTTACCCTGTAAAATCTAAAAAGTTCAGTTCTTTCAGTACTGTTCTACATCAGGCTTACATTAGGCCAATAGTAATATAGAATGGGCAAAGAGGGAATTGTTCAAATAGCCTGTCTACTTTGAAAACCTCATTTGTCCAGTCAGTGGAGGTTTTTATTTAATAGAGACTCTTTTTTCTGATTCAATAACTTACTGTAAATTTTGCTTGGATTTCAGAGACTCATGCAAACTATACCATTGATTCTGCAATCAGATTAAATCCTGACTCTTAAACTGACTGGAAGCCCCATATATTTTAATTAAATTCTGAGTKTAGACTGCTCTGATACACAAATAACCTCAACCAATCCAAAGCTTGAATTGTATCTCTCACTAGAAATGCTATGCTTTAATTCAAATACCCTAATTCTATGCTTTCAGCTACTGCTTTCCTCTAATTGTTTGAGATCAAGTGTTCAAGGCTTGCCTGCTGTCTCGGTGCTTGACTGGTCCACTTGATGTCTGCTTGTCTGCTAGCCAGAAAGAGTTTGCAGCTCTTAAAGTGCATAGTTCACTGGGGTTATACACAGTGCACAGAACCCTAGGGCACCAGGGTTGCTCAAAAATACTTCTGATTTATATATATATGGTGATGGCAAATTGGTGAAGTTTAAAATACATCAAAAAATATTATTGCAATAGTAATCATTCTCTAACTATACTRAGAAAAAAAACATAATACTGTTTTTTTCTCTTTTTAAGATTAATATACTAGCAGAAAGTGGTGTCACTGGAGACAACCTGAACTCCCATGGTTTGAAACAGTGTAGTCACTCAGATACCTAACAAGAAACATATTGAAATATGTTTGATAAGTTTCTGACTGAGAAACATATCCTGTTGGAAGGTCTTCTGGGTCATTCTGAACTGCAATGTGTTGCAAATGTACCCATCTCAGAGTTTTGGTATTTCTTTTTTTTCTGTATTTTTACTATGATATGAAATAGTTGCCTGAAAAAAAAGGAAGTTATGGGACTGTGAAACCTGAAAGGATGTAGATTCTGAGTTTCAGAAGAAGCTTTACAAACACTGTATGAGTTTGCTTACAATATGCCTGGTGTATCAAAAAGTTTATTGGTTTTTAAATGGAAAAAGTATTCAATTTCTAGATTAAAAAGTTGTTTCCTAACCTTATACCAGCATGAAAGATAGGTTTCATCTTCACAATGTCTGTGGAGAAAGACAAGCTAAACTAACCTCTAAGGACTGCAGTCTCTCTCCAGAGATTATAGAGAGATTCCCAATGTCCAGTTAGGACTAGATGTTTTTCTTGCAGATGGTTAAGTTAGCTTATTCCTGTTTGACCCAGAGCATATCTTTTAAAATCTATTCAATTAGATTTTAAAACAGCACAGATGGACAACCAACCACATTCTTGATGAGTTTCGTTGTTTTCCTGTTTAATTTCCACCATTTTGAGTGTTCTGTTTGATTTACAGCCCAGCACCAGCTTCCAGTATTTTGACCTTGTACTCATATGCAAATTGAAGAGCCTATGATATCAAATGTATCCCCTCTAGGAATGTAAGCACAGATTAATCACCTTATCTTCTCCTCATTCTCAATCCTTCATGGTGTGTAATGGGAACCTGAGATCTTCTGATTGAATCCAAAGATTTCTGATTAATGAAGATCTGAAATATTTGGTATTTTAYTATTTCAGAGGTCTCCCTTCTTTTCATGTCCTGCATATATCACTCCCTGAGGGATTCACAACAGAGGCCAGGGAGGGAGGGATTCCAAAGTTTACACAAGCTTTATCTTTGGTCCAGGTTGGGTGCAGACCCCTTCAGATTAATTGGCCAGAGTCCTCTCCTTACTTGAGCACGTGCAGAATAGAGTCTGTGACAGGTCTTTGGTATGTAAGGAAAGGGGTATTTGATGGTCTGTAGTTTATTTAAGTGGAGTTCAAACTTCTACTGTAGGAATCCTGGAGACTTAAACTCTGTGTGTGTGTGTGTTTATGTGTGTATGTAATTACTCTGATAAATAATAACCTTCTCTAATAATAATAAAGGATCACAGGAATATAACCTCCTTTATGCATCCTCTTCTATGGGACAACTCACTATCTAAGAACAGTAAGATTTTTTTCAGGCTAAGAACTTCATCTTCAGATATTAAACATACAATTTATAAGTTTTCTATTTCTAGTGATTTTAAARCAGGGCTTGATCATAGCATCATTTTTTTCCTGCACTTTTCCTCAACRTTTGCTGGTTTTGTGCAAAAAAACCCGAAAAACCAACAGAAAACAAATCTGTTAAGTTTACTTGAGGTTTCAATGTCCTTATTAGCTCTTGCTGCCATAAAAATCATGAGTGATTTTCTATCGCTGTATTGGTCCAGGTGTCATCAAAGTTTCATTATGTTTCCTTTCCTTGCCAAGTTCAAAGGAATTTCCTTGAACAGAAGTCTTCCATGGTGAACAATATTGCCAGACACACATAGCAAAACACACCTTGAATGTTTTGTGTTAAACAAGTTATATTTGTACTTATTTTGTACTTTGTACTTTATTTGTTTTATTTGTCTCTCTATGTGTATGTACACTTTACATATGTACACAAACTCTGGAGACACACTGGTTCTTTGCTTTGGGTTTAGCTAATAGGTTGGACAGTGTGTCCTCAAGTCCTGCATTAAAATGCAGCAAAACTCCTCAAATCTGAACAGAACCTTGGAGAAGCTTGAATTCATGTCTTCTTGCTAGCATAGGTACATCTGTTATAACAAGCTAAAAATGCACTAATTGATCTTTAGTGCTCACATAGAAGAGCTACAGTCATCCCCTTAGTCAACAAGTAGTGTAGCTTCATGTCAATTGCCAATTAAAAATGCTTTTGGCCTATGCTAATCCCTGAACTGTCACCAGAAGGACCCTGAAAGACTATAAACTGGACTGAGTAAAACATACCAAGATAAGTATACCAAATCAAGTGCCCAGAATTGTTCCCCTTGATGCCTTAGGATTTTGGCTTTTATATTTTTCATATACTTGTAACCCTGCAATCCTTAGTGTGTAACTCTGAAGCCCATATAAAAGTGTTAGCTACTKCCTTTTAGACAAAACAATCCATCTTCAGGCCTGGGCTTCAAGGACACCTTACTGCTTCAGGCCCRAGATATGTAAACAACCATTGGTGAAGGGGGGAAAAACCTCGGGGGAATTACTTCATTACCTGAGGCTGTAATTGGAAGAGCTAGCCCCGATAGGCTAATGGACCAAACTTATAAAAGTATGGACAACTCGTGACCAGTCGTCCATCTTGGGGAGCAGACCTCAGGGGGTCCTCTTGGGGTGTAGTTCCCCCCAAGCGAGCTTTGACTGCCCTGGATGTACCTGAAGGCCTTCAAATAAACACCACTGCTTTTAACCTTTTAATATTCGTCAAGTCTCTCTCTTTTAGGTAGTCCCAATAAGGCATCACCCTCAATGCTTGCTTTACTTCTACACACATAGCATAAGATTATTAAAGTTTTGAATTACTTAATTCCCCACTTGTGATTTTGGCAAATACCATGTGCGCTTTCCCTCTTCCTTTATACGGTGTTTAAATTTCCTTGCTTGATTGCTATCCTGTGAGCCCTCACATTCACCAGATTCTTTTGAAAATGCTCAAGATAGTGCCCAGTGTTGTTCACAAAACAACAAAAATGTTCAAAAACTGTTTCTGTTGCTTTGGAGTCAAAATGAGTATGTTTTCCATAATGGTTACCACGTTTCCTTGGTTTGGGCCTTAGATGCCTTACTGAAAAACATTTCTTTAATAACAAGATATACAGAAATCAGTAGCAACCAACAAACTTCATGCAAAATACTTCAGGAGCTAGTCATCACTGTGCCTGTACCACTAACAATGAGGGATAACATCATAGGTTACATGAAGGACAAGTATATCAAGTATTTTTTAAAAGAAGAGAAAAAGCACTGTGGGGAAGAATCTATAACAAATTGCTAAATGGCACACTTGCAAGCTCTCAGGGGGAAGGGTAATGCTAAGCAGCAAGCGTTATGGATATCAAGAACAAAACTTAACAAACTATTCCTCTGTGCTCCTCAATTGAACTTGAGCCAGCAATATTATGATTTTCAAGACAAACCAACAACAAAGGCTAATTTTAGCTCTTAGTTAATTAGTAAGTGTTGTGTGTTATATCTGGGGGAAAATTACTGCAGTCTGTTTGACATTGCTGAGGCCAAGCTCTYCACTTAAAAATCACATTGGCTTTTATCTACCACACTTTGAAAGTGTGTGAGGGGAATAAATCGAAAAGAGCTCAGAGAAAAGTCATGAAAACATAAAATGTGAAGAAAAGTTGCAAAAATGAGACTTGCTTAGCCTAGAAAATAAAAAATTATGGAGTTAGTGGGGTCTTTTATATACGTAAAGGGTCRTTTATAGAATGGATGGCATCAGCAGTTCAGAGTGTTGGCTGAGGAAGAAATAAATGAAATTTCCAGTAGGCAGTATGGATAGTGTTTTTAGATATTAATTACTCAATATGAGAACTTTGAAGTAYTGGAATTGGAATGCCAAAATATGAAGCTTTAAATAAAAGCTGAAACAAAAGTTTGTCTGGGCTTATTTAAGTGCATTTGAGCTGGTATCTTAGGAATGGAAGCACTTTACAGTGCTCTAGGAGAAGTGCTGATGTCTGACTCCCAACAGCATCAAGCAGTGAAATCCACCCTTCTCTAGTAAAACTGTTTTGGGCAGAGTTGGTTAATGAAATGCAAAGGGAGTCTGGGAGTGATCAAACAATTCAATAGGACAGGAAGCACATTGGTGTAGAACTCTTCCCGGAGCAACACAAGCATAGCCTTGTGAGTCTGCATTTTTCTTATTCATTATGTGGTCAGGAAAGGATTGTTTATTTACCTAACACTGATAGATAAACCATGGAACCTATTTGCAGTTTGATCAATTTTCTTGAAGACTAGAAATTAATCATGAATATTTTGAAATGATTACACTATTAATAACTTATTATGGTATGCCATTACTACATCCAGAATTAATCTCAGGTGTATAGGTAGAGAAGTTAGTTCTCTCTCTGTAATGCTGACATTTGAAGAAAGCAAATTTGAAGAAAGTTATTGTTCAGAAGATGAGTCCATGAAGAACCACTGGTAGAATTATATCAACACATATATATATACAGAGAAGGTACTATACAATAGTTGACAGCAATCTGCTTTCTGAAAGCTGTTAGAGGGAGAGTTGAACCATGTATTGTACATGCATTGAAGCCAACTTTCTAGGGAACTGCACAAAGAAAGCAAAAATGAGGAAACAGTGCTCTTTCTAAGAACAGGTTTGACAGCTTATTTTGCCTTGTAAACTTTGCCTCTAATTCCAGTGACTGAAAAAAAATGTAGCAATGCACAGCTTGGAGGTTTGGGGTCATTCTTTGCCTGTTTTGAAAATGGAAATCTACAATTCAAAATTTAAATACATCTGCCTTTCCAACCTCCGCAGTTACTGAATATGAAATTGTACACCTGAGCTACCTGTAAAATGCCAAATCCCCATTGAAATGAGAGACCATTCAAATGGATTTGTTTGGATGGAAGAGTACCTGTATGAAAAGTCTTTACATGAGAGGGCAGCTACTCCACACCATATTTTGGATGTCCTTTCCTAACCATTGGTGCAGTTTCCTGATGGAGTCCTCCATTTGCATTTGATGCACTGCAATTTGCTATTACAGCAATGAAAACCTCCTACATAGTGATCACACTCTCATGCTGCTTAGCTGCTGCCTTGCCATTACCCACGTGTCAGAGAAATGCATTGGCTGGCCTTGCTGGGCAGAATTCACTACACTGGTCTTGGGTTTCCACTTGAATTATTTTGATGTCTGCTCATTTTGACATGTGCAGCAGCATGAACTCAGTGAGGCACTAAATGTCCCTTCCAATTCCTTCCCTGTCCTTACAAACTAAACCTAGCCTATTTAATCTCATACCTTGTGGGGCAACGGTTACTTTGGTGGCCTTTGGGGTGAAAAATTACGTAGTTAAAAATTAAACAGGAATAAATTCATACCCTGGTTCAAGGGTTATTTAAAATAATTACAKACAAAAAAAAAGTAAAAGCTTAATTTCTTTCTATCAGACCTTACATCTGTTTAATGCTATTTATCAATATGCAGGCAACAAAAAGGCAACAAAACACCATATTGTGAGCTCTGGTTATTTTGACAGAAATTTGATTATGGATTTATGCCTGATCTTGATTAACTTTGTACTGGCAGGTGGTTTGCTAATTCACAAGTCTAATATTAATGAGTGTTGAAGTAGTGCTGCAGAGTTCATGACTACCTGCCACCTGCTTTGTTGGTCATTCTTTGAAACGTAGAGGTCAGCCTGATTAGATTACTGGTTAATAGGAGCTGATGACTGGAAGAATCAGCTCATTAACTGTTATGGGTAATGTTAAGCATGCATTCCAGTGACATAATTAAGCTAAGTACTAAGGAGTTTAGTAATCGGAGCAATGGGAAATTGCTCGTTAAATAATAACTGTGTTTACTCTCAAGTTTATTGCCAGTTTATTTTTTTCATCCATGTCATGAAGAGGTGTGCTGTGATGGTGTATTCTGTTTCAAAGGCAAAATGTCAGTTATTGATAGCAGATGAATATATACTCAGGAAAGCAGAACTACAGAGCATAATAATGTTCCAATGGCCAATACAGGTTGGTTCTATCTAGACTGCATCTTCTTAAATTAATTCAGTTGACATTTGTTGAAATCAGTTGTGTTCAGAGCAAAGTAATATTTTTCTCTCTAAAATATTTTTAGTACAAACATACTTAAACAGATAGCAAGTATCTACTTAGTATTAATTGTCTTATGAATATTCATTTTAAATAAATGTCAGTTGTAGACATGAAAAAAAACGAATTAAGATCCTCAAGTCTGCTTTGAAATGTAGTACACAGGATCATAAGAACCATTTTAAAAAACACATTGTGGCATACAAAAATGAGCTTTTTATTTGAGATGTATACACTTAAAAAATTACTTGCTACTCTAAGAGGAATGGTTTTCCTATCCTCTTCCTTAAAATGAAGCATTCTTCCTTGTTTATGACCTTGCTGCTTTTTATTTACATTCAGCCAAGTTTCTTGCCCCTGCCACAGCAATGCAATAGCATTGCATTAAGCAGGACACCTGAGTCCTGCTTAAACAGCTGGCTAAGATTACTGTATATATCCTGATAAAATTGGAACACTTACAATCATTCCCTAGTGACGAGTGTACCAGGGAAATGGACATATTCCATTTTCCAGAATGGAAGTATTCCATGGAGGGAAAGGGAAAGAAACATGTCATCTATCAGTCCTTGTTCCTGTCTCAACATTTGCATCTTGCGCTGGGCTCAGCCATTCACCAGGCTCCTGACTGCTGTCACCCAACAGCCACCTCCACCACCAGACAGTRTGTTCAGCCTCTCGAAGAATCCATCTTTCTCTGGGCTGTTTTAAAGTAAATGACATTTGCTGTGAAGGCAGAAGACCTGTGAGGAATCCTGAGGTTTTGGGTGAAGTTCTTCTAGGAATGGAAGAGATATAGCTTCTTGGATGAGGATAAACCTTGCTGGCTATGACCCAGAGTACTGCCTTCCTGCAGCTCTTGTGGCCAGAATTGATACACATCTGCCAGCTCTGAGTTCATTCTAATCTTTCAGTGTCCATGAACAAAAGCTTTGGGTACCAAACAGTAGGAACAAAGAATTTATAAAAGTAGGCCAAGAGACATACGGCAAACATGAGGGTGGTAGCTGCACAGAAACACTTAGAATGTTGTTTACACTGCTCTTGTCACAAGAAGACTGCTCAGAATTACAAGGCTGACCTAGTTTAGGGTTTGACATTCTTGTTGAACGCTCAAGGGCAGGTACCTTTTAAAGCAAGATACTTCTGTTCTGCCAAGGTACATCTACAACACACTGGCTGCCAGTACTAACGTTTCTTTTTAAAAGATATTTGAAGGGCAGGTTTTATGCACTGTGAGAACAGAAAACATGAAGAGAAATGTGTATAGGGTTGAGGCAGAGGAAGTGCATAACCACAGTATAGAATTAATGATGCAATATTGGTGAAGTTTATTGGTATAGCTTTCATATACCATCAGCTTTCTTCATTTAGAGTAACAGAAATTTGGTAACTGAAAAGGAACTAAAGGTCTTTGTCAGCTGTTTGTCTTTAGAAAYCACTGGTTTCCAACTAGTTTCATTAAAATCAACATCAATAAAAGTCAGGGGATGAATTTCAGCCATATTAATTTTTCTTTCAACTTAAAATAATAATGATTTTCAATAAAATTATTAGCATATTAAAATAAAATCTTAAAATAAAGAGGCATTTCCCCTTACCTTTACTGTTCCCATCTGGTACTGGCTTATATTTATAATAAGAAACTGTGTGTAGAGTGAATTGTATGTATTTAAGTGTTTCATTTTGGAATAATGTCTTTTGGAATAAGAGGGTATGTAGGAATAGCTGTGGGAAAACTGAAATCAAGCAGTATTGAGCCAGATGTTGATCTGCAATGTTTCACTTTGTCAGTTTTTGCCTAGAGAGTAAAGCTGAAATTGCRCATAAGACTAAATGGGATAAATTTCAGCTTTAACTCAAAATTCTCTCACTGTTGGATCTGATCCAGTTTTCCCCAAAATCACTGTAAAAGTTCACATTGATTTCTCTGAGAGTTAGATCAGACCTTCTTAGACCCTTCAGTTAAATTCCCTGAGACAAATTCTTTGTTCTGCTGGATCTCTGTAGTGTCATGGAAGTAAGGACAACAGTAAAGTTCAACAGCTGTAGCTAAAGGATAAAGTTCACTCTATGCTATTTTCTTGATATAGTTTTTTAGGGTTGTAATTCCCATCATCCTTGTGTGAAAGGAAACAGGGAAAATCATAAAAGGGAGAGGTTACAGTTCACTTTTTGTTATGAGGTAAACAAGAGAAAGGCACAACATTTCAGATCTAAGGCTCATATTTTGACCTTGAGAACTCAAACACTGTGTCCTACTCTGTACTTTTTAAAATTAATTCAGCAGGGGTTCATTTGTTTCACACTTCTGACCTTAATTTAACTGTAAATATTTTGTTCATAATTTTGATGTCTGAATTAGTCTGCCTCTACAATAAGTTCCTAGGGTGTAACTGTTCCACTTCATACCCAGACACAGCAGAGATCCACCCTGGTAAGTAAAGCCTGTTCTGACATCTGAGGAACTGTGTCATGCTGCCCATATGTTCCTTACTACTAAGGAGGTCACCCTGATTTATGTGACATTTAGAGGGTCCATTAGAAATTGAATTTGAGTAGTTTTAATAAACAGATGGCGGGTTACACGAAGAAAAACTCCATTTATAAAATAAAATTATATACTGCACTACCATTTGTATGCTTTGCAATGTTCCATGTTTTTTCACCAAATTATCCCCCTTTTAACCTTTACTTTTCTCTGCAATAGCCTACAAAATCCTTTTATCTCTTACTGGCTGCTAAATAAGTACAAGTCTCCTATATTAGGCTATTGTTATTAGCCGTCTCTTCCATAACCAATGAAAAGGAAATGGTGAAAAGTAATTTTCAATAAGCTTTGAATTTTCATATTCTATTTTTCATGATGACCTGTCCTCTCCATAGAGGAAAGCACACTAGCTGAAGTCAATGTAGAAAGCTGATCCGACTAAATGGTGTGAGATCTGTTTCTGTCACAGTAGATTATTGCAGACTGGAACACTAAAATCCATTTCAGAACTCTGTAGACCTTCCCATTATCTCTGTAATTCCTGCTGATGTTAATCAAAACTATTGTCTCATTTGCAAACTACYTAATACCATTTTGATTACCATTCATTTTATCTAGCCCTTGCCATCTGTTTTATTTTATGGTTCCCTCATAGCCAAAGTAATGTCTTAAATGTTATTTGTATAGTGTTCATTTTGATCAGAACATAAATACATAATGATATTTTATGACATTTATAATATGTTAATATGTAATTAATTTCTGGGAAGTTAAATTAGAGTTTTTAATTGCTTTTTGGTGTTTGACTAGACAGTAAAGTGTTTTCCTAAAATAACRAGCGTTTAACCCCATGGATGTTCTACAAAGTTGAACTTTTTCATCTCAAAAGCCAGTTCGTGACACTGACTTTGAGTGTCAGGAGTATAGTACAAGTATATTTATCTGTCTCTAGAGAAACTCATAAAGCTAAGATCGAATCTTAGAAAGAAAAACGGATAAATTCCAGTTCAACAGTGCTGGAATCAATGGGATCAAGCTACTCCACTGGCTAATCCTAAGAAGCTGTATCCACTTATTTTTTCGTTATTATGCGGTTACAATTATGCTTTTGGGTGGAAATCTCTAGACATTTTGGTCAAATTACTGCTACAGAAACTCACCCAACACTACTTCTAGCTTTTCAAACAGTTGATTTAATAGAGAAGCAACATGGAGGTGAACAGAGCATGCACTGAGGAAAGGTAAAAAGTGTGGAGATGCAGAAAATATGAGCAGTTCTGTCACAAAGAATGTGAGTGTAACATTGAATTCAAGCTTTTTCGCAAAGGCCTCAGCTACAGAAGAAGGAGATAATATAAAAATGCTTTGGCAGTAGAAACACTAAAACATGAACGCTTAGAAGGTCCTTCCAATAATTTGTCTTTAAGTCAATGCTGATATCACTAAACAAGGCAAGACCAAATCTCAGTGATGGAGTAGGTAGTTCAATAAACATCTGTAGACAGCTCTGGGACAGTTAACCTTCAAAAATGTTCTGGCACTGCCTCCTCACTAGTATTTGTAAAATAYGAAATTATTCTATTGTTTGGCTGAGCTTAGTAAAGATGTCAACAATTTCAATGCTACACAAATAAAGTGTCCAAAGCACAGCTTTGTGAAAAYGCCCAGGAAAATGAAAATGAATGAATAAAAAATGAAAGAAAAAAAATTACTATTCTGAAGAGCCAGTTCTGTCATAAGAAATGTAGCCTTATGCTTTGCCTGACATGAAATCATGGGGTGTCCATCAGAGTTCACTAACTACAAACAACAAAACAGACAGTCATTCCATGCCACAGATTTAAATCATGAGACATAACTATATTCTACCTGCTGTAGAAATGTGCTCGGACAAACAATGGTTTCATGTTCCTCTCTGTTTGATTTTTTGGGATTTTGCTTTCTATTTAGATGCAGGCTCCTCTGACTTGGAGCCAGCCAACAACAGGCTCACTCTTTCCTCCCACATACATAAGACTAGAAAGTGTCTAAATTTKTCCTCTTCCTCTTGAAAATGCCACTATGGGGTAATGCACAGCCAAGTAACTAAGTAGCTCACAATAGAAATAGTTTTATTTTTAAGTGTCATTGTTTGGTTCCAGTTTCAAAAGCTGATGTAGAATCTGGAAGCATGGTATTTCCATTGAACTAGKCATCCTTACTGAATCTCAGGTGGCAGAGTTTATGTCATGCTTCATAAAAGCTTTTGTTCCTGTAAACTTAGTTCTGCACACAAGCCTATATAGCCTTTTTCTTGCAGGTACCAACCTTTGTGTCGACAAATCTCTGTACCTTCCAYCCATTTCTCATCATTCCAAAACAAACAGATTTGGACGTGATGATCTTAAAGGTCTCTTCCAAACTGGATGCTTCTATGATTCTAAACCCTACAACTGAACTGGCTCCTGCTCCCATCCCAGAAGACACTGAATGACCTCTCCCTCCCAGTTATTCCATGTAGTGGCTTGTTGAGCTTCCTTCTTTATATTGTCTGAGGAATGAGGAAAGAGAGAATGTTGCTTTTGATGGCAGCTTACCAGATAGATTAAAAATAAGCAAAGTCGGGCAGGCTTGCTAATGGTTGTGATTTCAAAGATATTTTGTATTGCCCTGGGACTCAGTAGAGAGTATCTTTGTTTGTAAAGTGCTCATGATGTGCATGACCCTCATCCTGATGTGCATGACCTTCACCCTGACTTGCATGACTCCCACCAGTTTAAGACCTATGTTGTCCAGACTTGAGAAAAAACTCTGGGGAGTAATTTTCCACTGCCACTTAAATGTATCCAGGCTGCTGAAAAGAAGGAATAAGTTATTGTTTGTTTTCTTCCATTTCTCTAACAGAAAAAAAAATTAAAGGTATCAGAGCTAGTCAGCAAAAGTAGATTGGGGGACTTTAATTGGGAGGAGGATGTGCTGCCATCAGAATAGAACAGAGAATACATTCCTGTTGAATGCTGAACCTTGGAAAATGAACTGCAGAAAAGAGTTTGCAAATATGCTGGGTTCTGAATGTTGCAAGGTTAGTGTTAGTGTCAGCTTTAGTGCCCTGGCCACCTTCCAGTCTGGATAATTACATGCAGCTTATTCAAACAAGCCTACAGTTTCACTTGCACATGGCATTCCTCTCTTCCTATCCTGAAATGCAGTACAGAGTTGCTGTGAGTTCATTTATAATAGAACACTTCAAGAGTAGGCAATCCTCCATTCTGTCATACTGTTTGCAAATTTTCTTAGAGCAATGTAAGTGTATATAAAATGAACAGCCAGGCACAGTTAGACCCTGGCATTAGTGAASTATTTCAGTGCCAGTGACTGTAAGCAAGGTTACTTTCGTTCTTTACACTCTTTAGAAGGTCATAATTTTACTTGCTTTGTTCTGAATTCTCTTTTGTAATCCTGTTTAGGAGTAAACCATTAATAATCTTGTTCACATGTCTGTGGGATTTTGTGCTGTAACTTTAGGAGTTTTGAATTTCCTCTGTCATGTATTCAGTGAACTAGAGAACAAGATGTTCAGTTAGAGACTAAAGTAGGTACACATTCACACAACCAGAAGGGAGAGAAACGTTTATTATAATTAAAAAGTAACACAATGCTTCACACTAAAGATT
Organism: Amblyornis subalaris; assembly: GCA_018881555.1. Classification (NCBI taxonomy): domain Eukaryota; kingdom Metazoa; phylum Chordata; class Aves; order Passeriformes; family Ptilonorhynchidae; genus Amblyornis; species Amblyornis subalaris. Next base: position 942,508 of record JACAXG010000146.1, on the reverse strand, counting down.
AATTTATTTTTTAGGTTGAAAGGCAGTTACAATTTGCACCTGGCAGTTCTTTCCACAGACCCCATCTGTGGGGTCTGAAAAACTGTCTGAAAACTCTGTCTGAAAGAAAGTCCAGGTTATTTATTACTCCTTATTTTCCTCCACATTATTCACTGCTGAGCTTGCTCTCAGACCTCCTGTGCACATACAGAAGTACTTCTGCGCTTGTGGACATTGTATTAGAACAACCTTATAATCTCCTCTGATTCCATCACAGTAAGTCACCTACAAGCCTATAAAGTAGTTGATGTGTACAGCACTGCAGGTTAAAGTGGCCACTTACGAGCCTCAGTGTCTCTCCTTTGCTCATAAAATACTCAGTAAAGTTCTGCCACCTCTGTCAGCACCTGTGCACTGTTTTGGTTTGATATGCATCGGGAAGAACCAAAAAAATAAGAACAGAAATTAGAAAGGAGACAGCAAATAGAGGAATAGCAGAAAGTAGAAAGCAAATAGCAAAACGGTGGTGATTATAATCATTATTCTTGACACTACAAACAGGAACGGGGACAGCAGGGGCAGAGTGTGGCAGAAAGAAGACTGCTAAGCAAAAAGCAAAGTCACTCTGTTCTAGGATGTGGTGAATGGAGACCACCTCTCTGCTAAGGTCACCTTTGCTGGCTGTGCTGAAGATGCCAGGGTCTATGCCAGGGACTTTTTTAATGCTGGAGGACAGCAAGGAAGTGCCACATATCGAAACACATTGTGATTTCTAAAAGTCCCCTCTTCAATCTCTGCTAGTGGTAATCACGGCACTGCCCCCAGTGTTGGCTTGTGTTTTTGGTGGTGGCAGAACWCACATTTTCCTGTAGGTCAGGGTGGACCCTTTATTTTTCCATTCCACTGGTGATTTCTACCAACAAGGATAACTCCCTWCTTATTGACTGAAAGTTTATCATGAAAACCATCACATTTCTTATTATACAGAACTGCTGTGCCTCAAGCCGCTGTGATCAGTACCTTTCTGGCAGCAGTTCTGGTCTCTCTGGAGCCTAAGGGAGAAGGGCAATGAAGAAAAGTATGCCCATAAGTCATGGCAACTGGAATACCAATATTAATATCCTGGCCAGTGTTTTAAATGTGCAGGGTGCCCCAAGGGGCAGTGGTACCAGAAGGCAGCCTCTGTAATATATTTCCATCTTAAATTTCTGTGACACTGGATACTTTGAGATGTACATAATGTTCTCCAATCTCATTTCCTCTTTTCCACAATGCAAAGACTAAAATCTCTTTGGATCTGTTAGTAATAGTTTAATTTCTTGGTGATAAAATTTAGTTTTCTTCCTATATTTCATAAGGTATTTAACTTATTAATGAGATTGGGGGTAAACAGCCCAGCTGTATCAATATGGTTACATTGCACTCTTTCTGTTAAAATTCAGTTGTGCCAGAGTTTACTTTCGTGTTTATCCAAGTACAAAGTAGTTCCTCTTGAGAAAAACTCTGGGTTATAGAAACAATTTTTTGTACTGTTTACTCTCTGCCAACACAGTGGAGGGAAGCCCAGGATGTATTGTTTTGTGTTCATCAAGCTCTGGGCATAAACAAAAGTAAGTATAACTGAAAGGCAATTAARAAGACAACACCTTTTATCTGACTCTGTGATAAACTCAGAGTTTTGTTTTACTTCTTCCTAACAGTCTGGTCCTACAGGCTCCTAAGTGGAGCAACCAAAAATCACATCTGAAAATTCAGTATCTGGCCTCCAAAGAGAAGGTATGCKTGTCCCTGGAGAACGATCAACATTTGGTATGTCTAGAGCTTCGGTTGTTCTCTTTTATCCTGGAAATTGTAAGCAAAGTGGAGAGACTTGAATTCAAATTCTAGCTATTGATCAGTAAAGTGACATTCTTTCAAAGCACTTGCCTTTTTTTGCATGTCAGTCTGGACTCAGATCCAGTCTGAATAGGCCRGCATAAAAGTCTGCATTTCAAGCCAATTTTCGTTATAAGAAAGAGGATCCTTTAGCAGAGATTGACAGATGCTGACTCTTGCTTGTAGAGAACTGTGGTAATCAAGATTAAAAATCTTTTGTGACTGAAAACGGACAATTCTGAATCCGGAGCGTTGCAAGTTACCTGGCTTGTTGTACATCTTCCTAYGAACTGTGCCAGAAAATGGACCGTTTGAAACTAGAGTAGTCCTCCAAGCCTTTCCATGGAATAGTTCTTTGCTCCTTTCTTGCTGACACAACTACAAGTTCATGGTAAATTGCTTTTGAACTACTTTATCAATGGGGTTTGTAAACGGAGATTAAAGGGATATAAAGCTATCAYTTGGCTTTGTACCACTGTATTAGATTAGTGCTTTTACAAAACTTGTGTGGCTCTCAGTAAGAAGCAGAATTTCTGTACCATTAAAAAACAACCAAGAAAAACATGAAGAAGGCCTTTTCCAGCAGATACTGGGAGAAATACTTTTGAGCAGATAGTTTTCACTCATCAGCGTGATAATAAAAGGCATAATGAAGGCCAGGATTCAGTGCTGTCCTCTTCCCAGGATCTGTTTAACTTTGATGACAAATGCCTCATGAAGTTATGCAACACAGAAAAAGATATATTTATTCTAATATTTCTATATATATTCTTTTCTTCCTATTAATCTCCTGCAACTAATCCTCCCGGCTTCAGTTCATCAAAGCCCTTAAAAAGCAGACTAATTATTTAAAGTTAACTTGTTGCCTGAGACACTTTTTGTCACTGCCTGTGATTCATAGGTCTTATGGCTGAGCACTGAAGTCAAGCAACACATGCTCTGGGTATACACACCATCTTCCCACTCAAATTAAACTTCAGCCAAGTAGAAATTGTTTACTTCATTACTTTAGATTTGACATAACCCTCCTGACCTGAAGAAGTATGAAATCACTGTACAGGCCACATCTCTATCACAGCCCTCAGAYGGACAGAAGTGGACAAATGTCAGACAAGCTGGTGTTTTCCCTCGGTCAGGCTGCCCTGTGATGGTACTGTGACTGACCCATCCTATCTGTCAGAAAAAAATGTGTTTCTATTGAAAATAAGCCCTGAGACCTGTAAAGGAGGATGACTTCAGATTCTTTAAGAGAAAAAAAGGGTGAAATAATGGCCTGAGGAAGAAACTACAAGCATGAGCCACTGCAAACTGCAATTTTAAAGAAGAAAAAAAATGCAAAATAAAGCTTTACTGCTAAAAGCATAAAAATATTTTACAAAATTTTGTGAAAATTTTTAGTTGTCAATTGTGCCATTTTCCGGCAGCCAAGGCACTGCATGCATTGTTTATCTGAGGCATACWTTTACCAGGGAAGGCTTCCCCTTTGTTTAGTCATTATCATGATGAAGTTTACATTTCTCAGGCTCAAATTTACACACATCCAGAAGTTGTGCAATGACGGGTGATTACAGTAGCCTCCTTGGCACCATGCCATGCTGGGGCTGTGTGCACTAGATATAGACCTGAGATCATGGACTGTTCCTGACCTCTTCATCTATCCCACCCAGCCTCCTTATGCCTTTCAGTGCCCTACCTGGGATTCTGCTGAATTGTACAGCATTGATTTTGAACTGCCTCTACACRTACAGACTTGGACTTAATTATTAAAGAGCTGGATGCCACAGACCCTCAGAACGAATATCCCATTACAATTTCTTATGGAAGAAGTCAAAACACTGAGGCTAGACAGATGCCTGCTTTCTGCCTGCAGTGGTAAAGGTTAATCATTACAATTATCTCTGGAAATTTTCTGGAAGTCCAGGTACTAGGGCCAAAATTCAAATCCATTGGAACCAGTGAGTACTTACAGATCCTTTTAAGTACACTTCTGTTTTCACCCATATCTGCAATGTCTTCAGCCCTTGAAAAGAGATAGGGGTGAACTCAAATACTGTTACCCTGCCGCTGCATGTAGGAGAAACACTACTTCTCTGAGAATATCCATATATTGTAATGTTTAAAATCATATTCGTCGTATGATTTTGGAATAGGCTACATGTTTTCATTATTTTTAACCTCTGATGGCATCTTGGTGAACTTTCTGAGAGCAGCGAAAGAAATGCAAATGTATTCCCCTCTTTTTGGGAGTTTGTGGGAGTGCCCTGCGGATAGAAGCAAAAGCAGATCTGAGTCAACAGTGCAGATGAGGCAAGCCAAACCCTCACCACTTGATAGCTGTTTAGCCAGACATATCTTTTCTAAGCAGGAATTGGTCTCCATTCCTGAGGAAATTTAAGCATGCCAGTCCTGTAATTTTGCTCAAAAATCTGCTGGCAGAACAAAGGACAAGAAAGAACTGTAAACAGGGGTGTGGGACTAAAGATCCAGTTATAGCAGTAGAGAGACTAGAAGGTAAAATTATCTTTAATTACGGAGACATCTTGAGAAGCAGATATGTTTGATTGGGTTTCTGTTTCATTTGTTGCTGGGGATTTTTTAAACTATAATGTGGTGTATTTTGAATTCATGTTTATCCCTGCCTTTTAGGTAAAACCCTAAACAAGGATTTACCTCCTTAAAAGGCAGTTTTGATACTGACACCTCTCATTACACCTAAAGTTAAATAAACCTTTGTGGCTAAGGTGATGCAGAAGAGAGAGCCTCTTGAAGTTCCAGAGTAAAGTAAAAGTTCCAAAGTAATTTTTACACTGCATGAAGTCAAAAATAAGGGTTTTTTTAGCTATGTGTGCCCAAGTATTTCTGTAGCCCTCATCAGGCCRTAGATTTTTGCCTAATCAATGCAAAATTTTTTGGAGCTCTTTGCATAAGTGGTTCATAATATAATACTATGATATAATAAACATTTCATTATTGCAAYAGATTTTTATTAAAGGGTAAATTTGTATGTCAGTCATTCTGGAGCAACAACATTTAAATTAAATAATGCAATTAAAGCAAAATCCACACGTCTCTAGTTGGGCTAAGGAAACTGATCCAGCTGAGGGTGAGAAACTTAAGAAAGAAGCTCTTACCCAGAGCAATTCCTCAAAGGTTAAAATGCTAATACGCAGATTTACCATTCTCAACATGTTTACAGCATTTTACCTTGTGTTTCATTGATCTAATGCCTTTGCCTTTTAATTAACCTTGCCAAACACTGAGCACAGAAGTGTAGGAGGTGACTGAGCCTGGTATATATCAGCACAGGTCAGGGAATGAGCTGGATGAGAAACACAGAAGTGTTTCCCTTAGTGTTTTTAAGTAATAAATAGTTTAATTAATGTCAGTATTTGGATCTCAAATGCACTGTACTTTAATGTTATCTAAGTGAGAAGCAGAGGAGACTTCAAACACACATCCAAGTCTCTCTCATATATATATATCTATATATCTATATATATCTATATATATCTGTATATATCTATACATATGTATTGCATACCTACAGAAATCCAGGAAGCTGTAAATTTAATCTGCATGAGCTCTGACTGCAGTTCTTTATGGACACAATATCATATCTAACTGTGTTTCAGRAGGTAAAATCATATTAATTGTATTCACTGTCTGGCAGCCAGACACTTTAGGCACATATCGCATATGCTTAACTTTGAAACTGAGTATCAGTCATASCTATTTGCTTCCTAGGAAAGGCGAGCTGTGCCCAGCCTTAAATTAGATATACACAGAAAAAAACCCAAACAAGGAAAAAACCACCCAAATATTCATTGTTGTTTTAACTCTCATTCCTGGTCTCAGTCCATCTATGTTTAGGTACCTAGCTAAGAGCTGAGGGCAGATTCCAGCTGGCTCAGGCTTCCTGGTCAGTGCAGGACTGGACACTCTTGGTGTGAAATGACCTCTGTGAAGATCATAGAAAAACTCCAGTATTCTTTCTTCATATTTAAAGACAAAATACAATGGGTGGTGTCCTGGCAAAATGATTGGTAATTTTGCTTCTGATCTAGATGATGTTAGAATTTCACTTGGGCTCTCCTAGCAACAGTGGGATGCAGGATCTGGATGTGTGGTTTGGCTCATTGCCATGCACATCTGTATGGGTGGGCAGTTTGCTTCTGACAGTTGCCAACACACGATCACAGGAAAACCCAAGTGGGCAGGGAGGTCAGGAGGTCTCCAGCACAGCCTCCTGCTTAGGCAGAAGTAGCTCTGAGCTCCGACTGGGCTGCTAAAGGCTGTGCCCTGTCAGGACTTGGAAATTTTCAAGGATGAAGCGAGCACAACCCAGGGCAACCCATACCCCTGCTCACCTGTCCCACGGGAAAAAGGGTCTCCTTATCCCGAGTCTGAACCTCTTCTCTTTCAACTTCTGCCCATAGTTTCATCTCCTCCCGCCACACACTGCTATAAAGAGCCTGACTCCAACTCCTTGGACTCTCCCCAGTAGGTGTTGAGGGCTGCTGGCATTGGTGAGCCCCCATCCAAACCATCTCTACTCCAGGCTGAACAAGTCCAGCTCCTGCAGGGTCTCCTCAAAGGACAAGTGCTCCAGCCCTAAATACTTTGGGCACCATCTGCTCAACTTTCTTTTCTGTCTTGGGGTCCAACATAGGCTGACTTTTAAGAAACTGACATAAATAAAGGATTAAATTCCAGTCTGATCCATTATGTTGATAAATTCACATTCAAAATCACCTCTTGAGTTTCAAATTTATCTTGACAAAAGTATCTTAAATGTATCATGCTATTATATCATAATAGCACAATTATATAATAAAAATCAATAACTGTATTCTTAAACAGTCAGCATTTTTCTACAGGATTACCGCAAAACACAAAATCCCATGAAAAAGTCTTGATAGATTTTGTCTGTGYAAATATTAAATAGTGATTTATAAATAAAATGCATACACTTTCCACTTTGAAGTCATAAACCTGTGGCACTGGGAAATCTTGAAAGTTTTGCTCTACTGTGACTGTAAATTAGTTTATTGTCAGCATAAGAAGCAACTCCTAACAAAAAAACTTTTCTGAGGATACTTCTGTCTAAAGATCATAAAATACATCATTCTTGAACTAGTACCCACCACTGTGGAATACACACACTTTCATACACCTACATTTTAAGCCTCACAACCTATAACTGAGACAGGCAGAATTATTCCATTTTAACAACAGCAAAGACTAAAGGCATTATTTCACTGAATATATGTCAAGAATACAGGCAACTAATTCTCTGAGTAAATTAGGATTCCATTATARAAATGGATTCTTAAAGACTTTTTTAAATTGAATAAACAGAATTGGGAACCAGCAAATCCTGTCCTATTCCATACCTGCGAAAGCAATTGTCTTTTGCTTCCTGTCATTTCATTTGGATTATTCTCCCATGGAGGAACTCAAATTCACAGTTTATAGCATGACTATGTAGTGGCAAACTAGTTAGATTTGATGACGAAGTGTGAAGGTTTTGTCATGATCTGCCCACTCACACTCAACATTGTTTGAGGATTTGTAAATCCTCTTTTGGTGGGAGTGCTTCTTGTCTGTTCATTGCTTTATGTGTTTACCCTGCAAGGCAGAAAGAATAATCCTAGGAATGGCAAAGTTAAAATGCATTGATTTTTTTTTTWAACTTTTTGTCTCTATTTCTCAGAATGACAAAGATGCTGACATATGGGCAGCTAGAGGTGGCATTTTTTCATCCGTGCATTTCAGTATATTGCTACATCTGATGTATATTTGTCTATAGTTTGGTTTTTATTCAGTGAAAGGACATACTGATAAGGACTAGGTTAAGAGATCAGAAGACAAAACTCCCTGCACAGAATATGAAAAGGACAAGGGTAGTTGCTTCTTTTTGTCTGTTGCTTAACACTGAATTGGGAGAATGTTATGTGGTAGTTCAGCACCTTATACTCTTTTTGCTCTTGAAGCTGCTAGGAGATTTCTTCCTGGCTTTTAACTGTTGTTACTGCTTTCAGACACATCAGCCAGCACAGATGGTGAGCCATGAGCAAAAATCCCATATATTCAGGACTGAGTCATACCGGTGGAAATGGAAAACTGCTTCTGTCCATYCTGTTTTCTTAATCTCCAGATGCATATGATCAGTAGATATACCAATAGCCCTCAGTATTAGCCATCTTTGTAAATTAACATCATCAGTGGTGCAGCACAGATATCTGTGAGTCAAGTATGAAATCCATAGATTTCTCTAAAGACAGCAGACACCAGCTTTTCAAAGCCTCTAGCGTTTGCAGGCACAGGACAAAAATAGATGGGAGGGACAAAATAATCACTAGAAAAGGTCTGCTCTGGTGACCAATTACCTTCTGAAGATCCATTCAACACTTGTTGCTACCTCTCATAAATCACAAAATCATCTTAACTTCTTTTCATAAGCTTTTGACTTASAGTTCAAAACCCTGGAGTACCAGTTGTATTGGAAAGGGGCAAGTGAGATCTTGGGCATGGTGATTATGCCTAAAATATGAATAATTCATATGTTATGAATGGAAGCTTCACTTACTGTCTCCCAAAAGGAACATGGGAAAAAATAATTCCTGGCATGTTTATTTATGGACTTGTTTAATACTAAACATGTGGAAAATCATCACCAGTACATCAAAACCCAACTACTATCCCATAAACCTAAAAGAAATGATATTTTGGATGGCATTGCTTTTTTCTGGAGATTCTGCACTGCTCATCTCCAGGACCAGAAGATTTGAAACACATGTGATTCATTCAGGTCTTATATACCCATTCAATTACTTTGCACCACTGAATTATTTGCAAGTCCTACAGGTTACTTGTAAAACAAATCTCTGATTCAGCAACCATGTGCATTACTAACATGAATCTAGATGTTGGTAAAATGAACAGAAATTTACAGTCTCTCRGAGAACTCCCTCTTCTCTCTGGCACCCACCCTGTCTTAGTTCTGATTTCCCTTTCTTTTCTACTTTTCTAAGTTTGGAAGGTTCTTAAGCTTATTTTCAAAAATACACTTTTTTTGTAAAGGCGAGTGGGTCTCCTAAGACACAGATAGATATATCAAAAATTAGTAAATGTGATAGAATCCAGGAAGAAACATGATGCAGATTAAATTTAGTGTGAATTTTCCATGGGAAGTAGCAGAATTTACAATGAGTAATTATTCAGACAAATGAACAAAATATAAAAGAGGAAATGGTTAATTGTGTAGCAGCTCTGCATTTTCTATTTTCAAGCTCATGATTTTCTATTCCCACACCATATGATATGAGGCTGATCTTACTGCTCAGGGTGAAAAGCTGAAAAGTTGTTTTGAAGTCTTTCACAAAAACATGGTGGCCTGATAGGTAAACTCCTTTAACAAATTACCAATTTGAATGTAATAATTTCAAATCTTCAATACTGCCAACAGTACATTTTCCAGTAATGTTGTTCTCATCTGCATTGCTCCTTTAACAGAAGAGTTCAGCCTTTCTTATAGGCCACTAAAAAATCCCTAAAATTACCAATTCTTGATTGGAAGTACTCTTCATTCACTTCAACAACTAGTGGATCAGAATTGCTGTCACTATCTGTGACAGTACCTGGTCATGTTGAGATATTTCTGATGGGAGAGATATGCAAAATTTTAATAGGTGTAATAGAATAACATTTTTACTAAAGGGATTAAGAAACATAAAAGGTACATATGTATGCTGCTAAAAATGTCTGCCAAATTTTGATTGCTTAGGAAAAGAAAGTTCAAGACCATGGAAAAATAATATGACTATCATTAAAATCTCTTCTCATTCGTTATATATATCTTCCCTATCAGGAATTATTCAGCCTGTGATCCCTAAAAAGCCATCTGTGCTGGGCTTTATCTTAGCCAACGCTGTGCTGACCCTCATAATCAAGTCTTCATTTCCTCTCAGCTCTATTGTTTTAGCCTCACRTTTGTTAATTAAATGAATTAATTTACTTAAGCTAAAAGCATCTATTCCAGCCCCAGGCTACTAGTGGTTTCCTTTCAATTAATACATTGCATAAAGCATGAGTATCACCAGACTTCCAGATATCACTCCACTGAAATTGGATTTGTTCCAAAATCAAAACTCTCCTGCTCACTTTATTTGTTGCCAAAAAATCCCCATGTCCTAAGTCATGAACAATAACAATTTCCTTTCATCCTCTACTACGGCAGTTTATCTGTTAGAAAAAGTTAAACCAATCTGTGGAACCATTTAATAGTTCACCTTGCACAGTCAAGAAGCAGTATTGTTCCGTCACAAGTCCTTCCATCCCCACTCTTTTGGCTGGCCGAGAACCAGCATTGTCTATTTTTTCGAACTTTACAAGATGTAACAGAGGCGACCTATCTTCTCCGACAAGTTTCCATACTTTTTTTGCTGGAGTAGAGCCAAAGAGACACAAGAGGGTTTTTTGTGGCAAACTAATGCTTTCATACTTATTCATTTCAGCATCTAGCTCAAGCTTGATAATGGAGATAATCTCCTCCCTCTTCAAAGCTGCCCTTTTCAGCTGCCTAGTTCCTCCCTAAATTTGCTTCCCTAGCTCTAATAAGTGGATTTATTCTCACATTTTTCTGCCTCAAGAAAACTCTTAGTACCCAAATGGCTAAAAGTTTTCATRTCTTTCGAAAAGCAGTGTTCTCCCTGGTCTATGACTGTCACAGATGCGTACACATGCTCTTGAATAAAACAGCATCCCACTCCCTGAGTCAAAACTCCCCTGAACTCAGTCCTTCTTTCTGAAAGCTATTCTGTATCCTTCTGCCTTCTGACCCTACAGACAGTCCTTATTTGCATGTACAAATTGTATTAAGATATGTAGGTTTCCAAGTTCTATTTTTATGAAGGATGCAATGATTCATGGTCCACAGACCATGAACAATTCACACAGTAGTCAGCACTTCAGTTTTCTGTAGAAAACTGTCTGTTGGATTGCTTTGTCCTAAGTATTATTACATGGCTTTATATTATTCTAATAAAAAGATATTAAAACTCCTTGCAAAAAAAAAATGCTGTTCTAGGCTTGTTATTTGTGCCGTAGTACTTAAAAATGGAGTCCCTCTGTTTGGATGTGATCCACACTACAGAAATGGACAACCCCTGTATTGTGCAAAACTGGCTTGGATGCATTATATATAGTTACCTCCAACAGCAACTAGTGAAAAAGACTGTCAAACTCTGCCCCCAATAAGAAAAGATCTTGCAATTGATTTGAACRTACAGCATACCAATACCTTTCTGTTTGTTTGAAGGGGCAGGTCAGTGGACAGGTCCTTGTGCTGTGGATGTGTAAATAGACAGGAGAGCAAGGCCGAGAAAGCTTTCCCAAGATGCATCACCATATTGCCAGCAGTCTTTATGTAGGCATGGACTGAACAGCTTTACAAAGCCTGCTGGAGTACAGAGTTCCTTCCTCTGAGGCTCTTTACAAAAGAAGAACCACAGGAAACTTCTTCACTTGCAGCCTCCTACTTTCTTCCTTTGTGGCCTGGCAAATTCAGATATTCAAATTCAAATCACTCATAAATGTCAAAGGAGATTTCCGGAGCTATTGCATTTTTCTTTTTCCAGTCTGTTTGGTTTTTCAGCTCAAGCATTTAACCACTCTACATTTTTAATATTAAATGATAAACCCACAAAGAAATGTAGTGGAGTTAGGAGTGGAAATAATCCACAATGTCTGTTAAGAGACAGAACCTGGATAAACAGAGATTGATTCTCAAATAACTTATTAACCAATGTTTGAGCCAGTTTGTGAAACATTTACTTTCCTGACAAGAACTTATTGATGTGAGTAGAATTTGATGCTAATCTAGAAATGAAGTCTCGCACAAAGTTGTTCTTCATCATATTTGTCATATTTATCATATATTGCAAAATCAAGGCTTTTATAATTCATTCTCCTTATTTATTTGATTTTGCCAAATTAGGGACATATTTTGACAACCATGATGTTTTTTATGTCATATCATGAATATTCATAATGCAGCCACTGGAATTTTTTGCAGAGTACAGTATTGAATGACGGATAATGCATTTACTTCAGTGTGAACCTTCCCAGAATGAATCCATGAAATTCAGCTTCCATAGCTTTTTTTCTTAATAGATCACATCTTTCGAAAAACATGAAAGTCGTGGCAATTGAAAATAAAAATCCTTCAGAATTAAAATGAACATTCATAGCCTCTTCTTTGCAACATCTATTCTACAGTAGATACTTCATACATTTTTTCTCTTTTTTTAACATCACAATATCCTAAAAGTTGCAGATACAGAATTAGAATTCCATATGATACAAACAGACATAGCACCATTGTTAGATAACCTCTGGTAGAGTACAAGGTATATTAATATGGAGTCTGGGGGTAAGTGAAGGTGTTGTTCTATATAGATAACTAAACTTTTCATGTCAATTATATGATACTAACAGAATAGAATCACTTAACAGAACACAGAAAAGAGAAAAAAAATCTGGGAAAAATGTAGGAATAAAAATTAAAGTGACTGGTCTGCAATCATTGTACAAGCACTACCTTTATTTTACTTTGCTCTTCAAGTCTTTTCATTCTGATGTATGTGTTACCCTASAAACATCACAGCTGCTACAAACCAATGTTGTTACAACAACAAAAACCTAGCAAGTAACACAAAAGAGTTCCCAAGTATTTTACTTACCCTCAAACATACAGTACATCACCACCGAAATGTAGCTGCTTACGGAGAAGGAACCTGGCAAATTTTCATTAACATCCAACAATATACAGTGGTTTAGGATGGCACATTGAAGATTTTTTCGGAAGGTAGAAATTTCATGGAAAGTTTAATTTCCCAGGGTCAAATTTCATTATTTTCTTTTAAAGGGTATTCTTATGTAAAGAACAATGGGATTTTAATGGGATCCTCGAGTTTCAAGAGCATCATAGTATATTCAGTAAGGAAATACTCATAGTGTTGACTGAAAAAAGATGATGCTGTGTGGTCAAGTCCCACCACATCCTGAGAAGTCTTCCATCCAACTATTGCTTAGCTGGTGGAATCCAGCTTAAGGTGTTACACTATTTTTGAGCTATACAAGGAACTGAAATGCTGAATTTAATTTCCTGTTGTGGAAAGACTATTTTATAGAGAAAAAACCYGATTATTACTAATCTTCCCTGGTTTAGTGCAGAATTTTCACTCTGTAGTCAGAAGAGATTTCTTCAGTATAACCTCATACAAACTTAGTGTTTTTGAGAGGAAACTCCTGTAGTCTGCAGGGATCGTTAACAGCAATGAGACAGGTTTCGTAGACAGAAGTCACTGAAGCAATTAATATGTAAGGAAATAAATCAGAGGGAACTCTAAAAGGCACCTCACTGGACACTATTCTCTAAATCAGCATGATTTATGAATCAGCTTTCAAACTCTGGAAAATATAGAGGTTTCCCATTACCAGTCAGTCATATCATGTTTCTCAGTGAAAGCAAGAACATGTGCTTATTTTCACTCTCTGTAGGAAAGAAAACTGGAGTTGTTTGAGAAATTGCTTTTTGTAGTGGGCTACAAGAGCAAAACATGGTTCAGAGAAAACCCACAAGAACTGGCTATGATTTAGGAAGTAAGCACATAGTGGGAGATTGAGGGTATTCACAGAATCACAGAATCACAGAATCACTTGGTTGGAAGAGACCTTCAAGATCATCAAGTCCAACCCATGCCCTAATTCCTCAACTAAATCATGGCACTGAGTGCCACATCCAATCTTTTTTTAAACACATCCAGGGATGGTGACTCCACCACCTCCCTGGGCAAACAATTCCAGTACTTTACCACTCTTTCTGTGAAAAACTTTTTCCTAATATCTAGCCTATATTTCCCCTGGCGCAGCTTAAGACTGTGTCCTCTCRTTCTGTCAGTTGCTGCTTGGAGAAAGAGACCAACCCCCACCTGACTACAGCCACCTTTCAGGAAGCTGTAGAGAGTGATAAGGTCACCTCTGAGTCTTCTCTTCTCCAGGCTAAACAACCCGAGCTCCCTCAGTCGTTCYTCAYAGGGCTTGTGTTCCAAGCCCCTCACCAGYCTTGTTGCCCTCCTCTGGACACGTTCAAGCGTCTCAACRTCCTTCCTAAACTGAGGGGCCCAGAACTGGACACAGTACTCCAGGTGCGGCCTCACCAGTGCCGAGTATAGGGGAAGAATTACTTCCCTGGTCCTGCTGGACACACTGTTCCTAATAAGGCCAGGATGCCGTTGGCCTTCTTGGCCACCAAGGCACACTGCTGGCTCA